>JBBWSJ010000028.1:0-446079 GCA_038088505.1 Diaporthe velutina | reverse complement strand
TATTTTTAATAATTATTTATTTATTATAAGGAGTTTTTAAATAAGTTATTAACTTATATTTTATAGCTATAATAGCTTTTAATTTTATTATAAGCTTTTAAATATATAAACTATTTATATTCTTTAAGTTCCTTTATTAAGCTTTTAAGTATATAATAATATTATTAAAGGCTTAATATATTACTTATTAATAAAATAAATAACTTAATATTATAAATAAGTAAATAGGTATAATAATTTAATTTTATTATTTTTAATTATTTTAAATATAAATATAACTTAAGGTTAGTAATAATTATATAGTAATAGTAATATTAATAAGGTTATTTATAAGGATATTAATACTTATTCTATATTTAGCGGTAAATTTAGTATAGTAGGGGATCTGCTAATAAACTGACCAGGTGGGTTAACGTTTCATTTTCCACAGACAGTAGCTCCACTAACATTCTCGGTTCTCGGAGCTCTACCTCACCCGCCCCGGTGACAACCACCAGGCCAGTCAAGGTCACCCCTTCCTCTCATGGCTGAACAAGCACATATCTCTGTCGTCTGGTTCATGCAAGAATGCAAGAAAGAGCGGTGGAGAAATTGCTGGTTGTCAGCTGGGGTATAGACGGTCATGCCACTGCGTCTCTAACCTCGTCCTTGCCATGACGACACACCCAAGAAAACCATTGAAGCCCTCAAGTGACAGAGCCTCAATAGGAGTGCCTTTGCCATACGCCAGCTTAGACGGTCTTTTTCCATGTGCTCCATGCCAATCTATACAATGGATACGCAGGCCTTTGCAGCCTAGCTGACTCCACGAGTCAACAGCAATCGCTCTCTCACCTTGTTGCTCATCAGCCAGGCTCTGCACAACTTTAAGTCTGAAGTCAAGTCTTCCACAGGCCCTGGGATCTCTCACACCGCTTGCTTGAATATATGCTTGGATCCATCTGACCGGCCTCTGGGGCTGGCCACGTTGTTAATCAGGAGCCATCTTTCTGCCTTGCTGGGTATCTTCAGCCTCTGATAATTATCTGGCCAAGGTCAAGCAATGCACACCTTCTCATCCACACCAACCCAGTATGAAATCGAGAGCTGGGTATTCCCACATCCAGGCGTGAGGAGACTGCAGGATGCAAGCAACCCATGGCCTCAGGGGCACTCTGTGCACTCTATGACACCGCCGATAAAGGGCACCAAAGAAAGAGAAGAGAGAGCACGGCTGAAGAAAGGACACCGGAGATGGCATTCCAACGAGCACCAGATCCTCCATGGTGGGCTTCGTGTGAGCAAAGAGAACAAGAGCAGAGGCGGGAGCATGAGGACAAGCAGTTTGAATACCACGCTGGAGCGGTCTGGGCATCTTGGACACCACTCAGGCCTGTTCACCCAAGATGGCAAAGATGAGGCATCTCGAGGGAGTTGCCATTCTTTTGAACATGACTTGGTTGTGTGCGATAGGCACTTACAAGGGGGTGGAGTCGTGTTCAGGAAGGAGAGGAGGACCAATCGCAATAGCAGGCAGGGCATATCAGAGTTGAGGCACCAGTCCCCGGCGCTCAGGCTGCCTTCTGAAGGTGAGAATCGGAGCGGAGAGCATGGCAAGATCAGGCAAAATAGGAGATGTCGTTCTCAGGGGCAACTGGACTTGATGCTGGCAGCCGAAGCTCTCGGTAAGGAGGAAGCGAAGGGCTTCAGTAGGGGCTCAGGCAGTGTGAAGAGCAGACATGGGAGGATTCAGTCTCAACTTTGTGATCCTCCGTCTGGCGTGCCATCGCAGATGGTATGTGACAGATGGAGTCAAACTAGTGATCTTGGTGTGAGATCGAGTGAATTGCTCGGTGCTCAAACTTCACCTTCACATCGCCCACACAATCGACCTTGGGTATCAAAGCTATCAGCCCCGCTGCCTTCAACTGGGCATACCTCGCACGCCACGAGGACCCAGCAGCAGCAGCAGCAGCACTACTCACCAAGCTGTTTCCGCCAAAAACCAGCAACAGTCCTTGAGCACCAGTCGGCAGACTTGAAAGCACTGTTGCGATCACTCTCTTGCAGGTCTTGGACCATGGGGGCCGGAATGGGTCCCTCAGCAGGTATGAGTGAGTCTTGTTTCACGATCCTGAGGCTTGCGGTCACACTCACCATGCCCAACACCCCCACCCTACACCTATTCCCACAATACACACTCCCATAGCACACACTCCCACGATACCAATACTCACTATCACCCAAATCACTCCCATACCCAACATCTAGACCTACTACCTACTACCTACCTATAAGCCCCATTTCACCTAGAATTTGCACATACTCTACCTGAGCACAGCGTGTAGAGCCCAACTAACAATTGACAGGCCCATCTGCAGTCTCCCAGAGCGTGAGTGGTGGTCGTCAAGGCAGTCAAGAGAATTGGTTCGCCTGTGATTCCCCTCGGCAGGAGGATGCGACAGGGTCTGATGGTGAAGAGGAGCCCAACCCAGCCTTTCTGGGCTCTCTCGACTACCACAACTTCCTCCACGGGTCTTCAAAGGCAGAGGTAGCTTCTTCACAAAATACCTCTCATCTTCCAAGCACAGCCGCCACCCCGAGGCGCAACAACTTCAACAAGACTTGCAGCCCTCCGTCATCACTCACAACTGCACCTCTCCTCCGTGAGGGAACTTTGCAAAGCATCCCCTCTGGCCCGCTGAGCACCATTTCCTCTAAAGAAATAGACCCAGAGAAACTTCAGCCCTTCATCGGGCCGCTTCTTCCACAACAACCCCCGCCCAATAGGCCTCTCCCTCAGATTCCATTTATGGAGACGACCACAGAGCAACATGTCGGCCAAAAGAAAGGCAAAAGCCTGCGAAAGAAAATCTCAAAGTTCTTCTCGAGTGATCAGCCAGCACGATCAGCAGATGCTACAGCCGCCACAACTTACCAGCCCCTCTCGCTTACAACCTCACAAGATACCGAACGCCTGTCCCTGTCCGACATCTTTGATGATGTTTACAACGCTGCTCGAGGTTCGCTCAAGCCTGGCCGAGGATCTCATAATTCAGGCCGAAGCTCATGTCAGAAGCCCTGTCGCGTCTCCATTTCTGCTCAATCAGGCGATTCCTTACCCCCAATGCAACCAGAGCACCATGGCACACATGACGCCAAGGGGGCCATCGCAACTCCACCTACCACATCATTCAAGGTCGAGCCTCCTCCTTTGATTGATCACCCGGTTTTTCAAGGCGACTCGGAGATACAGGAAAGATTGGGGCTACAGTTGAATACCAGTCCTGCTGCCATACCCGTTCCTAGCACCCCTATCCTCGCCCTCGGTGTTCCTGGGCTGTCAGTCAGCCGGCAACGCCCAGCTCAAACTGACATCAACGCATTCTCTTCTTTGCCAAAACCAGCCTTATACGCCGCAGGGCCTACAAGCAAAGCAAGGCTTGTGAAGGAGCAGTCCCAGTCCACAATCATTGCAGATATACACCAAGACTCCGACCCCTCTCCAGCCTTGGATCGCACCGTCGACCTGACATGGTACAGGACGGCGAGGCAAGAGAGAGGAACAATTATTTGTTCCCTACCCAGGCCGTCTGGCAGGTTCGAGCATGTGTTGGCCCAGTTCGTTGCACAGTATGCCAAGGGCCGCCCCTTAAAGAAATACGATGGGAAGAAGAGGTTCCCGTACTTCGACCTGCCGACCAATATTCGTTTCGAGGTTGTGCGGCACCTTGTTGCTGACACCGACACCGGCAGGCCAATTCTGCTGAACAACAAACGCCAGGCATTCCCAGCTTGGCCAGCTGACGCCTTCGTTAGCCTGGGCTCCGTACTCAAACCTCTGCAAGCAACTACGTGGGCCTGTCCACGGCTCCGAGCCGAAGTCATGGTCGTGTTGTTGTTGACTCGCAAGTTTCACGTCATCTTCGGTCCCTGCGTGAAAGAACGCACCCAGCCTTTGCCCACCACGTGGCTCTTCCGCTACCTCCACCTCATGCAGGACGTTAGCCTCGAGTTAGACATGACCAAGCTCGGTTTTGGCCACGGCTGGGAGGCAATCGATATGAAAGCCAGCATGGGAAACGTCAGTGGACTCATTCACAGGTTCATGGCAGAGATGCTCACCCGTAATTCGGCTAACTCGATGGGCTGTTTGACCATCCATTGCCGCCGATATTTCGGATACCGCCAGGGACCAAACACTGTCCAGGGCCATCAAAGCGCGTACAAGTACCCGTTGATTGGTGGGGAGGAAGATGAGCGTCGCTCGATCGTTTCCGGTCTGGACGGCCCCTCGCGCAGCGACAGTCAGCCGCGCAATTACAGTCGCCAAGCTCCAAGTTTGCCTCCCTCGGCGGCCAAACCATATTCTGGCCACCTTCGTCACCACGGTGATCTGCCGCGTCGTGTCCCCTACGTTACTGAGGACCAGCTTTCTGTTGCCAGTCCATTGCGGGCGCTCACTGGCCGGGTCGAATCAGTTCGCATGGTAGGCTTCAGCGAGCAGTGGACTTACGCGACGCATCTGGCCATCTGGCCAGAGGCAGAGCGGAACGCTGTGTCGGATGCCGTCAAGCACTACCACATTGACCGCCAAACTCCTTCGCGACATTCGTATGCTGCCCCAGGCTTTGCAGTTTTTCTTGACTACGGCATTGATCATGGAGTGCACCGCTATCCCCCGCTGCCAGATTCCGAGCCTATGGTTTGTAAGTGGCTTTTTTTATATATAATTTTTTTCAGTTTCCCTTTTCTCTTTCCCCTTCTATCATGTGCCTCGGTGGAGCAAGTATCATTTACTGACAGTCTTCCAGGCGTAGACTACGACCGCAAGAATGGTCTCTTCGTGGAGCTGGGCTCGGGCAACGTGGTTTCTGTCACTAAGAGCGGGACCTACTTCCATTATCGCTCCTTAGACCCGCCAACTCCATCTCGTATGTCTACACCTATGCCGAAGAATTCCACCTCACCTCACCATCAAGAATCTCTGGCGTTCGTGCCACGTCCTTCACGCATCCCCGCTCCCAGTTCTCGCGACAGAATCAGTCCGATGATGCAAGCAATGCGTAACGGCACACCAGTCAAGGCAGCCGCAGTTCTTGGCCTACCTGTCACCATGATTACGAGCGGCGAGGGCGATCCCCTGGTGACGCCAACCAAGCCACGCACCATCCGCAAGACTCTTGCCAAAAAAGGCAACGATACAGTGCACGATCCGGCCCAGGACATCCTCCTCGGCACGCTTGCCAGCCGGAATGGTCTGTCTAGCTCTACTACAGGCGCCACGAAGCCCTGTTGAGTTCGGGCCGAAGAGGTCTCCCCACCTTCTTGGTAAGGGGATCTACTAAGCCAATATTGACCCTGCCGCTCGGAGCCGACCAAGTAATTCTTGGCCAGAAACACTTCTTTAGAGACTCAACAGACACTTCTTGCAAGCGGATCAGCACTATCAGGAGTTGTGTCCAGGGCGATGGGCTATGGGAACAAGCCCTCTCTCCAACCCTGCCGAAGTGCATTGGCGAGGTCAACAAAACCCCAGGACCAGCAAGGTCTATTTTGTTACTCATGCGGGACATTGAAGAAGGGGCTGAAGGGCGAAGGCAGTCATGATCTCTGGGCGGCTTAGTGTAACAGTATGTGCTGGATAGCGAAGAGTGACTTTACCTCGTTTTAGTACTCGTCAATAAAGGAAAGAAGTATTAAAAACGAAAGGCAAAGTTGAGCGTACGCAGTGTTCACATTACTTGACAAGTTCCTGTGTTGTTAGCCCAAGGACGCATGGTTCCACTATTGCGTGCCCCAGGATTGTACCAGGTACTCCACGGTACGTGGGAACATACCATAGGGCCAGAACAAGAACGCTGAACTACCTATACACCAGCCCACAGGTTATTCTGTTCCTGAGGCTGGAGGCGCAGAAGATCAAGAAGGTAATCCCCGAATCGATCGCCGCGTTCTGCGGGTTATTCTATAGGAAATCGGAGATTCGCACCTGTAAAAATGGAGGGTATACCGAAATATAGCCTTATATCGTAGTAGTTGTAGGTAGTAGGTGTAGGTATTAGGTTTGGGAGTAAGCAATATGGGTAATAGTAAGTGTGGGAGTAGGTCTATGGGAGTGGGTGTTATGAGTGTAGTTGTTATGAGTGTAGGTGTTATGGGAGTAAGTGGGTGTTAGGCGTGGTTGGGTTCTTGGGTTTATAAGGGTTATTTGTACTTGTAATGTAGTACTGGTGTACCCTTTGTTTCTACAGGTGCGAATTTCCGATTTCTTCTATAGAAGGTCCTAGAGTAGGTTATCCTCGGTGTGATAACCCGCAGGAGGCTGTTTATAGGATATTGCATCGTGGGACATCATTCCGTCACCCAACCCATCGTTCCATAGTTCGTCATTGTAGGTGGCATTGGGGAGTCTCCCACAAAAGAGTGTTCCCGTTCGAGCCAAGCCTGAACATCCGGGATCCCTGCGAGTCGTAGTCTTCTCCCCGGCCAACCCACAGTCCTTGGGTTTGTACCGAACAGACTGGACCCGATAGGCTGATAACTTAGTGGGTGCCCATGAGTAAATCCTTCGGGAAATAGCTACCCTATGGCTGCCGCGATGTGACAATCTCTGGTTATTCCCAGCTATTTCCGTGCGGCCCCCGGGTTTCGTTCGCAGTAGCGGCGCCATCACGAATTGTCCCTACTGCGTACTGTATTCCAAACTGTAGGTCTTGGGTCTCCCAGCCCCTGAGCTCCCACCTCCGCTTCTTCTGGCCGGGCCTGCCCAAAAGACCAATCAGCCTATCCACGCAGAAGACCGGCAATAAGCGTCGAGCGAGCCGCGTGGGCGTCCCTCCTGCTGGCTCACCCGGGCACGCAGAGCCACATATACACATGAATCGTCCCGCGGGGACAGATCATGGTCCCAGATGAGAATGGACATCTCCATCTGAGAGTGCGCCCCCTCCCTCTCCCCCTTCAATTGCAACGCTAGCTTTGAGGTCGGGTGTGCCGTCGTGCTCGTTCGTCTTGCCGTCTTATTTCCATTCTTCACCCCAAAAGAGCCTGCCTGTTCACTTTGCCCACTGGAATACTCAAGTGGATATACCCCTCAGGGTTTTCGTCTGTCCCCTCGCCTGCGAGCCCAGCATCGCGCAGGAACTTTGAGTGCCTTGGACACGGCAGCTGGGTGAAACCCTGACGGAGAGATCAAGCTTACCTTTAAGCTTAAAGAAAATGACGACACCAGGACTGTCTGGTCTTGGCGGCCCAGCCAGTCGGGACCCGAGTCTAACGATATCAAAATTTCCCCTTTCTGGCGATCGTCCTTCGTCGCCTGAGACAACAGCGAGAGATATCCAGACACGCCAGGAACAGGTAGAGGCAGGGCCCGATGGCCCAGCGCAGTGGCGGCCTCCTACCGCCTCGTCGCCCATCACCTATCTCTGTACGTAGACACTCGATCTTGCTGCGGTGACCGTCCCTCCCGTTGGAGATAAACTGGGAGATTCGCCGGGCCGGATTTCCGTCCCAGAAGATTGACAAATGGCAGATCTGACGTTCGAAACCCCTCTGCCACCGCCAAATACGCTTCACGCGTGCGCCTCGCCGGCCTCGGACGCTCCCGCTCAACCGAACCTGCTCGAGTACACGGACCCGACGAAGTGGCCCACCCATCGCAAAGCCTACCACATGGTCCTCTGCTGTGTTGCCACACTCCTTACGGCATACTGTGCCGGCTCGTATGCGCCCCCGGTAGCAATCATGGAAGCCGAGTTCCACGCCTCCCGGCCCGCTGTGTTGACCGGAATCACGACCTTCTGTGTGGGATTCGCCCTGGCACCCATGGTTCTTGCGCCGTTCAGCGAGATAAATGGCCGATATCCCGTATTTTCTGTCTCGGGCGTAGTGTTCGTTGTGTTTCAACTGGCGTGCGGCTTTGTCACCAACCTGGCTGGGATGCTAGCATGTCGGTTCCTGGTCGGGGTGGGCGGAAGTGTCTTCAGCACAATGATTGGGGGCATCATTGCCGACCTGTGGGACAAGGAAGGGAGGAACACGCCCATGGCCGTGTTTAGTGGCTCAGTTCTTGGTAAGCGCTAGTCTTCTCCTTTTATGATTCTCCGTTCATATTTCGAGTTTCCCACGGGGCGCATCACTTCAGGCTCCGTGGCGCGTTACAGTACTAACACTCTGTAGTGGGTACGGGCCTCGGTCCCTTGGTCGCGTCAGTAATGACCTCCCGCCTCGCAGATGATGGGGACGCATGGAGGTGGGTCTTCTGGTAAGCAACTTTTGGATACAATGATTACCCCTCCAAGAATACAGATCTCCCCGTTGTGGCCTGTGCCTCAAAGGTTTTACCAGGCTGCAGGTTTTGAGACAGACTATGGCTACACTGTGGCCCTTTCGTCCCCATATTTTTATGGCACTACTTCCTCGGTACTTTGAAGCTGACTCTATGTGCTGAAGGCACCAAGCTATCGTAGGCGGGGTGCTGGTGGCTCTCATTGCCACGCTGTTCAAGGAGAGCAGGGGCAGCATAGTCCTCAGCCGCAAAGCAAAGGCCCTGAACAAATGGTACGAGGCACGGGAAGAGGCTGGGTACTACGGCGTCTGGCTGCTTGAATCGGGGCCACTCTCAGGCGCCGAATGCGTGGCGAGTGACAGCGACAACGCGGCCCAAGCTACCGGGCTTGAAGAGGAAGAGAAGAGAACAGGAACAGGCCCAACGGGCTCGACCACGGGCTCAACCACAGACTCGACTGCAAACACGGTGGTTAATGTACGTCTCCGATGGCTCGTCAAGTCTGACGGCGATCGCGCCACTGTGGGTCGGATGATAACTGTCTCGCTGTATCGACCCTTTCATCTTTTATGGACCGAGCCTGTGGTTTTCTGGTTCTCGGCCTGGGTGTCGTTCGCGTGGGCGGTTCTCTACCTGACCTTTTCATCGGTCCCCTACGTCTTCGAGACCGTGTATGGATGGGATGCCGAGAGTACCGGCTACATGTTTACGGCCATCATGATTGGCGGGGTACTGTCAACAGTCATTGGAGTCTTCCAGGACGACCTGCTGAAGCATCCGCAGTGGAAGGCCGAGAACTGGGATCCTGACGACTCGACATGCGCCGACGAAAGTGGGCGCCCGAGCGCAGCGATGGGCAGGCTCTACGCTATTCTGAGACGCCACTTCCCCGTCGAGGCGCCCGAGTCCCGCCTCTACTTCACATGCCTCACCGCCAGCTTGCTGCCACTCGGATTGTTCATCTTCGGGTTCACTTCCAGGGATACCATCCATTGGATCTCACCAGCTGTCGCCCTCTGCCTTGCCAGTATGGGTATTTACAGCGTTTATCTGGCAACGTTCAACTATCTCGCCGACTTTTACCAAGGCTACGCATCATCCGCCTTGGCTGCCCAGTCGTGTTGTCGCAATCTCCTGGGCGGTGTCTTCCCCTTGGTGACCCTGCCTTTGTTTGAGAACCTTGGGATCGAAAGAGCTGGCGCACTGCTTGGTGGTGTTGCGCTTGGACTGACCTTTGTGCCGTGGGTGCTCGTGTTCTTTGGCAACAGGATCAGAGCAAGGAGTTCATTTGCCGTAGGCTTGCAGAAGCAGCCTTGAGAGGAATGTTGCGAGACCAGGCGCGGCCTCAGCAGTATCCGACCACATACTACAGCTCTCAAGGCAGCTCTCGCACACTGCCCAGGCCTACCAGTTGCCCGTTGTCAGGACTGCACTGGGCATACACCAGCGACACAGAAGCGAAAGACTAGACAAAACTTGAACTCGTTTGATTATCTAGTTAGGAACATAGCCCGCCCAGACTTTGATACCAATGCGAAGTGCCACAATCATGTTCTGTTGGGAGTGCAACAGAGATTATTGTGCTGGAGCAAGAAATCCCGTCCTGCTGCTGGACGTTCTTCACGGTCGAGGCCATCTACAGATAAGGAAGCGTCTTGCAAAATGAACTGTGCCGTGCCAGATTCCAGTCGCTTGACCCGGGGCCTTTCAATCCATCAAGAAGTATCAGGGCGTTGTATCTCGTTGAAACCTTTGAAGCGTTATTAGCAATAAGAAAACGGAGGAAAGACATGCGTGTGAAAGATATGCATACTGTTTAGCAAGACACTCAAGAACTTGGTCAGACTAATTCCTCGACGACAACTGCCGGGAGGGGCCGTTGGAGATCCGACGCCTTGGGCATTGTCATGGAGCTTTGGGCGACGACAACGGTGCCCTCCTCCGTGACTGGCAGTGGCTCGTCATAGTCCGTGTCTGGGTTGCAGATGAGCCCGCAAGAATAAGCGTTCAGACAAATGCCACATGCAGACAGGGGAGAGAAGGTCTGCTTCGTGTCGCTCCACAAATCCTGCCAAAATGCCTTGGTGAAGATGCTGAGGAAAGCCATGAAGAGTGCCTCGACACCATTCCAGGCGAATTTGACCAGCCTGAGCCACAGACTACTTGTCTTATGGGTGTGCTCCAGATTGTCGGGGGTGAGCCGTGTAGCACGTGCCTCCATCAGACTGTTATGAACACCACGCCATATGAGAAGCGCGAACACAATAACCCTGGTTGTCTAAGCATTAGTACCGAACAGTATCACAGCGCAAAGTGCAGGAGAGCTTTAGTAACAGAGCCGTCCACGGCACAGAGAACAATGAAAGGAAATGGAGGGGCTTACACCGCGCCGATGATTATGTATACAGATACCATAGGGTGCTTGATAGGAGGGTCGCCGGGTCCTGGTATCCGGGGTCGTGGTGTGCTGCTATTGACAGCCCCAGGGCCGTCCAACGTGGCTCTGACGACCGCAGAAAGTACACCTGTTGCGTTGAAACTCTCCATTTCGAAGGCTTGTGATATCCTCGTGCTGGAAATGCGAATGATGGGTTTGGGGGATCTGGTCTTGTGGGTTCGAGGTGTACTGTCGTCTGGAGAAGGATGCTCGTGTAGTAGACAGTGATGTTCAACGATAAGGAAAAGTAATTGAAGATATACGGATGGGTATGAGGATGCAGAGTCGGAAGAAAACTCGGGAGAGTCGGGATGTGCAGTATTATTAAATAATGTAACTGGAAACCCTGCTACCCAATTCGCACAATAAAGTCCTGGTCCCAAATGAATTGGTGGTTTTGTGGCAAGCCTTGAACTGGCGCCGTCAACTATTATCGACTTCGACCCACAAGAGCAAAAAGTGACAGACTATTTTAGGTGACTTTGCGTAGCGGCCATCCGGGTCTCGTGCGCTAGCTAGCAGCCAGTCTTCAGATAATTATATATTTAGTTGTATTGTCCAACTCCTCAGGTGTCGACGCACTCCTCAGGCTTCTAGTCCTCGAGTAGCCGGCCACCAGCTGCAAGTATTGTGGGGAATTTTTTGGGTTGACTGAACACAAGTAGTCTAGGTGCAATACTCGATGACCGTCCATGTTCCCGTGGGACCTTCCACCTTTTCGCCTACCTTGTCGGGCTCCCGGCGCTCATCGATGAGGAAGCCCATGGGGTCATGGTTGTCACCAACCTTGACAGTTTGCTCCCATCTGGAAAGTCTATCGTTCCACACCCATCTTTCAGCCGTGAAGGTGTCTCCAACTCGCAATACGCCCTGAGCATAATGGCCCAAATAGACAAACTGCCCACGTTTCGCACCGGGTTCGTCCAGTAGCTGAAAAACGACGCACTTGGGTTTGTGGGCGCTGCGAGGGGCTGGTACCCTGTCGAGCCAGAGCTCCTTGTACTCTGTCACGCGCCCCGTGGCCGGATTGACCATGCTTCCAACCTCGAGGGCCAAGCCGCCTGGACAAGGGACCATGTCGCCCTCATCGCGGACAAGCTGTGGCTCGGTGGTGCGGCTATCAATCCAGTGATTGAAGACAGAGTGCGTGGTCTCGCTTCCGTCGGCGCGAGAAACTTTAGTAGACGACGAGGTACCGGCAAATGCCCAGTCCAGCCGGTCTCTTGTGACAGTGCCAAAGCTCTCGTGACCTGGCTCTGTGTCCAGCTCCGGGCCGGTAGACAGGGCCGTGAGGACCCTGATATCGACAAAGCGGCGGCCTGGGGAGGTGAGAACCAGCGTGGACGTGGGCTCAGAGGGAGGCTCCGAGCCCCATCGGATATGTTTGCGGACGGATATGCTCCCCATGCTGGAGATAGCATGTGTGAGAGGGTTGAAGTCAAAAGCCGGTGCAGTGGCCAAGCACGACTGGGAACCAATGAGCCGAGCCGTGCTCAGCACTGCAGGGTCGGCAAGCACATGTCTTATCAGATGGTCAAGATAACAGAAAAGCCGGTGCGCGTCACGTCATACCTCGGCAGTCGCTCCGGCGCAGACGCGTCAAACGAGTGCAGGCGCGACCAGCGGATGTTGGAGAGTGGCAGTAACGGTGGATGCCCAGTGCGAGGCAGATGGTTGACCCAACAAATCCAAGTACCGTGCCCATACCCACAGGTACGGCCCCTCCACATGAATCGGGCGGGAGGTACTCCACGGTAGACACGTCGCCCGGTACCGACCCCGGCATTCGTCGCGCTTATGTGGTGCGTCCCTACGTACCTACCTAGATATCCAACATTGAGACACTCCCCGTGCGAGTGCCGGTCCCGCTACAGGGAAGGGCGAGTGGACAAGCAACGTGGGTACCAGAGGCTATGAATCATTTGGCTGGCCCTCCTGGCCCTCTGAGTGAGCCTGATCAGCGCCTTCAACCACACAGTCATAATCGCCATCCCCACCGCCACCGCCATCGAGACAACGACTAGTATTCATATCAACATAAATATCCCCCGCCTTCCTCTGTCCCTAGGGCAGGCGTCTTACGCCCAAGGAGACCGAGGCTGAGGCCGAAACGGAAAACTGAGACGGAGACGGCAACACAGAGACACCGCATACACCCGCCATGCTCAACCCAACATCCCATGAGTTGGTCTTCATCCGCGTCTGCGTCTTCTTCCTCACATATTTGCCGTTCATCATACCCTTTCTGCCTCCTCCCTTCTGGGTGCTTCTTCCCGCTGAGGCACTCTATTACTTCCTCGTCCTCCGCCCGTTTGAGCGTCGTTTGTCGCAACGAGCCAGGCACCCGCCGCACAAGGACGACAGACAGGCCCTCTTCCAGCGCTGCCTGGAGAATGTGCCCGATCCCGAACGTTATCTGAGCTTGTGGGCTCTGGGCGCACGCCCCGACGACATCAAGCGCGACAATGTCAGGGACTTTCTGCTTTGGGCCTTCTTCGATCGCGATAGTGTCGCCCCCGAGATCGAAGACGAGCTCGAGGGATACGTCAACAAGACCGAAGAGCTCCTCGGCCGCTCTCTCGCCCCTGGCAAAGGCCGCGCTGTGCCCATGCGCCTGACCTTCGACCACGTCCCCACCAGGTATCGCAGCGTTGTTTGGTACGCCATTGTCGGCCTGGTTGATTCGGCTACCCACTGCCACCTTTTGTGGCACGGCTTCGACTTCTGGCCCTCCCCCTTGCGCACAAACCTACTGCGTGTCTTCCCGCCTCGCCTTCTGGCCTCGGCGGAACTGCTCAGACGACAGTCACCATCCGATGAGCTCTGCTACTGGTATCGTCGTCCCCGGAGCACTACCGCAGAGAAGTCGCCCACCCTCCCGATCGTCTTCCTCCACGGCATTGGCATCGGCCTCCATCCCTATGTCCCGTTTCTCGCTTCGCTCCCATCGGGCAGCCCCATAATCGCCCTTGAGATCCTCCCTATTAGCATGCGGCTGACCAAGTCCAACATCCTGGCAAGACCAGACTTCATACGGCACCTAAAGGAGATTCTCCGCTACCACCACATAGATCAATTCGTTCTTGTCGGGCACTCCTACGGCACTGTCATGGCCACTCACGTCTTGCACGACTCGGAACTGAACCTGAGAGTCAAAGGTGTGGTGTTGGTTGATCCGGTCACCCTGCTACTACATTTACCGGATGTGGCCTACAACTTCACAAGAAGGACACCTCAGACTGCCAACGAATGGCAGCTATGGTACCTCGCGAGCATGGACCCAGGAATCGCTTTGGTCCTGGGGCGGCACTTCTTCTGGAGGGAAAACATTATTTTCAAAGAGGAGCTGGTCGCGGGTCGCCAAGCAGCAGTGTGCCTTTCGTCGCGTGATCTCATTGTCGACACTATGGCGGTGGCGCGATATCTCATCGATGACGATACTGAGGCTTGCAAGGTTCTAGAGGCGGCCAAGGAGTCGAGCGTCATGACAAGCTCAGGGATCGAAATCCTCTGGGTCGAGTTGGACCATGCGCAGGTGTTCGACAAGAGCCATGACTACAGCCGGATTGTAGAGACAATTCGGAGATTTGCTATGAAGTAAAATATTAGGTGCCATACCTGCCTCTTAATACCCATCAAACAGGATCGGTTGGGTACTTGTTCATGGCTTCTTACCGAGTCTGCTCCAGTCGCGTGTCAGTATGTCTTTGATGTAGCGTTCACGTCCGAATTTTGTCATGTGTACGTAAACTGTCACCTTTCCTTGGTGCAAATCCAAACCAAACGTTGAGTTGTCTCTACGCACGGCCAGACACGGAAGCATTGCTACGGCTCGAGGTTTGCGAGGACGTCCCCGCGCTGTCTTGGGCCCAGAACGATCGTTCGGCCGAAAGTCTCACAAGCACCGGTAGTCTCCAATTACCCTATATTTACAAGTGTAGGCGTCCACGGAGGGTCTGCACCTCAGACACCCTACAGCGCAACTAAATTCTGGACTGCTAGCGGCAGAGGAGGCGTGTGTATCAAGAAAAGATACGTCGGTTGGGAGAGCTTGTCCTCAGTGCCCCACACGCCTGTTCTTCACCCCGCGTACAGAGAGGAGGGACTTCGAGGGACTTGTGGATGTTCTATCAGTGACTGTTTCGGGGTCACTATTTCGATGCCACGATATCAGACACAACCACTGTGTTACTCTACTGGTCCTTGGTACACCATAGCACGTGAGGCGGGGACTGCCCTATGCTGTTGGGAAACTATTCTACCAAGCGTCGATGGTTGCTCGGTGTGTCAACCCGCGCGCCCCCTTGCGCCTAGTCTACGGTGTCCGCCTCCTCCGTTGACACGGTCTTCTGCCCGGGTAGGTCGATGTCACTGAGATGTCGCCTTGCTTGCTCCAGTGCTGCCTCCCCGTCGACACCACGCTCGTTGGCGTCCCCCTTGTTCGCAATCACAGCCTGGTCCTCAACCGTGGCAGGCGCATGTGAGGTGTATGCACGGCTAGCTTCGGGCTTTAGCGTGCCGTCCTCGTTGACATCCTCCTTGAGATAGAGGGTGAACAGGATGGTGAGATAGATCTGGCCGGTGCTCTTGTTTCGAAGAACATATCTGAGTTGATGTGAGCGCTTCTTCCTGAACGAGCAAGCCATACACGTTAACCTAAGCCAGCGCACGACGACACCCCTGGAGTAATGCAGGATTTGGGGGATATACGAGCCAGTGTTAAAAACATCAATACTCACCTCAATCCCTGTCCGTCCCAGTACTTCATAATCGGTACTGCATATCCAGGTAGCCTCAGCGCAAACTCGCTGAAGTCCAGATAGGCGTTGAAGAAATCCACTGCATATGTCCTCCCGTACTCCCATACCCAGTCCTCCTTGCTTTCCTCCTGCAATGCCCACTTCATCCTCGCCCTGGAGTCCTCAGGTGCGCCAACGTCCTCCCTCCACTCCGGGTCACCGCCTTCCTCAACCCATAGTCCACCCTTGGACTCGTCAAGGACAGCCGCGCCAACCTACAGTGCGTGAGGTTAGTTTTGCAAAGCCAATGGGTAAAGCAGGAAGCCAGGGAGGGGCATCGTAGAGGAGTGCAGGTAGAGCGCAGGGGGCCACTCACGCGGACATGGTTAAAGGACGAGAGCGCGGGCCCGAAGAGATATGGGCTGTCAGCGTAAGGGTCACCATCCAGGCCTGGGTCGATCCACCACTTCACTATCTTCATGGCATAGCTAAAGCCAGGTGGAAGGCGGTCGCGGATGGGGTGGTCGAAATCGTTACCAAACTGCAGATCTGAGCCAGAGATACCTTCTGGCTCTTGGTCGTCCGGGTCGACGTGCTCGGCATTTCTCAGGGCCTTGGCAGGTTCTGGCGCCTTGGGGGTGAACTGGAACGCAATGCTGTACTGGTCCTTGTTCTTGTTGTGAGGCTCCTGGTCGAAGTAAGGAGAGGTTGCTGGCGAGTTGCGCGGCAGGCCATTGTAATTCTGTATGCGCACGTTGAGCTCGACATCCATGTGCTCCGTGCTGATCTTGACTGGCGTGGGGCTGTTCACCGGGACCTCGGTGTGGTCTGCCAGGTCGTATGATGGGCCTGCAGTGATCCTGAGGATGTATTTGTCCGCCATTGTTGCCCGTCTTGGTTTCGGCAGCTGGGGGTCGGAGATATGCCTGCTAAACTACGGGCTTGAGTGAGTGCAGAGCAGGACGGCAGCCCTCGACACAGTGGGTGTACTTTCGATTGGGTGGTACGGCTTCAACAATCAGAGTGGGGGTGGGGCTCAAGCGGGTTCAAAGGCTGAACGAAATGAAAGATTCCGTCGAGCACTTGCCAGCAGAGCTTGTCATGGTTGAGGCGCGCTCAGGCAGATTTGCGGTCGAGGTTTGTTTGTATGACGTCGGTCCCGCCGGTGGGTCCTAAGACGTTGGACAACCTACTGCTACACGTACAGACTGCCTACCTAGGTGACTGCCTACCTACCTAGGTAGGTAGTATGTACGTAGGTAGGTAGTCTAACAGTACTACTATACAGACTACTACGCAGGTACAGATCCAAGTACTTTTCTACGTGCCCGAGCACTCACCTGATTGGCCACTAAGCCAGCACCGAGCCACCTCGAGGGTCTCACTCTCGACTGCCCCGGTGCTGAGACGAGTTCGCTGCTCATGTCTTCGAACGGCCGCGCTGCGGAAATGGAAAGACCATGATAGTATGCACAAGTAGGCAGCCCACCACAGATGCTTAACGCTTCAGTACATCCCAATCCCGCGGGACTCTGCGTCTATCCACGGCCCCTTTCTTACTGCTTACTTACACGTAGGCTCTAAATGATGGTCCGCTAAGTCTGGTCACTCATTATCTTGGTCCGGAAATCCCACCATCAGGCGACAAAACCTGAGGCACATCCGGGGCACCAGCTCGGGCGCAGCAACGCTTCCTGACTCAGCAGTCCAAAGCCATGGAGGGGCAACATCCGGCAGCATACTACAAGCACAGTAGAAACAAATACAAGAACCACAATGTCATGTCCCACGTCCCACATTCGACGGTCCAGAGCCCATTATGTATGCCTCTTCACCACTCTTACTTTTGACAGACGGCCGCTAGTCCGGCACGAGGAATTGATCAATGTCGACCTTCTCAAAGAAACTAATATGGCCAAATCCTACCCAGTACTGGGCCAGCCTGTTCTCAGATATCAGGAGCAGCTGCGACCTGATGTATTTGTCTGTCCATGCCGGGCCAAATTAGTACCTAGCCTTCAATTTGTCATGCGAAGGAAAGCGGACTTGCCATTTACGAATCCTGTGTGAGCAACATGGCCCTTGCTCCTAACCACTCTGGCACCCCTGAAGGGCTCCTCGTCGACTGTAGTCACATATCCTTGTTCACCGAGGTCCTCTGCCAAAAATGTGCACTCACCACGGGGCACATTGGGGTCTCCTGTCAGCTTAATAGCCTCGAGACGGCCCCGGTACCTCCCGGCGTCCGTCTTGCGCTTTTCGAAGTCAGCGGCAGACTCATCCTCGCCTCGCGTCGCTTCAAATGCCGCCTCATCAAACGGGGCCGGGTGATTTTGTGTAATGAGCAGGAACTCGCACCCGTGTGCGCTGTAGTCACCAACCCATATCCCCTTCCATGGTTGACTTATAGTCGGAGTATATAATTCAGGATCTAGCGTTGAGTACGTCGTGATCTGGTCGCCAATGTGCGTGCTCATTGAAGGGTGCATTCCGGGGATATAATTAGACAGCCAGGCACGAGAAGCCTGGCCAAAGACTGCATTATTAGAAGGCCAGTCATTCTCTCCAAGAAGGGAGGGACCGAGCCAGCCCATCGACACCCCACGCAGCCCTGCAGGCCGCATCTCTATCCATGAGCGGATTCTGAACGATCTCTCGTTGATCTCATGCCTGGTAGTGGGCCTGTCCTCAGGACCTATTAGGTCCCCTGCGGAAACCCTCGTGTCCGCAGGAATGGAAGGGGGTGGCCAAGTATTACCATAGGGGAAAGGTAGGAGCTGACGCTCACTGGCTAAAGATTCTGGAAGAGAGCGGGCTAGTATGAAGGTGTTGAACATATTGTCAGTAAATCTGTTGTCCAGTGGCATAGGCGTCTCGGCGGAGAATCTGTTCACGTGGACGGACGTGCCCACGCTCGTTGAGGCGTGATCCACGCCTGGTGAGGGCCTGCTAGGCAAGGGGCCTGCGCTGGAGGGGGTGTTGATAGAGGGTGCTGGCGATCGCCCGGTGGTCACGCGGATGGCATTTTCCAGGCTATCGGCCCTCATCTGCAGAACAGGCTTGTCGAGATGAAGCTTCAGTTCTGGCTCAAACTCGTGGATGACCAGCTCCTGCTCGCTCAGGCTCTGGTGGCTGGTGCTGGTTGAAGCGATTGGCCTGTTGGCCAAGAGTTGGTAGCCCTCGATGACACCTCGGCGCTCATCGTAGCGGATGACGACCAGCTTCCCGGTCAAGTCGCGGTCGCAGAACCAGACCTTGTACTTTGTTAGGAACCAGCGCGGGTCGTGCGCGATGTACAGCTCTCGGAAAGACGAGCACGGGCTGGGGGTTGTGAGCTTGATGCCAGGCACATTTGCCTGCACAAGACTCTGCCATAGGTGGTCTGCAAGAGAGTGTGCCCTGAGCACGTGGTTTGATAGGGAAAGGGAGACGAGATCAGAAGGCGTCAAGTAGGAGAGGATATGACTGATGAGCTCCGAAGGGAGGTCGGGTAGGGATATCGGGCCTGGGTGAGCCAGGTCAGCTGGTGCGCGCGCCGATGACATGACACAACACAACGGCGAGGAGACCAACCTCGTGGAGGGCGCTCCGACGGGCAGCCTACGTCAACAGGCCAAGGAGTCTTGGTCTCGCCCATGTTCGCTGCGCGGAGCACAGAATAGTGTGTCTGGGGTCAGGACTGGCCAGAATGCTGTGCTGCACTCCTGTTGATGTTGTGTTCGGCCGGCCAGGGGGACAAAGTGACCGTGTGATAAGCTTGGGGCTTCGTACATGGAGGAGTCTCTCGCCAGCGCCAGCGGGATTGGGACTGATGCATCCACTCGAGACCAGCAGGTCAATTGGTGTCCGAGGCAGTGACCATTGGCGGCTGCTGGGTGCAAATCATAGACCCGTCACCGTGAGCAGAAGGCGAATGGCCTGCAAGGGCCGTGGGTTTCAAGCCTGGAGCGACATCGGCGGTCGATGATGCGACCAAGGGCAGAGCAGTTCACTAGGTGCTATGGTCTATAGTACCTGTCAAGATACTTGGATACATGCTGAACCCCTGCAGTACCTAGGCAGTACGGACAGCACTACGACAGGGCGCCACAGCCTGGACCAGGCTATCAGTATCCCTCATGTGCTTGGCATCAGCAACGCCCGCCCACCTCACAGAGCAAGCAAGCCCACAACAGCTCCTACGGCGTCCTCAATATTAACAACAGCAATAAGCCCCGGCGCTGTGAGCCTCAACCAGTCCAAGCATCGGGAGTCTACTTGCGGGCTCATCCCCAGCGACTATCTTTACGGACTCACAACACGGCCGCCAACGCTGTCTCACGCTGCCCAAGTCGGAGCACTTGATGTCGTCGAACTCATCCCTTCCACAGTGCCGTCCGCAAATCACAGAGTGGTTCTGGGGGCCCCAACCTGGGAGATACTGGTTCGACGTCAGCTTTCAGAACGCCCGAGAGAATTGCCAATAGGCAGGATTCCCATCCGGGAACGCAATACGCCTGCAGGCGCCTTGCCTCTGCGCGCAGTTTTGTAACTGCAGGTTGCGATCGTGTTCGGAATTTCACGCCGTCGCAGCAGTCAAAGCTGTCGCAGCCATGGCGTCACTACTTCCTCTGCTTTACGACTTGTTACCTATAATCATGCCCTCAGAAGTGCAGGTCTCCCATGAGAAGGACTTGACACCCATTCCTGAGCGGGCCGAGGGGCCTCCATATCACCAGACGCAGCGTACCGACGTTCAAGTCGATCCGCAGCCCTGGGAAAGCAATCACCAGGCTGCACTGGGCAGCTCTGATGACCCGGCAGGCTTCCAAGTAGAGCCAAATGAGGCAAGATCCTGTGAGCCGATACAACTGCTTGATCGTGAAAAGGATTCAACTGCTCAATCCGCACCCGAGCCTTGCCACCCAGCGCCAAGGGCACAGGCCAGCGGCCCGAGAGTATTCCGCAGAGACGCAATGATGGGCGTCACGGACAAAATGTGTGCAACAGGTTAGTCCTCTCCTTTCTATCGACTTTGTCTCCGCGCCTGGCCAGTATTTTCCTACGTGTGTCTTCCCTCCTACGTGTGTCTTCCCTCCTACGTGTGTCTTCCCTCCTACGTGTGTCTTCCCTCCTACGTGTGTCTTCCCTCCTACGTGTGTCTTCCCTCCTACGTGTGTCTTCCCTCCTATATGGCTCCTTCTCTCGAGTTGTGCTTTGCATTTAAGTCCGTACTACAGTTGGGACTTTATAACCAGAAGGTCTTGCAATAGTTTTGACAGTGGAGCCGAGATCTGCTTCCGCAGTGCACCATCACGGTGAGCAAGGTGAGCATGGACTTTGCTCTCGGTTCTTTCCAGGCCGGCAACCTAATCAGTCACTATCAGACACTATCATCTACGCCACTAGAGGTCACGGGGTCCTTCTCACTAGCCCTGCTGTTGACCCTGTCAAGGCCATCAGAGCAGATATCAAGGGCGAGGCGCCTTCCCGTGAAGAAGAGCAGCCTCGGCGTCACGAACTTTCACCTGGCGATTTCGCCTTCATTCCTGCATGGACGGAGCATCAAGTCGTGAATGAGGCTGATAGGGGCGACATCGTCTGGGTGCTGGTTCACAGTGGAGGTGAGCGAGTGCAAGTCGATTTGACAGGCTGGGGTGGAGAGACAGCCCAGCAATAATTGGATAAGGAGGCTATTGCAAGCGGAAACAGGGCCTCTCGGCATCGTACCTAGATCATTACCGCGCCCAACTCCTCCAGACCTGTGCTTCCTTCTCGGGCTTTCTCAAGTCCAACTCGGGCATACAGTGGGTGCTCGCGGTGCCACTATGAACCTCAAGTTCAACCAAGGCAGGAAGTAAGTGGTAGATAATTTGCAATCTAGCAAGGTTGGTGTTCCCCTCGACTCATGGTTCCAGATCCTCAGTGAGCAGTCACCTTATCCGTATCGTGGCTGATCATCACACTTTGCTTGTACTTCAGTACCTTTGCACGCCATACCATCATGCTGTCTGGAGAGAGCTTCTCCATCGACCCACCCTCCCTGGGACTCTAGGTACTCTACAGCGTATGCAACGTTGAGTCTTTGGTAGCTACTCGGAATCTCTTCCCGTATGGTATGAAGATTGCGAGGCCAAGGACAGACAAACCAACTGTTACTGCCATCAAGGCCAGAAAAGGTGCAATGAACCCATGCTCGGTTTGGTCCGTAAACCAGAAGACCATGGAGAACTGCTCATATGGGCGTCAGCAAGTTGTATCAAAGCATCACAAGGGCACGGTCAACCTACTCCAAAGGTGTTCTTGACAATGGTCGCCGCAATCAAAATCTCACCAGGCAGAGATTTATAACTGTCGATGGCGTATGAGATGGCAATGGATGGAATCCCAACGACTTGAACTCCCACCATACCGTAACCCAAGATCACCACAGCTTCCCACGGCCACCCTCGTTGGCACCCAACGGCAGTGACCACCATCCCAATCAAGCAGGCACACACGTATGGCACGATGCTGATCAACCTCATCTCCGCCTCTAAAACTCCTCCGTTTCGCCTTGCCCGGCGCAAAGCAACCCAGTCGCTCAAGGGCCCAGCCGTCAACAACGCCAGGATGGCCCCAACTGCAAAAGCAAAATTGGTGTAGCCTATTTGTGCGCTGTTGAAAAGGTACGGCGGTGCGGCAAAAACTTGGGATTCGGTGAGGTTGAGTGCTAAGAGGCAGTTTGCCGCGAAGCCCATAGTCAGGGAAGCCCACAAAACTATAGGAAAGGAAAATATCTGGATAGGAGAGACTATGTCGTGAAGGACCGGGCCCAGACCATTGGCGAAGCGGGGGATGGGGAGTAGTGAGAACTGTGTAAGTGAGGGACGGCCTCGAGGTCTGGGGCCAGGAGCTCCTGGCGGGCCCTGTGCAGTAGCTTGGTGAGGTCCTTCCTTTTCTGTTCCGAGTGGGACTCCTCCCTGGATCTCTGTCTTGGAGGCGGACGAGACATTGGGGCGTCGATACTTGGTTTCTGGATGAGCGACTACGATGAAGACCAGACTGGCGGCCTGGAGGATGGCGCAAACCCAGAAAAACCACCTCCAGCCAGATCGGGCAGCAATACTTCCAGAAATGACAGGACCAATGAAGATCCCAATAAAGTACATCCAAAAGTAAAGTGTCATGGACCTGCCCCGTTGGTGGACAAAGAGCAAGTCGCAGATGATCATTGGCATGAGCGACTCGTTCGCGGCGGCGCCCAGGCCAGAGATAACGCGAGCTCCGAGAAAGCTGGGGAAGGATGTGACAAGGGCTTGCCACACATTGGCGAGAATACAGACTATACCGCAGATTGCGATGATGGGCCGCCGGCCGAAGCAATTTGCCAGGGGCACAATGATGAAGTTGGCATAGCCGAGCGTAATGGCAGCAACGCCAAACTATGCGGCTTGGATCAGACAGCTGGACTTTGCTTGAGTGGACTCGACTACGTACCAGTAAATTAACCTGAGGGATGGACTTGTGGAACTCGGCCTCGAATATCTGAGTCAATGGGGCAATGGACAGAGGCGTCAGGATGCTGACGAAGACGAAGACGGATTGGTTAACAATCACGATTGTCTTCCACGTTGTGCTCCAATTCTGTGGACCTGTCAGTCTGTTGAGCGATATAGTGAAAGCACAGCAGCAGAGAAGAGCTCACCAGCGGGTCATCTGGGTTGTTGGTGGGATTGGGTATCAGCACAAGTTCCTGAGAGGACGTTGAGTCGCCGTCTGTCTCCCTATAGACGATCTCAGTCCCAGGTATGATCGCCTCTCTGTCTTGGTAACTCATAGCGTCGACACTGCTCGTGGGAGTCTATTCGATGTTGTGCACCAACACCACTAGAGGAGGTGAGCACCCGCGGATGGATAGGATTGGGAATGTATATATTGTGGTTGGTGAGGACCATATCAGTCCGAATATTTGTCCAAGCAGCCGATTCGAGACTGTGCTCCAGGACTGCATTCTAATAATCGACACCGCCATTTCCCCACTGGAGACATCCGAAGTTATCATCGTCCCGCGGCGAGCGGCCGCCTGGGCGGGTCAGCAATTAGGGATGGCAGGCTAGCTGAGCTGTTGCCATACGGTACCGTCACCGCGTGCCGCGCTTTCTGCAAACAAGCTTCGGATGTCCGGATTCTAGAGCATGTCAAATGTTAGGCTCCTAGCACTTTGCCGAGACACACGCACACTGCATATTCATTTCAAGGTTAATTGTTTTGGAGCAATACAACCTCGGAAAGTTAGATAGCTTTAGCTATCAACTTTGGCTGGCCATAGCCGTTTCCAATGAGATTGATCACTGTTGGACCACACAGCTGCTGAAGCTCCAGCCATGGCGTCTCCAACCCGATTCACAGACCCGTCTCTGCAGGATCGAGTCTCACGATCTTGGCTGGCCTGGAAGGCTCTAGAGTTGCTTCCTCAACGCCATGCTCTCGCTCGTCTCGACTGGAGGAGACAGCCCCGCCCAGTACACCATTCGGCAGAGGGCCGCTTGCGGTCACGGTCGTGTCCCCGCGCTGCTCGACGCGCTTGCTTAAGATCTCGTACTCCGGCACCTTGACCTTTCCGCCCCTGAGCGTCCTGGGTTGAGGGCTTATCTCATCCCTCACAAAGCCACACTTTTGATAGAATTCGACAGCCCTTTTGTTGCAGGTGAAGACGGTCAACATGACCTTATCGACCACGTCGATGTTGTAGGCCACCGTCTCCAGCAGATCCATCAATAGCTTCGCCAAGCCAGTGCCACGGAGCTCGGGCTCAAGATGAATCTCGTAGCAGTAGACCACGGGCTGCCCCTCCTCGATGGTGGGCATAAGGCTGGTGAAGCCCCGGACGACGGAGTGCTCATCCTTGACCAGAATGTACCGCAGATCCGGATGCCGCATCTCCTCCCTTTTGGCGGGTGGATCCCAGCCACGTGAAGAGCCCTCATAGTCTCTCTGGCTCGTCGCTCGGACCAGGGAGAAGCAGGCATCAAGCTCAGCACCAGTCATGGTCTTGAGGGGCTGGCAGAGGCAGAGGCTGTAGGCACATCCTGTGATCGGGTCGGCCCAGGTAGGGTTCCATGGCGCCCTTGGCACATACTGGCTGCTCCAACATTTTAAGTCATCAGGTACTGAAATTCATGGCTCAGGCGTTTGGAGGCTTTCTAACATGAGAAGGAAGTCCTGGATGAATTCGTGGTCCGTCTTGCGGTTGGCCGCGTTGAGGGCCTGGTCCATCCGCTCGAGGCGCCTGCGTCGTTTCATCCTGTACTGGGGCCGAGTGAGGTACAAAGTGGGAGTGAGACCAAGCAAGACAAAGACGACAGAACGCGTATTGCTGGGAGACGGATATGTTTTGCCATTGTGTTGTTGGTGGGCCGTGAGCAGGAGTGACGCGGGCGAGAACGCGCCGTGGCACGAAGAGGCAGCGCGTGGGGGACGGCTGACCCTGGTCCCGAGTGCCGGGGTCGCTAAAGTTATAGGTACACTACCAACCGAGTACCCGCACCGCAGCGGGCCCGGCCATGACGTTGCGGGCCTCGAAAACTGCTCCAGTAGGCTCCCAACCTGGCAAACCACCCGTAGGCACCGTACAGCCAGGGCCAGCCCACCACAGCAGCGGCAACATTCAAAGACTTCTGAGGTTGTGTGTGTATGGGATCGGGCTACCGGTATCTTAGTGGGACATGTACCACGCACGACATCTCCACGTTGTTCCGGCTCAATGAGGGCATTCAAGCTGTTTCCGTCACACCAGCTCCGCTGCTATGCCCATGGTCCTAGTCGCGGACGCCCCTTGAGGCTGGGCGAGACAATCAGCCTAGATCATGTACGTGCGCGTGCCCATCGCGTGCCCATTGCGCTGGCTGTTGCTGGCCGGACAAAATACTGACGCCCTGCGCCATGTGCCTGCAGTTTCTCCAGCGCGGCCGCGTCCTGGCGCTCTACCGTACCGTGTTGCGAGGCACCCGCAGGATAAGCGACCAGAGGACCCGCGACGAGACGAGGCTATTCGCCAGGCAAGAGATCGAGAGACATCGCCACGTCCAAGACCTGGTTTGCCAGCCCATTCCCTCGTTCACCGCCCACGCAACAGCTTCCTTCGCTTGGAATTCCTGCTGACAAACCACCCTCACCCCGCCACAGCAGCACATCCGGTATCTCCTGTCCACGGGCAAGACGCAGTGGGAGGGCTTGGAGAGATTTATTGACGGCATGTGACCGTCTTCGCGGGGCCACCAGCCTGGTGCGGCCTTCTGTGGATGCTATGAGTGTGCTTCAAATCTATGGCTGCCACTCCTTCTTAATACATGGCCATGTCTGTGACCGTCAAGCACGCTGTGCTACGCTGAACCGTACTGTGCGTGCATGCTCCTTGTTTGCCCACCCGACCGTCCCGGCAACTCACTGCTGGTCCCCATGATGTCCCAACCGCACCATGACCCTTGAACCCCAACCACGCGTGGCCGTAAATGTAGCGCGCACGCACATCTTGTAGAAACCGTCCGTCTGCGTGCGCCTGTGTCATTGCAAGATGCCAGCTCCATCCTGTGGTCACTTACGACCCCTGACGTTGCTTGTGCCTGGGATTTGCGCTGCAGATCACATATCGGTACCCATTTCCTCTCTTACCCTTCTTTCGCCGTACAATCTGTATAGGACCAGTCAGCCACCAGGTCACCTAGCCGTGTCATGCGCGAAGCAGCGTCTCGAGGTGGAAGCGTACCTTGCAATGCTCACAACGCTTCTTGATTGAACTGTGCACTTTCATCCCACGGATCTGCTGTTGGAGCGCAACCACAGCCAACGGCCTTGCAAAGGGTCTCGTCATAACAGAGAGGGCATGTCTCGGCGCCATGCTTGAGTAGATGGTGCGAGCCAGGGGAACATCTGTGTGTGGTCGAAGGGACACCGGGGTCGCGATGGTCGGGCGCGATGTGGATGAGAGGTAAAGGGCGCGCAGGCTGCTGGCTAGCCTCGAGATGGAGGGAGAGTCGCGTAAGCACCGCGATATGGATACATTGCTGGCCATCTTGAAGGTAGGGACTGTTGGCAAGACCCAGCGTCGTTGTATACTGGGGCTGTTCACCTGCGCCAGCGGAACGGGAACTGACCTCGATGTTCTGGTGTGGAATTCTGCCCCTACCGCACGCCTTTTCGGGTGGAGCCCAAGGGTTAGGGGAGCAAAGGTGTTGCGACCCTGGTGGCGGCTAATGACCCAAGTCCTTCAGCACCCAAGCATGGCGCTGCTGGTGCTCAAATGATGTGAACAATGCCTCTGCAGTCAAAAAATGTGCCAATTTTTGTAGTGGCGTGACAAGACCCAAGGCAAATTTGATAGCAGAGCCTGTGTCCCTGAATATTTGATTCGCTTCCCTCACCGTGCCGTAGTTGGCGAGCGATGAGTTGAGCTCGCCGAGTCCGATGTCCCATTCAGTTCGGCGGACCCCACCGAAAGTGTTCGGCGCCGGCGCCGAAGCTCACGGAATGCCGGGCTGGGCTCTTGTGACACTTATACATGCATACATTCACACGAGGTATATAAGAAGAGAGTGTTGATACCTCCATCTCAAGTATATCCGTGACCAGTCAGCACACGCCACAAAGAAAGCATGCCAGACATGGAACAAATGCCCCAGACAATGCGTGCCCTCGTGGCGCCGAAGTATTGCAGACCGGACGGGTACGAGATCGCGCAGCTATCGCTTCCAAAGCTCACCGAGCCCGACCAGGTCCTCATTCGAATGTATGCAGCAGCCATGCAGGCAGGCGACTGCCAATTCGCCAGCGGCAGCGCTAGAATGTTCTTGTCCATTCGGTCAGTACCCCCGCCGTCTACAGATACATGCCTTTGCACATGTACAAAACACCGCGTGCGCACGGAGCAGCTGATGCCACGGGTGAGGCTCGCAGATTTCCCATGATCCTCGCGCACGAGGGTGCGGGGGTTGTGGCGGCGGTGGGCGCCGAGGTCAGGTCCATCAGAGTGGGCGATGCGGTCTACGGGATGGCATTCAAGCGGCCCATGGGACGCTTCTGGACCGAGCAGAGCGGATGGTGTGCCGAGTACGCGGTGGCTACTGAAGACCTTTTGCTTCCTAAGCCGGCGCACCTGTCATTTGAAGAGGCGGCGTCGCTTCTGGGCAGCACGTTGACGGCGATACAAATTACACGGGCGGCGATAGCGCTCAACCCAGCCGCATTCCCAGACCAGAGTCTCGAGGGCAAGACGGCGTTGGTGACGGCGGGGCTCGGGGCGGCGGCGAGTGTGGCCTGCCAGGTGCTCAAGAATGTCTACGGGGCCAGCGAGGTGCTTACAACGGTATCGACGGCCAAGGTGGGGCTGGTGACAGAGGCAATGCCGGGCGTGGTGGACAAGGTTGTAGATTACCAGCTTACTGATGTCGTCGACGAGGTTGGCAAGGGCAGGGTGGATTTCCTGTACAACTCGCGGCCGGACCTGGCAGGCTACCTGCCGCTGATGAAGCCAGGGCAGGGCGTGATTGCTGCCATCCTAGCAGTCCCGCCGTCGCAGGAGCTGAGGGCTTCAATGGGGCGCGAGTTTGTGCCGCTGTGGGTTTGCTGGATACTGGACCTGGCCCAGGTGTGGTACTGGTGGAAGCTGCTGGGGACTGGGGTGAGGCTCACGTTCCTCTCGGGCAACCCCGGCGTGCGAGAGGACGTGGAGAGGGCGGGGGAGGTGATCGCGACGGGGAAGGTCAGGGCCGTCACGACGGTGGTGGCCCTGGACGACCTGGAGACAGTGAAGAAGAGGTGCGAGGAGGTCCGCACGCTGAAGGGCGGGGTGGGCAAGCTGGTGATCAAGCTGGTGTAGTGGACTTGGCGGACTGAGGATGTCGGGTGGAACCCGAGCTGGGCTGCATTGGTGTAGGTACCCCAGGTAGCTCCCGTCCCGCTCGCAAACCCCTGCCCGACGCGCTCTGACCTTGCGCGCGACATCTAAATTGAAATCGCGCCTGCCCTTGCAATTGCTCACTGCCGCACGGTCGCGTCTTCTCAGCCCCAGCCACCACCACCACCCGAGGCTCCAAACTGGGGATCGTCGACCCTTTCTCACCCACCAACAGCTTCCTGCGCACATGTACATGAGCAGGGCAGGGGCCATCCGTTCTCAAATGCCGCCTGCTCCAAACCATTGATCGGTCTCCTTCGCTATACGCCTCTGAACATCACCCAATCCACCCCAGTCACACAAATCTGTCACGATGCTCCTCAAACGCAAGCGGTCCGACGACCAGCTCTCGCCCTTCGGCAGCTCGTCCCCGCTCAGGCTCACCACCGCCGGTGACGTCGCAATGCTGGACATGGACGTCGACATGGACATGAACCCGGACGCACATGTCGACATGGGCATCGACAGCCCCCTCTCGGCCATGACCATCCGCTCCCCGAGCCGCTCAAGCACGCCCTCCCACCTGCCCAGCCGGACCTTCAAGCGCCTGCGCAACGGACGCCCCTCGGACCACGAGGTTCACCGTAAGTCTGGCGACGGCGCCGCCTCTCCTCCCGAGGGCCCATTCCTGTCTTGGGGTATGTTCCCAGACTCACTCTTGCGTCATGTTCGGGCGTCTACAGAGAACACCCTGCAAATGCTGTATCGCGCTCAGCAACGGTCCCAGCAGCCCCAGCATGTCTTCTCACCGCCGCCCGCCGCCAGCCCCTCCATCGCGCCGTCGCCCGTCGCCTCTGTCCAGATTCGCTCATCTGCGGTACCCTCGCCTGCGCAGAGCCAGCGCTCCTTGCACAGCTTCTGGGACATCCCTTCCAGTCAGCAGTCGCCGCCGTCTGCCATAGGCCCCTCTGTCGACGCCATTGTCGATCAGCCCACAACCTGTGATGACTGCGGCGTTGAGCTGAGAGGCGAAGACGCAGGAGTAGACGACGGATACGGCTTTGAGACATACATTAGTTCCTGTAGCCTGTGCTGCAAGGCTGTGTGCTTCTCATGCTCCGTTAGTAACCTGGGCGAACAACGACGGTGTCTGGTCTGCGCTGGCAAGGAGGATACGCGGAAGAGGTGGGTCGGCACTGCCGGTTGGACCTCGGAGCCTATGTCGGTTTATTAGTCAGGCGCAGGCACGTCTCATGGAGGGTGTTGTGGTGGTCAATCATTGGGAGGGGGCGTTTATCTGGAGAAGGGAGTTCAAAATCAGTCAGGGGAACAAGTATGGCGTTTACGGAATCTTTTTTGGCTTGCGATCATGTTGGCCCTGTATTATATGAGGCACCACGGCAGTTTCCAGATGATCTCCTTTGCCAGTGACTTGGACAAATGTCACTCGCCGCCCACACATAGCCGTCCATGAGTTTACTTTCTATGGACTTTTACTCCTCCCCATACGTGACGTGATTGCTTGGTAGAACGAAGTAACTCGGCTTGCTCAGCGCAGCGGCAGTGCTGCAGACCAATGCTGCTTTACACGACAATTTATCCAAGTCATATACTTGCCTCAGTTTTGCTCAGTTAGTAGGGACATACGGTGGTTTCTACTTTAGCGGATCCGGCGTCTTGAATTGGTGGTGTGATACGGTAGACTGAGGTAAATTCATGAAGTTAACGGGCTGCGCAGTTGCAGCACAGCCTGCTGGGGAGTCATATTGCAAATGCGCCTCATCTCCTGGGATGATTCTATTTGACCACTTTTCAGAGTCCAAGACCACTGGTTGATTATCGTTAGGCACCAGCTTCCTTTAATGTACAAATGGCCAGCCTTTCGTCCATCATTACATTGATTCCATAACTCATTCCTCCTTCGACAGTACACAGACTACGGCCGCACACAAAGACAGCATTGCACACGATAGATGCTTTGAACGGTAAGATGCATATGTCGGCCGGAAGGCGCTCGTCCAGTCGACAGTCCCGCCTTTGCCACGCAGACCAGTCCGCCCTCACGAGGGATGACCTTGAAGTTGGCGAAGAGTATCCGCACCACAGTGTCGTGTTTTTTTTTGGGCCCTTTTCAGGTCACCAGGCTTGGTACTCGAGAGCATCCCAAGAGAGCCCAAGGCAAGCAGCTGAGGGAAAGACACTGAACAATGTGGTTGAGGAGGAGACCAAACCCATAAAAATTGGTCCCTCACATTTGAGAACCGAGTTCCTCATATGTCTTTGCAGAAGCTTATTAGGTGTTGCATTCACATGTATGCGGATTTCCGTCGTCGTGGGGGTTACCTGCGATCCCATATCGATCTGAACCCTTAGTGTGAGGGACACTTTCCGCACAATAACAGAGGTGTACGATAGCTCGTTCAGGATTACGTGGGACAGAATGAATCCCTTACCTTCGGTTGCAGACCGGCTTATGATAGTCTCTGAATAAGCTATTTTAAATTCGGCCAAGACGTCATGCGTCAGACATATGCTCATTGAGAATACAATTCAAAAAGATTCTTCCACGGATACCTGGGCACTCCATTCCAACATAGGATTAATGGAGGCCCGGTCAACAGTTGACAGCTGGGTTAAAGCATACTCTGGACACCACCGCTGCGTGGCCCAAGTCAACGCACACTTGTATCCGACTTGTCTGATCGAAAATAATTTCGACGATAAGTTCAAGATGGTTCATTCCAGCTCCTTGCCACAGCCTGACCAGGGATACATTATCCTAAGCCATCGATGGGGGCTGTGCCGACTTAATTAGACTTGCACCCGACAACGTCTCAACCCTCAGAAGCAGCTCATCAAATACACAAAATGCCCAAGGTGGTTTCGTTCTTAATCCGTATACGTGCTCTTTCGAAGCCGTAGGCGGTCCCTTCATACAGTAGTAAACGCTCAAAGACCCAGCGTTAGATAAGTATACGATGCCGATAACAGTCAAAATGCCCAAGACATTGCAAGAAGACCTAGTTATTGCTCAGCGGACGAATGTCCGCTATATCAAGGTTAACTCGCAGTGTATCATAAAATCAGACGATGAGGGTGCAGACTATCAACAAGCATCTAAAGCGATGGCGCGCGTATACATTAGCTCCTTTTGCAACATCTCGGTTGACCTTGGTGATCAACATAATGGCCCCTTCTTTGAGAGGGCACCCACATGCGAGCCCAACTGCAGGATGTGATTGCAATGTAGAGTTCCCGAGGCTGCTACTGAGGACATCTACCGCCACAATACTTCCCATGAGCAAATACTACAGCTGGGTAATGGCGGTCTCTGTCACACCATGCACCATCATGGTTGGATTGACAATGTGTTGGAATGCGTTTGAATCGCTTGGGGTGAGTGCTCCAGGTGGATTACTCTCTCACCAAGCATTATTGTGGGCATGCGGCAAAATATTGGCGTGGGAAACAGCAGGTTGGAGCATGGCCCCAGACGGCTGCCACTGCCCGTACCACGTTCTGTCCGATATGGAACCTTTCATTCGGGTAGCTTCCATGAACAACGCGACCCACACGACGATTACAAGTGGCCAGAAGTCGTGCAGAAGTATGTCAATTGTGACCTGATCAAACAGTCAGACAGGCTAGTCGCCATTGCCGGAATAGCCCGATAACTGGCTCCAGTCTCTGAGGACCGGTATATTACGGGTCTGTGGGCAAATTCAATGCAAGGGGCCGTCGCGATTCTAACAAAGGGCAAAGTCGCCAGTCTTCGACAAGATGTTATGCACCGAGTTTTGCCTGGGCAGCCGCTGACCGCAGTGCTAGCTACATGTTTATTCCAGGTCGGAGAATCTCAACCGGTGAAGCAGGCCTGGTCGCTGTGTTCATCACGTACCGGGGAAAACCCCTCCCACCAGAAGTTACCACGACAGGGCGACCCGAGATTAAGGCTCAAATCCCTGCTCACGTCTTTGGCCCCATGACTTCGCTGGAAGTAGAGATACAGGCCCGAGATATATCAAGGTTCTGTCCGCGAATTCCTCCATCCGGGTGCGGCCTTTCAAGAAATACAGGCACCATTTTTACCCACCCGGGGGAGGGCGGGGGCCGACAACGATTTTATCATATACATTGTGTTGCGAGGTGAGCAGATATGTATCGGTCGAGTATGACCATGCTCGTGACTATCAAGATGTGGAAGCGACTCGTTCCACTTATGATTTTACAATCATTGATTGAGACGTCCAGGACCCAAATAGGCTCCTAAAATAATCCTTAGATGCGAGCATGGGCCGTTTCGGGCGTATCACAACGATCCAGAGAGATGAGGAGCAAGAGTCTGATATACACCCCGCTCGGCAACGAGCGCGACTTTCCCCTTGGAGCTACGACGACACCACAGAGGATCATATGTTCTACATAGTCTGCTCAAGTGAAGCTTACGGAGTGGGGACTTCCTGAAATTTGATGTACTTCGAAATAGATGCTGAGCTGACTAGTCAAAGACTAAAACATGTTCATGTAAACTAGACTAAAAAGTTGGTCAGACAATGAAGAATGGTTATAGTGTGGCCGAATCCCTACTTAAGGCTTAAAGTTTGAAAGATTGCTTAATGTCAAAAGGAAGTGGAATTAATTACTATGTACTCATTCTACTTATTCTACTCAACTCTGGGATCATACTGTATACAGCATGTGCTGAGTTTGGTACTGGGCGATGCAGCATGATTTCCTCGCTTGTCCAGCCGTTCTGTGTGATACAGATGGCGACAGGCGATACTGACAACTGGGGTGCTGAAGCCATCACTTGCTTGACACTCCCTCATCCGGTCGTACCTTGTTAGGCCGCGGATCAATGTGATGCAATGGTACCTAGTCCTCGCGCTCCGCCGTTTAGGAGTGAGTGCCAGCCATCAGATTACAAAGACAATGTACTTTCTTTCAAATGTTGAGAACAACGCCGACAGTGATGCAGCATGTTAAATCAAATAGTCTCAACTTCACTTTTAAGCGCTGCCGTGGGCTGTACAGAAATATATAACAGCTACGGTAACCCTATCCCAAGTCTCTAAAAGCTTACTGCAGAGTTTCAAGTTGCTAGTCTAAGGCTAATCTAAGGCTAAACTAATAATACATAGGGCTTAATATTAATTTAATTTTAACTACATATTACTAGACTCATATAAATCAATAACGTTATTAATGTGGAAAAGTTCTGGGATTTAAATTAAACACGCTACAGTCTGTACCTACATGACTACCCAGTTAGGCATAGTGGCGGTCCACCTAAGCGTCTGGTTAGCTTGATGTCATTGTTGCCAGAACTGCCCGATGCTGCCCCTCGTTCCCCGGGCTCTGGAACATGCTCGCGGGGCTACGGAACAGCTCACAGACGCACCCCCAACATTCTTCCGCAACAGGTCCATCTTCCTGCCAATCCAACGCCCCCAGAGAATCGCCTGTCACTCCTCATACAGGCAGACACACGCGCGCGCGCTCGCAGACCTAGAGAAAGCGATAGAAGCGCACGATCGTGCATCTCATCATGCGGCAACGGGGAACCCGCGATGCTACCCATGCCGGCAGCTGGTACGAGAGCAGGCCCGAGGTCTTGTCACGCCAACTCGATGGATTCCTCGAAAAGGTGCCCACGACCATAGACGGCAAACAGCTACCCATCCCGAAGTCTAGGGTCATCATTGCCCCGTATGTACCCTCCCTCCGTGCGTTGGTGCCTTCTTGCCCGCCTCGGGTACACCCGCCTCAGCGCCTTGTCGTGGTCCCCATCCAACCCCTTCTAAGCTGAACACGTCCATCTAGACATGCAGGCTACTCCTACTCTGGCCCCTGCGCTGCCTGGGCCTACAAGTCTCTTGACCTGTCTGCCGCCAAGCGTATTTTCGTCCTGGGACCTTCCCACACCTACTACCTGAAGGGATGTGCACTAAGCACGTTCGCGAGCTACGAGACACCCTTCGGCAACCTCGCGGTCGACGCCCAGACGGTTGAGACGTTGCGGGACACGGGCAAGTTCAGCGACATACCGGCGTCGAGTGACGAGGATGAGCACAGCCTGGAGATGCACTTGCCGTACATATGGAAGAGGCTGGAGCAGACGCACGGAAGGGGCAGCCCGGAAGCATATCCACCTATCGTGCCAATCCTGGTCGGCGACAACAACGGTGCGAAGGAGAAGGAATTCGGCCAGTTGCTGGCCAAGTACCTTGAGGACCCGAGCAACGCGTTTGTGGTGTCCTCCGACTTCTGCCACTGGGGATCGCGCTTCTCGTACACTGCCTACGTCCCCTCCGCGGACAAGCTGGATCATTTGAGGATGCTTTCAAGGAGAGCGACAGATACGGAGACGCCCATTCACGAGGGGATCAAGGTACTCGATGAGCTGGCCATGGAAGCGGTGGCTTCGGGGGAACATGACAAGTTCGTGGAGAACCTGAAGGTAACCAAGAACACAGTGTGCGGGCGTCACCCTATTGGTGTGACAATGGCAGCCATGGAAGCCGTTGGCGCAGGACCTTTCCAGCTCCTGCGATACGAGAGAAGCAGTCTGGTAGAGAGGCTCGATGATTCGAGTGTCAGTTATGCATCGTTCTACGCCGTCGCGTGAGGGGAGCCTGTCGGCAGACCGTTCTGCCATCTGGTAGGTATCGGGCATCCTGATGTTGTCAGACATCTGCGGCTGCCGTCCGGGGAGAGACGTGTGCATAGAGGAATGCCCCCTCAAGACATAGCAATCGACTGCCCAGGTGCCGTGGAACCAAGCGAGCATACGGTGTCCTGCATCTCCTGTTCTCTGCACCTTCCGTGGAAGTCCGAAACGGGCTGAAAGTACTCTGGTTAATGCCTTGCACCTGAGTGCCGAGTTCTTCTAGCGGACTGTAACGCGTGTAGGGCCTTATCGAGCATGCTACTTGGAGAGAAGAGATGTGGCCAGTTGCAAAACATACGACCGGAATAAGATGGTATCGTATCGGATTTACGCGTATGAAGGGGTGAGCAGCACTGCGGTTAAAGTAAGGGTCTATCACACAACTGTGGGCGGGTCACTTTGGCTGCGCCGACCGCACTAGAGCTGTTCACAGCGCACACTTTATGGGACAGGGTAGACGAAACCGGCCGTGAGACCATGTAGGGAGGATTTGCGACGCAAGCTTTGGTGGTCTGGGGCAGGCCGGTCGAGGGAAAGGAAGAAATTTGGCAGCGCAGAGCTGGTCCCAGGCGTTGGAGAGGGGACTCTGTTTGGATGGGGAATAGGAAGCCGTGGGCGCGTCTGGCGGTGGCAAGCCGACTATGGTTTCGAAGCGGGCGGGCGGGCAGGTCCGCAAAGGAGTCCGAGGCGGACCGGCGAATGGCCGGGTTTCCAAGGTGCTGGTGCATTCAGGGAAGGCAACGGGATTGGGACGGGACGGAATGTGATCATGTGCGCATCGGATGCGTCCTGCGCGGTGCGAGCGGTGCGACACGGCTAGAGTAGCTAGACACATAGGCCATGATGTAGAGTGAGCCAAGTGTGTATTGGGCTAGTGCGGAGTGGCGTATGTCGGAGCTGGCTGGGTCATAAATCGTGGTGCATGGAGTGATTCGACAGTGTCTCAGGGCGACTTGCAACAGTACCGGGACCGGGACCGAGGCCAGGGACTGGGCCAGGGCGACCCGGACGCGGAAGCGGTTTGCGGCGCGGCGTGGTCCCTGAATGCAGTGCAGGCAGGCACGCAGGCACGCAGGGACAAAGTGGAATAAGTGAGTGTTGGCCTGCAGCCGCGTGTGGCTTGGTGGGCGGATGGAGCATGGGGCGGTATGGGTGGCTGCTTCGTCCCAAGTCGAAAACCGCCGGGTGCAGTGGGCTCGCTTGGTGATGCCTCAACAGTGCCAGCGGCGATGAGCAGGCAGGCAGAACCATGCTGGGTCGAGGCTGTGTGCATTGGCCATTGCCAGCCGACCGCCAGCCGTGCCTTGCTGCTGCTTGTTGACGCTGGACGGCGGACGGCAGGATGAACGATAAGTAACAAATCACATAGTCCCAATGTGGCGGTCCCGTCGTCGGATCGACCAGGCTACCAAGCAAACAGCAGGCTGGCAGTACATACAAGTCGGCCGTGGTCTGTACGGTCCAGAGTAATAACTTTTTAGATTATCGCTGCTCCTCCTGGAACATTTCACAGGCAGAGAGGGTGGGGCATGGGGTGGCATGGTGGGCAGCGGAAGTGGATGCGGCGCCGTGTGGGTTCATCTTTTGGCCAAACAAGTCTGGCGCCGATCGACATGATGAAACTGGCACCGTGAACGGCCCCGGTCCCTGCCTCAGAATCCCCCGTCTCGCAATGCTCCAAGGCTTCATCCAGGCCACTGGTGAACTGCATTGACTGGCTTTGGCTGGTTGACTGGCTGTTGTTATTAATACTATTGTTATTATGTATTGTGCACTGCACCAGTGGACATCTGCACTCTCTCGATGATGTGACTGCGAGACTGTAACTGCAAGGCTGCAACTGCAAGACTGCATGCAACCACACATGGCCCCTTTTGCCGCTTGCTCCCTCCGCCACTCGTCGCCTCAGCAGCAGCAGCACCAACGCTTGCAGCGGTGGTGAGGTTAACAAGGTTTTGGACCACGTCAAATACCATCTGTCAGACGGGCAGTGCGATGGGGAAAAAAAGGGACGGCTAAGGACTCAGGTCCCCAAGTGGTCATTTGCTCAGCTCGTATTGGTGGGTTGGGATGGACAACTGGAGGTGGTAGTAATAAGCTGATGGAGATTGCAATGGAACTCGGTATTTGGAGTTGTGCCTGTGTCTAATAACTGAACTACCTTGGCAAGGTAGGTAGACAGACCGGTGGACTGGCAGACTGGCAACAGCGCACACAATATATCCTCCTCGCACACTAGACTGACTGCCTGCGTACCTACAGCCCGTCGCCCGTTGCATGGGGAAACGGCGCCTACATGCTCTTACACATAGATACCTCTCTAGAGGTCATGGACGGTGATGGTGGTGGCCAGAATACCTGCCTAGGTACCCAGCAAAGAGGTGCGAGTCCGTGTTTTGTTCCAAGCCTGTCGCAGCCAATCTCGCAGCCCCCAGACCCTGGCTGCCAGTCCCAGACTTGCCCACCCGGGGCCCAGACTGCCACACTGCCAGACCGACCCAGGCGCCGTACCCCTGCGCCCCTCCTGCCCTGTCCTCCTGGCTCTTCTCTTCAGCTTGCCTCTCCCCGTCGCCCAACTCGCACCCGGCCCACCTGCATTCGACCTACCAAACATGGGCTTCCCTTTTTCCCTACACACTCCCCTTTTCTTTCAGCCCAGTCCTTCTACTTCCCGTTTCCTATCCATTACATTACATTGTTCTGCCTCAATTTACTCTACACCACGCATCTCGGCACCACACAGCAGCGTTCGGCACAGCATTGCTCAATCGAAAGGTCTGCTCGTGTCTTGTCCTCGCCTGCGCTTCCGTCCTCGACATCGACCCTGACGACCTCGACGCACCCGCGCATTCACGACCACCGCATCGCATTTGCATCTGCCTCTTGTCTCAGGCACCGACGACTTTGCTGCCGCTTGTCGCCGATCGCCAACTCTCTGTGCCCATCAAGGGGTCGATCCGGCGCCTCACTAAAGCAATCCAATCCATCCACCCACCATGAGTGTATGTGCGGTTCCCTTCCATCATGACTCTACCACGCATTTCCTCACCACCTCATTCCATCTCCACCATCATCCTCACCAGCAAATTGGTGTTATCATCGACACCTCTTACCAGACCCGACTTGCTAACATTCGTCTTCACAGTACGGGTGAGCTTCCCATGTTCCCCCTGGCCTAGGGCTCCCATGCCTCTTCGCCTTGAGACGGCGAAGCACACACAAACCAAATGGCCGATGCTGCTTGCTATTCTGGTTTGGAACAAAATCCAAGCTGACCATTGTCCAGGTACGGTGGAAGGGCGAACCCTTACGCCCAACAAGACTCCCCCGCCGGCCAGTATGGCTCTTCACAGATGTCATCGCCACCTCAGGCTAGCTTCGGTCAGTCTCCTCGCCCCGGCGGCGGAGGCTACAACCAGTACGACAATGGTGCTTACGACGGTGCGTATGGTGAGTGCTGCTCAGACCCCATCCGGGACGAGGGAGCCAGGACCCAACAATCACCGCCTCGCACACGATTGTCTGACAATTCCCAGGAAACAACGTCGAAATGGCCCCTCTCTCGCAGAATGGGGCAAGCTTTGCCGCAAGCGACCCCAATGCCATCCTGAACGAGTGCCGTGAAATCGGCCAGGGCATCGACGGTATCGACACCAACCTCAACCAGCTCCGCATGCTTCAAGATCGATCCCTCAACGAGACCGACTCGAGCAGCTCCGGGACGACCCGCGAGCTGGACAGTCTCTCTGCCGATACCATGTCCATGTACCGGGAGCTCACCGACCGCGTCCGCAAGATGAAGTCTATGCCAGATGCCAAGACCCCCAAGAACGCCCCCCAGGTCGGCCGCATTGACCGTCGCCTGAAGAACGCCATCCAGCAGTACCAGGAGGTCGAGGCCGCTTTTCGGAAGAAGATGCAGTCGCAGATGGAGCGGCAATACCGCATTGTCCGACCGGATGCTGACGAGGGCGAGATCCAGGCTGCCGTCGAGGACATGTCTGCCGGCGGCCAACAGGTGTTCCAGCAGGCCATGTTGAAGAGCAACAAACAAGGTCAGGCCAGAGCTGTTCTGAATGCCGTGCAGGATCGCCACAAGGCACTGCAGAAGATCGAGCAGCAAATGATCGAGCTGGCTCAGCTCTTCCAGGACATGGACACCCTGATCGTCCAACAAGAAGCGGCCGTCGTACAGATCGAACAGAAGGGTGAGGAGGTTGTTGAGAATCTTGACAAGGGTAACCAGGAAATTGAGGTCGCTGTCGATACGGCAAGGAAGACGCGCAGGAAGAAGTGGTACTGTGTCGGTATCAGTGGTACGCATGCGTCCCCGCTTGCCCCCGTTCCCCTACCCCAGCCCCTCAAAGGACTCCCATGCTGACAGCTCCTTCAAGTCCTCATTGTCGTTGTGATTGTGATTATCGTGGTCGTCTACATGGCGGTTACTGGGAAATTCTCAAGCAACAATAACAACAACAACGCCAACGCCAACGCCAAGCGCAGCGCGGTTGAATTCGATGGCGAGAGACCCGTCACCACCATCTACGCTCAGTCTAAAATCGTGAACGTTGGGCAAGACTACGACGATACCTCAGCCCCGCTGGAGAAATTCTCTGGTGTGATGAACGCCAAGAGCCTTGCTGGCCGGATAGCGATGCCAGACAACCGACGCCGATCAAAGATGACGCTTCCCGTACCTTTGAGCTCCGACTACAAGCCTACCGACTACAACGAGGTGGACTAATTCCCAGCGAAAAAAAACTGAAGGAGATGTGTAGCAAAGGCTACACCGCAACTGATCTGCAGTCGGAGCTACAGTCTGCGCGTTAATGCCCCGCAAAGGCGAGGGTGCAGTACTGAGAAGGACCTCAGCAATAGTAGTGGTCACAGAAATGGTATTGGGCTACTCGGAGGAACCCAAGCCTGTGAATTTCCACTGCAATCACATGGATTGCGCGAGGTCTATGCAACCTTATGAGAACATGGGTTCATGCCATATGGCTTGATGCTGGCAGAAGAACCTCGGAATTGCATGTTTGTTGGTACTCAAAACAGAGTTGTTATACCAAAGTCGGTCGCTTGAATTACCACTGGAACAAGCTGCACTTATTAGACGATACACCTTTGGGGTGGGGGATGGAGATCCGTTCTGGGGCCTGGACTTAACCTTTTTCGCATTACAATACTGGCGTTTAATTGACCTTTCTTGATCCTACCTCAATGAGAATGAGCTTGAGTAGCATCAGCCATGTGGCACTAGAGACAGTATTCTGGAGTAGTCGGATCATCGTGCTCTGCCCCCGTGAAGATGACTCCCAACTCGGAGCGCCCAGCCCGGCTACTGTGACGTGGCTTCTCTGTTCCATGTTGACTGGTCTCCCAATAGGGCTCCTGATCGAGGTGCTGTAGTCCTCAGACATGTGATGACTGCGGTTTACCACCGCTGCGGCTTATCACTTTGGAGGGCCTGTGCACACGTAGGGCGTGCCTGAAGCGCACCCACAAGATCAGGTCAATTTCCCGAACGATGCGACTTGGGAGCTCTGAGGAAGAACTCAGGGGAGATATGCTCCCCTGTTCAACTGGCGGCTTCCCTTTGGTCGCCTTGCTGCGGAGCTGATTGCTCCTGCCCGTAGTTCGGTGGTGGCCCACCAGCCCAATCACGAACGGCGGCGCCAGCAGGCAACTCGTCATCATCGTCACGAGGTCCTGACGCGCTGCGTTGCCTCTCGAGCCCGGCGTCTACCACCTTCCGCAGGATGCTCATCCTCTTGTCGAACTCCTCAACGATGGCCCCGTAGTCCTCCCTAGCCTTGTCCTGAGCGGCCACGGAAGGCGAAGAGGCCGACATGCGCAGATCTCGCTCGTCGAGAGAGGGGCCCCTCGCACGTGTGCCGGGTGTTTGTGATGTTATGGACGTGGCTGGAACAGCATTGTCGCCAACGCCTTCGATGCGGAGAACCAGCCGTTGCCCGGCGCCGGTCTCGTTATCTAGACTGGTGGCGTTGCTGCTGTTCTCCTCCGTCATGGCACGGATTTTGGCGGTGACAACAGCCCAGTTAGAGGACAACGATGACGCCCAAGCCACGTCATACCCGGGATTTGATGTGGAGTGGCTGTTGTTGGCGAGCTTTGGTACAAGGTCGAGTACTATGGCACGCTCGTTTGGGGGTGCCTGCGGCGTCGGAGCTCTATTGGCAGATGCGTCGGGGGAGGATTGGTGGCCGTGACGAGCCAGGGCCTCGGTGAGGATGTCAGGGTCATCGTCGGAGAATACATAGTGTACTTGCGGATGGTAGGTCGCATGGGTTGTGCTGTCGGTGATGAGGGTGAAGAGGGGTTGGAATGGAGACTGGTGCTGCAGCGGTTGCTCGTGAACGGGAGGCAACTGTTGGGCTTGCTCCCCGCCGGATACAAGATGTTCGGCGACAGGACCTAGAGGATGATGTTGGTTGGGCAATATATCGGGGCTGGTCATGATGGGCCGATATTGTTGTTGAGATCAGTATGATGTGGTGGTGGTATTTGTGACGGTGGAGGGCTGAGGTGGAGGCAGCTGGGGTTGTTGATGAACTGACACTGACACTGACAATGGCACTGGCACTGGCACGAAGGAGAGATGGCTGAAGCAGGATGTGTTTGCATGTTGGAGCGGTCGAATAGGCCGAGAATCAAATCTACATGTCAGGGAGAAATCAGGACAGATGGAGAAGCCGGCCTGTGGAATGATGTGTGTCAGCGGGAAGTGGAAGAGCAAGGTGTGTGTGTAAGTACCTGAGTCCCTAGCTGATGGCACTCCCGGCCTATATAGACTACCTGTTAGGGAGCCAAGTCGGTAGACGACGTCACAGCCCCTGGTAACTTTGGAGAGGGTGTGGGTTGGGCTGGGTCGGGGTTTCTGGGGGCTCTCCACTGGGGGGACTACAGCAGACCAATGTTTACCTAAGTACGTGGGTATAGGTGTGGTGGCATGTGACAGGCGGCAGCATCTGGACTGGACTGTACTCTTCTACTTCCAAATCTTGCTCCTGCTTCTTCTCTATACCTGCTAGTCTACAGTTCCCAGGGTGGCATAGAGACAGTAGGCCTGATGGTGTGGTGAAAGGATGTTTGTTCTTTCTCTCGTGCCGTTGTCCCCAGCCATCAACGACAAATCCGCAAATACTCTGTCAACAAGAGCTCGGTGCATCTTGGTGTAGTCCACTTCTTACAGATATGGCTAGTCATAGAGACTGTAGTGCCACACAACCACCGGGGGCCATCAGCCACATAACAGCGGTAATGCTAGTCATGGCATCTCTGCAAACAAATCAACACATCTCCTTGCCACTGGGCATGACAACCGGACATTCTCTGTCTAGCGCCGAGCCCGTTGCTGTTGGCGGGCAACCCGAGGCCAAGGCCTGTATGGTGACGGAGAGCCAGAGGAATGACCTCTCTAAGGCCCTGGGGTTCCCCGACTTTTCGCAGGCTCTTTAATCTCGAACCCTGGGAGAGCAGGTTAGGAGGGCCGACGAGAGCAGGATGCTGCACCACGGTGCTTATGCTTCGGGGTGAGACTCACTTTGACGGCACATTGGGCACTGGCCCCTGGCTGATTCCTGCCTGATCCACTGCGAAATGCAGTGTTTGTGGAAGTTATGGCCACATTGGCCAGATACTGCCGAGGTGGTTAACACACTGTCTGAAGGGAGATGTCGTGGAGTTGGGCAGGCTGACAGAGCTCGCAGTCATCCCCTGGAAATCGACACGATGGGCAGGAGCCGTCAAAATGGATCTGACAGATGCCACAGACGTCGTCTTCTGGGATGTCCCAGCGCCATGTTGCCACAGCTGCCCATTTCTTGATCTTGACCTTCATCTTTTTGAAGGAGGTGGTGTCATGAGGCAGGCAGGTAAGTGAGTGTCTGCAATGACAGCAGCAAAGAAACAGCAGAAGAATAGAGTAAATAGTTGGTAGGTGTGGGCAGTGAGTACAGGTTCAAGGTCTGGTTGGTGTTGGTATTAGAAGTGGTGATGGTAGTGGCAGTGGCAGTTGTGATATCCACAATCACATGAATTTAATCTCCTGTTTACTTGTTGTTGATGCAGTCAGTGGTGGATGCATCCAAGTTGCAAGATGGCCCAAGCACGGTAGGTACCGAAGTCCAGTCTTACCACGCTCAGGCCGTTCATTGCTGGTAGATACAGTACCCCCTAGGTACCTGCCATGAAAGAAAATAACGATTCACCCGGGACTTCCCAGGTACCCAGGTAGGTGGCATGTGGAGACGAGGTGGGCTACCTAGGTTGAGCTTCATCCTTTAAGCTCCTTCCACCAACCACCCACAACCGCAGTCAGTCATTAACCCCGCTCCTTGCTTCCTTTTTCCTTTCGTCCTCGGGTTCCTTGTGATGGCAGGAGGGATGTCCCAGGTCTCACCTCCATCTGCCCTGTCCTACAAGCTTCACAGTTAGACATCCTGAGCACGCAGGCCAATGCATCATCTGCCTTGTAGGTGTAGGTGTTGTGGCAGCATCCCAATCCTCCTCCGCAAACACAAAAAAAAGGGAAGCACCGGGTTGCCTTGAAGTTGGAGGTGGCTGCTGGTGGAGACCACGGTGTGGCTTCCCTCGTTTCTTCGTCTTGACGTTTCCCTCCTCTTTCCCGTCACACCCTGTGTTTCTTTGAAGCTTGCCAGCCTACCAACCAATCCCTACTGCCAAAAATTGGCACGTACGGTCACGGTACCGGATCACGACATCAACCCGGCTCTTCCTCCGTACTCGTCTCCGCCTTCCGCCTCCAATCCCGAACTGATCCCAACCTTGACCTCGACTTCAGCTTCAGCTCCAGCCTCGACCCGGCAGCTACTTCCCCCGACGCGCCTGGTCTGACGAGACGCTTCAATCCTCCTCGTGGGGTTCTGCACCCTACCAAAACCAGAAACAAAATGGCCACCATCGCCGTGCTCCGGCCCTTCCTTAGAGCTGCCGCCCGATCGCCTTCTCGGCCGTCCGCATTCACCAGCATTGCCGCAGCTCTTGCTTCTCGCCGCTCCCTGTCCTCCTACCTCGTAACCCCCGGCGAGCTCAACGAGGCCCTCAAGAAGAACCCTCCCTCCCCAATCAGCACCGACCCCCGCATCATCCCCCTCTGCGCAGCATGGTTCATGCCAAACGACCCCGACGGCCGCACCGGTATCCAGGCTTTCCGCCAGCAGCGCATCCCGAAAGCCCGTTTCTTTGATCTCGACAAGGTCATCGACAAGCACTCCGAGTACCCGCACATGCTTCCCGCCCCCAAAACTTTCGCCGCAGCAATGAGCGAGCTGGGCATCCGCCGCGAGGACACCGTCGTCGTCTATGACACCAAAGAGCTGGGCATATTCAGCGCCCCAAGGGTCGGCTGGACCCTGAAGGTCTTTGGCCACCCCAAGGTCCACGTCCTGAACAACTTCCGTCTCTGGGTCGACGAGGGGCTCCCAACCGAGAGCGGTGAGCTGTACAATGTCGAGTGTCACCCGTACCCCATCCCCGAGGTCGACTCGGACAAAGTCGCCAGCTATGAGGACGTCAGGGAGGTGGCTCTGGACTACAACAAGGAGGGTGCGGAGGGCGTGCAGATCATCGACGCGAGGAGCAGCGGACGCTGGACTGGGAGGGAGCCCGAGCCAAGACCTGGTCTTTCGTCCGGACACATCCCCGGCTCCGTCAACATCCCTTTCAACGAGGTCCTCGACCCCGAGACCAAGACCTTCCTGTCCAAGGAGCAGCTACAGCATCTGTTCAGCGCCAAGGGTGTTGATCCGGCCAAGCCCATCATCTCTAGTTGCGGTACTGGTGTCACCGCTGTGATAATCGAGACGGCCCTGGACGAGGCTGGCTACGGGCGCCCCGAAACGCGCAAGGTCTACGATGGCAGCTGGACGTAAGTTGATTCTTGCTGCAATGCCTTGATCAAGCCATGCTAATGATTTCGCTAGGGAATGGGCTCAAAGAGTCCGCACATCTGATTCATTAATACGTAAAGAATAGCGTTGTAAATAGTTTGTTAATTCATTACAAGTGCAACTTCAAACCTGTCTACAGTGCTGTTGTATACATAGCAGTAGTAAATAAATAATGCCAAGGACACTTATAGAATTAATATTTTTTCATTGTTCTTGTTGTTATTTGTAGGTAGGTAGTCTTCTTTAAACAGGATGTGGTTCCGCCGTTTAGTTAAAATTCACTATCTTTTTAAGCGGTGTTCTCTTTGATGCAGACTAACGTATGCATTAGTGTCAAGGTCAGGGGCTGCCCCCTGTTGCGGTATCCGTATTGGGACCTGTTCACCCACCACTCATGCCACTGACTCTTGCTTGATGGCTTCACGAAGGACTCATAGGAAATCTCGGGGTGGCTGTCGAGAATGTAAGCGACGTCATATAAAGGTATGTCTATGTGCTCAGGCCAGGCTTGCCGCTCGCAGAAGCCGCGGCATTGCGTGAGTGACAGTTTCGGGGCGGTGCTGACCTGGCGCCTTCAGTGTGACGAAGCGAGGCCGGTGTGTGCGGGATGTTCTGTGAAGAAGCTGTCCTGTGTCTACGCGCTGGGCCCGGCCTCGTTGCCTGGTCAGGCAGATGACTCGGGTCATCCGGGGACCGTCAGAGGTGACGATGCGTCCGTTGCCGGTGTCGGTGCCGGTTCCAGGACGGGCTCGGCCTGCGCGTCTCGATCACGCTCGCCATTGCCAATAAGAGCAGCCTCACCCACGCACTCGCCGCGCCTGCTGGAGCCGGGACAGTCGCGGCGGCGCACCCCGTCGCCGTCGCCATCATCGCCGATGCTCAGCGTGCCGTGCGCGAACATGGCGCAGCTGGAGCTCTTTCACCACGTGTGCAGTGGGCAGCTTCCGCTGCCCCTGCCCAGCAACGACGGAAACATCCTCTCGGGCGTGGTGGAGGCTGCCTTCTCTTCGGCCTGCCTGATGAATGCACTGCTGGCCGCCGCGGCCCTGCACCTGTCGCACATCCGCCCAGCGCAGAGTGCATATTACCATCACCAGGCCGTGCACTTCCACACGCACGCACTAAGCATATTCAACCAGCAGAGGCCCCACGTCACGCCCGAGAACTGCCTGAGTCTGCTCCTCTTCGGCCAGCTCACAAGCCTCCAGGTGCTCTACGAGACGACGCTGAGTTGCGCCGACGATGACAAGTCCAGGTTCGAGCCACTCAACCGCTTCCTGGAATACATCAAAGTCTACCGGGGCGTTGTCTTGATCGCCAAGGAGGCGTGGCAGGCTCTCCTCCAATCCAAGCTGGGAAGCATCTTCACTGCCAGCGCGGGAATTGCAGACTGCAGGTCGAGCGGGGGCTCGCAGACGTCGGAGCTGCGATCCGTCATCTCCATCAGCCGGGCCCTGGACCGGGAGCAGAAGCAGCGCTGTCTCGAGGCCACCGACAGGCTGCAATGGATCTTCAGCCCTTCCGAGTCGGGCCCTCGCAAGAGCCAAAGCCCTGCAAACAACGAGCCCGGTGGGATGCACAGCTTGAGACTGGTGCACGCGTGGCCGTGTCTCGCACACGAGGCGGTGCTTGACTTGCTGTGTAACAAGACCCCTGAGGCGCTGTTGATGCTGGCATACTACGGTGTTCTCATGCATCAACATAGACACTTCTGGGTATATGCGAATGTAGGCCAGATACTGGTGCGAACCATTGCGCGCTATCTCGGCCCTGACTGGCAGCATTTCATGGTGTGGCCGCTTGCCCAGGTGGACCGAGATCAAGACCGGCCGATGGAGGGGGCCTAGACGCAGACGGGGGAGCAGCAGATGAGCCGAGCTGTCATGGAGCGGAAGGCGTGGGCTTGGTGGCGCCTCGTTGATCGCGTCGAGGATACCCAGTATGCGTTGCGTTGCCCACCCACCGCTTTACGCGTGCGTCTGCAGCTGAGCTCTCTTTTTTCAGAGGTCAGAATATAGCATGTGCGTGCCATGAGGCATATATACGGAATGTCCAAATCAAGGCATAGCAGGTCCTGTTTCGTAGTTCGAGTCAAATATGTGGAGATGGAGTTGTATTCGGGTAGGTAAGCATGACAGCCACGCTCGGAGGGTGTGGGTATGCATCTATTTGTCCCTCTGTAGCAAAGCAATGGCCTATGGACAAGGCAATGTGTAGTCTATGCTAGTGTCTGGCGCTGTGGAAGTTGAGCCTGGTGTGAGTCGAAGTTGCCGCCAACGGTAACACCCCTTTAGACAGCGTGCTTGGTCTTGGATGAGACAATCCACTGTGGAATGACCTGTAGTGGTGTGATGTTTCATGAGCAAAGGCCAATGACAGAACTCATCAGTCACTAGGTGGTGCCTGTTTTTATGTGCTGGTCTTCCCCGTCTCTTTCCATATAATATATTATTATATATCCTTCTATATATATCCTCCAGTGCGTGTCTGTTCGCCAGTGAGCTGGGATTGGCGGCCGCTCGCTAAGGGTTAGGGACGCTGGCGCTCGCATATACGGCTGATCAGCATCAGCCATTACGTACCTAGGTACGTAGACTCTACCTCCTCCTCCTCTATGCCTAGCGACAGTTTGCATCCACGCAACAAGTGCATGAACATTCTTGTGTGTACCCGAGGGCGGATTCACGCAGGCTGTCGGCCTCCCACCCACTGATCACAATCTACAGGACTGCCCTCACACGAACTCCAGATCGGATCCGTTGCCTCCCCCGAGACTTCGAGATGGGACAGGCCCTATCGGCCCACAATGACGGTCCGGGGACCAGGACGCGAGAGGAGCTGAGAAGGGAGCTGGTACGGTCATGCCCTCCCGCATATTGAAACACACTCCCCCCCCCCCCCCCAACATGGGCCTGGGGCCACTGCACAGCTGGCTAGCCAACTAACCCACGACCGTTCCTCGCAAACAGGCCAGCAAGTTCGCTACCAAATGCTTCACCTCCATCGAGCTGTACTCGCTCAAGGACAATTTCAAAAGCCTTGCCGACGCCCAGCGAGAGCCTGGGGGCACTCCGCACGTCTACGTCTCAGAGACAACTATCGTGAGGTTCCTGGAAATTCCCGATGTCCTTGACGTGTCGCCCGTGATCGGAAAGATGGTGTCCTTCATCGGCGCCTTTCCATTTCTTCAGGACGCCCCGGCAATCATGGGACTTGACGCTCTTGTGAACACCGTCATTATTCTCACAGAGAGATATCAGCGGCTCCTATTGAAGGGATCTACCGACAGGAGGAAGCTTCTTTTCAAGAGCCTAGCTGTGTACGATCGGAAGCTGTTGCAGTCTCAAGACGGGCATGATGGCGTGCATGACAATACTCCCACTCCAGGTGCCTCTGGACCGAGCATGAGCTCGGCCGACGAGGAAGAGCCCGACGACGATGACGGATTGGTGATATCCACACTCGAACTACTGGACTGCGTCGAGGCATACGAGGACGCGGGCCCGCCAACGACTCACGAAGCCATAATCCCGGCTGATAACTTCAGAAAGCTAATCATGTTGCTCTTGATCGTGGCGCCCATGGATCCCCAGGAGAAACTCTCCCAGTACGCAGAACGCACCACGGGCGCGGAGCTCGAAAGCCTGCGGTCCGCAGCTGAAAGCATCCTTGCCGCGTTCCTAAATGTCGAAAAGTCACCAGGCATCAGGTCTAGGGCATTCGACATCGTGCTGCCGGTTGCGCTTCCATTCTTATTCCACGGCTTCAACGCACTCTTTGGGCGCTTTCTCTTCTCCAAGAGTCTCGAGTTCAACAAGCAAAGAGGGCCTAGTGACCGGGAAGACGCGTCCTCCCAACTCGTCGCTGCGCCGCTGCTTCAGGAGAAAGCGTCCATCATGAACTCGACCATCCTTTCCCAGCTCTCCTTCTTCATCCCAGGCTCTTCTCTGTTTCGTCGGCTACGAATGCTGTACTCGGGCGAGCACGATGGGTTCTCTATGGGCTCCTTTGAGGCCAAGGTGTTCAATTGGCGGGCGCCAACAATACTGCTAGTGCGAGGCAGCAGGATCGCAGACTCATCTGGTGGCAGCGAAGAACGGTTTTCAGCCTCGCTTCCGCCTAAGCGTTTTCCGGACGGCTCCAAATCAAGTAGGCTCACCTACGGCCTGTACGTGTCTCAGCCGTGGCGTCACTCACACAAGGAATGCTTTGGCGACTCGGACACGCTCTTGTTCCAGCTCGAGCCCATCCACGATGTGTTCCCTGCCAGTGCGCTGAACAGGGACTATGTGTCATTCACAAAGCCGGGCATTGCTGCAAGTAACACTGGTATCGCGGTTGGAAATCCACTGCCCACGTCCTCATCCTCATACCGAAGGCAGAGCATTACCCACCTCGGCTCGGTCGCCCTCCTCCTTGATTCAAGCTTCGAATTTGGCGTGTTCACACATGACAACTCCTCGAGAGGTGGTGCCTTCCAGGGCAGTGTTTCTCGCCAGTTCGACTTCCAGGATCGATTTGAGATTGAAAGTCTAGAGGTCTGGGGCTGTGGAGGTGATGAGGAGGCTAAGGTACAGGCAGAACGATGGGCCTTTGAAGCCCGAGAAGCTGAAGCCAGGAGGCGAATCAACCTTGGAACGGGAGACATTGAAGCAGATAGAGCCCTGCTTGAAATGGCAGGATTAATAGGGGGAAACAGGAGCGGTGGATCAATAATATAAGCATTATTATACTTACTTTTATATAAAAAATAATAAATTATAAAATAAATAAAACCCTAATAAATATATTAAAAATAAATAAAAATATTTTTTATTTTTAAAAAAATATAGCCCTATTTAGAAATTGCAGCTTTATATTATCTATTTTAAGCAATTTAAAGGCTTAAGTTATATAGTAAAAGGTTTAATATAGTGTTTAATAATATTAAACTAGTTAGCTTGCAGCTAGAAATAGCTTTAATTTTAATAGGGAAGCTAGCTTAATATTAAGCTTAATAAATATTATTAAATATTAAAACTTTTAATATAAAATAATAGTAATTAGTATATATTAATTTATAAAAATAAATTAAATAATTATTATTAAAAGCCTTATATAATAAAAATTATACTATTTATAATTATATTATCTTTTATTTTATAAATTATTATTATTATTTTTATTAAAAATAAATATTTATATTTATATAATTAAATAGTATATAAATACCTTTAATATATAAATATTTTAAAAAATATAAATTCTCTTTTTTTAACTTCCTTTTATCTTATTTAGCTTTTTTTTTTTTTTTTTTAAATTAGTAATTAAATTAAGAAAAAGCTAAATAAAGTAAGGGTAAATAGTACTAATAAATACTATTAAATACTACTTAAAGCTTAACTTAATACTTTTTATATTTCTTAAAATAAGTAAGATATTTTAAAGGTATAAAGGGGATTTTAAAAGTATAAGGGTAATTTTAAAAGAGAGGAGTTATTATTTATATATTATATAATTATATATAAATATTTATTTTCTTTTAATTTAATAAAGAAACTTAAAGATTATAAATAGTTTATATATATTAATAATATTTTAATAATATACTATCTATAAAATATTAAGCTTATAATTTAAATGTTATATTAGTTTAATAGTAAGATATAATATTATAGTGTTTTACAGCTTATATATAACCATATTCATCTCAGTTTGTTTGGTTACCCAGCTTCCATGAATCTTCCATTTTTGCTTGGGAAATGCCAAAGCAGCATCATATTGTTGGTAGAACTCAAATACGAGCTTGCTAATCATTATAAGTGCCGTGTTCTTCCCAACGCAGCTGTGTGCACCTGCTCCAAACTATATCAATGGTCAGGATTAGTCAATATCCCAAGCTGTCTTATCAAGGTGACACAAGTGATAGCAAAGTGATAAAACCATGTACTTACCGAGAATAAATTCCGGCTCATCTCAAGCTTCTTCTCCTGAGTGGCATCAAGCCACCGTTCTGGTCGGAACGCATCGATGTCATTTCCGTACACCTGCTCGTTCCGGTGGAGAACCCACGCGTTGACGCCTACAATCGTGCCGCCAGGGATGAAGTAGTCGTCGATTACCACCCCTTTTCCTGGCACCTTGCGCTCGATGATGGTTCCAGTATTGGGGTGGATCCGTAAAGTCTCTTGGATCACCGCGTTCCTGCGCAGCAGTGAGTCTCTGAGGTGCTAATGAACCAACATAAATATCGGATGATCACGTACAGATATTCAAGTCCCGAGACTGTAGAGTATGACACCACTGAGTCTGCCGGGCACTCGGTGCTTGCCGCATTGATTTCGGCCCGCAGCTTTTTCAGCACACGAGGGTTGCGTGCGAGGTGGTACCAGATGGCTCGGAGGGTGATGGCCAGAACGTCGTGTCCGGCCGTGCTGAAATGTATGAGTCCTAGTCCTTCCTTTCGGCGATATGAATACTCACAGGTTTATGAAGATGGCAGCCGTTATTTCTCTGATGGACACTTTGTCCGGGCAGTCCTCGTGCAGGTCCAGGAATCGACTCAACATGTCGGTTCGCTTTTCCGATGACATTCTCCTCGCCTCAACCTCTTGGAGAGTCAACTACCTCAGGTGTCAGCCACTAGGTCTTTACTGGGTGATAAAGCGTGTCTCGGTATACCTTCAAGGCGGGCTCTGCTTCTTCTGCTGGTGCCAGTGACCTGAGCCAGCCCAATAACCACTGAAGAGCAGGTGCCTGAGTGAACTGATTTGCTCATTAGTTCATGGCCGTGGCGGAAGGCGGCGACAACATACCAATCCCACCATGACGAATATCTTGTCCGCAGACCCAATCATGTCTCTCACATCTTGGCCTGTTTCTAAGAAACCCAATGGTTTGGCCAAATTCACTGCACTGAGGCAATCAAACGCATATAGATGCAGCCAAAAAGACATGTCGAAGGTCGCATGCCCACTCAGCCTAGTTTGATCTGCGAGCTGTCCCATAAATAAGTTGACGCAGTGGTCGATGTTCGGTTCGAAGTCTTTCACGGCAGTCTTCGTGTAGAGACCTCCAATGTTCCGTTTCAGAGTGGCGTGGCGCTGTACATCTCGGAGGGAGAAGAGGTTCTCCAAGGGCTCCTCGGCGTATGTTGGAGCCCCAACTTCGTAAAAATGTGACTGATCAGAGTCAGTAATCTGCCAGGCGGGAGTTGATTGGCAAAGAGTTATCAGGCTCCTTTCTGAATACCTACCTTTGGAAATGCCTGCCTCGACGTGTAGATGGCCTGAAAGGCTGCTGGACTACTGAATGAAACGTGATCTGGGCCAATTCGCACCACAGGACCGTACTTTTCGTGCACAGCAATGTTCCACCCTGGCATGTCTTCTTTATACACTGCCGTGAGCTTCCACAGGTTGGAGATGCTGGCTGCGAAAGGTCCGGGAATGGAGTTCAAGTGTGCACGGTACCGCGTGCGCAACAACTGTAGGCAGCAAGCCAGGACGACCACTCCAAGGACCGTCACATATAATGCCATCTTCTGTCTATATTTCAAGGCGAGCAGCCTCACGTATAGAAAAAAACGGATGTAGTGGTACACAGTCAAAGGGAGTACTATGTTGGTTGAACAAGAGACAAGCTGACGGTGAGCGTTTGGCGACCTCGTGGTGAATGGCTGAGATGATGCCAGCACAGTAATGATCTTTATTGCCAGGCCTTAAGACGCAGTACGTACCGTCTAAACGGGCACCACAGTATACGAAGCTAATTTTTCTTAGGGCCCCGTTCCACTCATGATGCCGCTGCAGCGTGCGACTGCACGCTCATCTTATTGGAACTAGCTTTCCCCCCGGAGTTGTGACCTGATCGGATCCGCGGTACCCTGCAGTATACCGGTGGATAGGGTGTTCACTCTCGCACCTGCCCTCGGATCACAAGATACCGACTGGACCGGACAGCCACACACGAGCGCAAGCCCAGGCAACGGGCCTGGGCAGTAAGCGGAAAGTGTTCTAAAATCGGAACTTTCCATGTAACAATCTGAAAGGCTGACGTCTCGTCCAAACCTGCCACGGGAGCCAATTGGTCAATCTCTCCACCCATCAAGACAAGTGCACCTATGTAGCGAAAGGTTGCACTAGCCAAGAGACACTACAGGGGACACGGACCTCATTTCAGTTTGTTGCAGATCTTTGGACCCTGTACCGATTGGCCCAGACCAGCACCGGGTTCTTCTGTACCCCTGACAGCCGTAATGTAGTCAGGGGTTGCTTGTATTTACACTCAGGGCGACCTACTAATGCTGCAGACACACCGCACACCATGTCCGATATATGCACAGACGATGGGAACTAGTCGAAGGATTCCAGAAGGAATCCGGTTGCCTTGGGGCTGGCGTTTACTGACTGGTCTGAACTATCCACTTATGGAAATATACCCGTAACAAGGTATATCTGATCTTGGTCCAGCTGGTACTTCTGACGATGTCCCTGGTCAGCAAGGCGGAATGCCTCAACTGCCACGTCGCCGATGGGCTTTGGGGGTCTTGGGAGGTTTGGGGGCCCGATGCGGGAATAACCTGTGACGAAATTGGTGCCGTGCAATATCGTACGGGTTCTGTTGGCTGTGTGCTTTGTGACGGTAATCAAAAGACTGTCTACAGCTATCAAAAGAATTTATTGAACTTGGAGACGCGCAACCCGAAACTGGTGACCTTTCCTTGATTGACGTGACCGGAATTTGTATGTCCTTAGATCACAGGCAGACTACTCGCTGAGCCATGTCTCGCAACACACTCGCACGCTTCATCTGCTCGTTCATCTCATACCTTTTCCGACTTCGCAATCATGTCTCTTCTTCGTGGTTAGCAGCCCGACAAATAAGCCAGATCAAGCCCAAGTCCTCCCGCCAAACTACGGCTGCATTCCAGGAAGTGGATCTTGAGAAAGGATCCGCTAGCGATCTAGATAGACACTCACAATACTGGTGGGAGTCATCCGGGTATGCTTTATCGATCCTACTCGAGAGAGCAGGGTATCCAAACCATGCACAACACAAACTCCTCGATTTTATCTGGGCAGTCGCCCCGAGCCTTGGTCCTAGGCTACCGTCAAGGAGTCCGCCGCGATGGAGAAGTTTCATGACGGACAACCACGTCCCCATCGAGCTGAGCTGGGACTGGCGTACGGACGGCCAACCGCCCAAGATACGATTCTCGATAGAACCCGTGGGAGTTCACGCAGGGACCCATCGCGATCCACGGAACCAGCATGCTGCCGCTCGGTTGCAAGAAACCATGGCCCGGTTTCTGCCAACGACAAACGCGGAGTGGCTGGACCATTTCCAGACGCACCTCAACGGCAACGAGGTTAAAGCCATGTCAGACAGAGTGGAGGGACACATGTCAAAGGAGTTCTACGCCTTTGACCTGAACGACGATGGCAGCATCATGGCCAAAGCATACTTCTTTCCTGGGTTCAAAGCGATGGCAACCGGGAAGAGCAATTTTGATATCATCAGAGACACGATCAGCACAGCGCCCGACTGCACGCCGGAGAAGTTGAGAGCCCTGTCCAGCTTCGAGGAGTACGTGCACGATCCATCAAGCCCCCGGCTCGAAATGGACATGCTGGCCATCGACCTCGTCCGCCCAGCAGAATCCCGTTTCAAGGTCTACTTCCGGATACGAGACACCAGCTTTGCTTCCATCAAGGACACAATGACGCTTGGAGGCCGCATTTGGACGCCAGAGCTTGACCAAGCTCTGGGGGACCTCCGGCGGCTTTACTACGCGCTGGTCAGCCCTGGCGCTGTTCAAGGCCGAGACCATGTACTCGAGGACAGCGTCCAACCTCAAGACAAGGACCACCGCACGGCTGGCATCCTCTACAATGTCGAGTTCAAGTACGGCAGCAAGGTCCCCAAGGTCAAGGTCTACTTGCCTGTGCGGCATTTCGCGCAAAGCGAGGAGGCAATCATCTCCACCCTCGACGCACACTTCCAACGAACCCAACACTCGGGCATCTGGAGAACCAACATGAGCAACTACAAGGAAGCCCTCGGAACGGTATTGTGAGTGCTCCCTGCCACCCCTGGTATGAAGACTTGGTTTCTGACGCCGTCACAGCTCCCACAGGAGCCTGAAGGCCCACGATGGACTGCAGACATACCTCGGCTGCTCGGTTGAAGGAAAGGCCGGTCTGCGCTTGGTGTCGTACATCAACCCTGGCGCATCGCACAAGATCGTGGCTGACGGCTGTGGCGGGATCTGACAGCTACTAACCGTGCTAGTTCATCTCAGGGTCACATCGGGTGGTGGCTGGAAGACTAGATAGGGCCGGGGTGCCGTGCTGCCGTGCTGCCGTGTGTCTGTCTGACAGTCTGACTGCGACATTTTGGATTCAATGTTGCCTAGAGCTCGGTAGACCACTCGGTGCTTACTATGTATGTATTACTACAGTACTAGCCAAGATATTGCGTGCCAATCGGGCGCTTAAAAGGCCTGCCAAAGCACCATTGGTGCAACATGGCGAGCAAGAGTGTTGACATCATTTCTGCTCGGTGCCAACACCCGCACGGCATCCTTCGGACTTGACTGGCCCATTGGCGCCAGCCCGTGGGGGCAGACTGGCCGACAAGATAATGCCACCTGGTAATTCCATTGCATATTACTGTCACCAGTGATACTGTCACAAAATGCTCCAGAAACGCCCAGGTGCCGAGGCCTGGACAAGACAGCGACTTGGTGACTAAGTGAAGTTAGACTGCACGCATACGGAAAGCTGCATATCTGGGCCAACATGGGAGCTGCTGTGGAACAACAAGCACGTGTGGAGTTGGTCGTCGGACAACAAGCCCCGCCAGATTCTAAACCAGCCGTCCTTGGCGTTCTCAGTGTCGTCGAGTGAGCCAGATGTCTCACGGGAGAGCGCACCACAGCATCGCCAATGTCGGTAGCAGTATTTGCAGGCCTGGTGACAAGATGGGCGTGAATTGCAGCTAATGTCCCACGGCTGGCGGCCAATACCACCTGCTGGTTCCAGACAGGGGCAGATAATCATACGATATACCGATGGATGACGAGCGGAATGGCCCCCAACAAGTAAAAAGGACGACTTTCCCCCCTGCCGCAGTGGCTCCGTACGGACCAAGATCAACGGATGTTAAACAACCGAAAGGATGCATGCTAGACCCTGCTGCCGCGCACTAGTGAGGGCGGGCAGTGTGCGGTGTGGGCTTTCGTGCCGAGCCATGCCGTTGTGGCGCCCAGGAACATGCGAAGGATCGCATGCCCTGCAAGAAGCAGTGTACCACGACGTGGTTTTAAGTGTAAGCGCATCACTCTTACCTGTGGGGCACAGGCAGTCTTACGCGGCGCTTCAGTTTGGCCGTCAGCTTTGCCGTCCAATTCCCAGACCTCGGTTGCATTCGAAGGATTCCGCACACACGAGGGAAATGCAACACCAACCGCCTTGAGATGTCCTTGATCTTTATGCCTTGTCTGCCACAATTGTTGTTGCCTGTCCGGCCCGAACGAACGGTCCTTTTGAGGTCGTAAATGCTACCCCCCGCGCCAGTTCTTCAGCCAAGACCTCCACTCCGGCCTTCCAGCTTCGCAACGGCCGGGCTAGCGCTTCCTTCCCGTAGCTGGCGCCGTGTTACATCCGTGATCCTTCAAATGTTTAGACCCGCGCAGCCTGTACATTGGTCCTTGTACTCGAATTGCCCAGACTACTTCGGTAGCATCTGCACTGAATTTAGTTCTAGGCTGACTGCTGGACCCTAGATCGCGGAGATCCCTCTCGATTAGGATGGTCGACACACAGGAGGATGAGAATGTTGCATCTCACTCAGATTACATGCAAAGATGGAGGTCTCGTCCATGTTCGCCCTGTCCTGATAGACGTACCCGTCGGCGTCGCTATAGAGCACGCCGGGCTGCACTCAGGCAACGCCCACGCCCGCCCTCCTGTTGATTTATGTTTTCCATGCTGATGGTTGTCTTCGTAAGACGTCTTCTTCGATTTGTCTCCAGAAAATATCTTTTGGCACACACATTAGTAGACAAGTCGGCGGTCAGGCTGAGCACACATCATCGTCAAATTGTACCCTACAAGGCGACAAGTACTTGTACATCGTCAAGCTACGCACGCCACAGCTCAAGGCTCACGTACAAACTCAGCTCGGAACCCGCCGACCTTGCTCACGAACCGTCAACCGGCACACGGACAATCAGACGCAAACCGCACCTGGCGACGCCGCCCCCAGCATCATCGGCTGGTTTCGGCCACGGGCTTCCATCGTGACGAATCATATTGAGCACTGGATATGTCTGGAGCGGACCAATTCCCTCCTGGCTACCTGGAGGAGGACAATGGCCCGCGAGTCATTGCGGCCTGTACTATCATTCTCGTCATAACGACAGTCTTGTTTCCCCTGCGATTCTACGCACGGAGCCTGACACCCGGTCAACGAGCGTGGGACGACCATCTCCTGATACCAGCCTACATCTTTCTACTCGGCTTGATAGCAAGCGTTTATGGTAAGTCTGCTCCTCAACATTCAGGGCCTTCAACGCCTCGATCGTCGTCCGGACCTTTGGGCTGACTTCACCCAGCCGAAGTCATTCAGGCCGGCCTGGGCAGGCATGCGGCGGCAGTCATGATGGAGGACCCTAGCGGTGGCATGATCAGCAAGTACCTCAAGCTGCTCTACATCCTAGACTGGTTCTATGTGCCGTCCAACATGCTGTCGCGCGTCTCGGTCGTCTGCATGTACCTGCGCATTTTCACCGACAAGTGGGCGCGAGCCGCGTGCTGGGCTGTCATGGCTTTTCTTGTGGCTAACTGCGTTGCCACCGTCATCGCCGCGCAGCTCGAGTGCACGCCCCTCGCCTACACGTGGGACAGGACTATTCAGGGAGGCACGTGCTTCGACCAGATCCTGTGGTACCAGCTCTCAAACTTCCCCAACATCTTGGGTGATGTCCTGATCGCCGTCCTGCCCATCAAGACTGTCTGGACGCTCAAGGCCTCGACCGCTCGGAAGGCTGGGATCGCAACAGTATGCCTCACGGGCAGTATGTGAGTGTTTGGAAGTCCTTCTTGAGAGGAAGGGATCACCTTTGCTGATCCTCGGCTGCAGTGGAATGATAGCTTCCTGCGTCCGCACCAGCGTTTTCTATCTGCAAGTGGATGTGATACGGAACGACCCAACGTGTAAGTGTGCAGCCCGATTACATGCATGTCCAAAACAGCCGGAGTGGCAACTGACCACGGACAAAAAGTTTGCGACGAAGCCTTCTCATGGACAGTCATCGAATGCGGCATGTACTTCTCGGCAGCTTGTCTCATCGGCATGCGGCCCTTGTTCGCCAAGCTCCCGAACTTCCTCAAGACACACTTCACCGCCGCCAATAGTGGGAGCAACAACAGCGGGTGGAGGAGCACTTTCGGCCAGCGCAAGGCGGACAGGCTGCGCCTCAAGAGCCACGGCAAGAACAGCCACTATGCGAGCATGCAGGACGCCCAGGAGGACCCGGAGAGGGGCCTGCGGCACCTAAGCGTAGAGGACCCTGTCCAGGAGCGGGAGGGGGGTATTCCACTCCCGGGGTACAACGTTCGGGACCCGTTCGGCGAGCATGACAGCGACAGGAGCGAAATCCGCGTCGAGACTAACATCGAGGTCAGGCACGACAAAGGGGATTGGGCATACAGAGGAAACACTGGGGAGCACGCGCAGGAGTATGTGTACAGCGTGCCGGTGCATGCAAAGTAGGAAATGTTTAACCTGGGCGCATGTGAGGTGTGCTCTCCACGAAGCTCAAGGACTTGCCTTACTGGGGCCATGGTGGATTACTGGATATTGATGGAAACGACTCAGAAGTTTGTGAAGTGTATATATGCATATATTGTGGACGGCGGCGAATGCATTATGTTTGGCTCAATGTCGTCTGGCCGCTCGGGCTCTGCTATTAAGGCACCAACACATAGTTGGACGCAAATACCGGGACCTTACCAAACTTTGAACAGAGTGAGTGAGAAGATGTAGCAGATTGTGTGCTGTCTAAGTAGGAAGCTATCTGAGTCTATTCTACCTGTAGGTCTACGAACTCTCGGCCGCCGCTTGAACAGTCACCACAGTTGCTTCTTCCTTACCCGCGCGCAATTTAGGCTGGCGGTGCAGCTGCCTCGGTGGCATGCTACCGCTCTTGTTCACAGCCTGGCATCTCTTCCACCGGCTGCTCAACACCCCATCGTCATCATTTTGCTTGATGTAGTAACCCAAGTCCGCCGTAGGATCCCACTCTGTCTGCGAGATACCATTGCCCAGATAATCGAACCTGTTTACGGCGTACCTCATTTCCCAATCCTCCCAGCGCACCTCTCTCATTGCCTCGAGGTAGTGCAGCGTGCTCCCGGGCCAAGTTGTTGGTACGCGGCCACCGATGCTGTGGTTATTGTGGGAGTTGCGGCAGTTGTCTGTCCAGACCGCCTTGTTGTCCATGAAATCAGCAACGTGTGCCTTGAAGTCGGCGCAAACATCCGCCCTGACTTGAAAACTGTTTAGTGCCGGGTCTGTCTGATAGCGGTCGATGAATGAGCAGATATAGTCGGTTTGAGCCTCGATAGCAATGAGCGTGGGACCGTTGGAGACAGGAGTGTAGGGCCCTAGCACTGCGAAGCTATTAATACGAGACTCGGGTTACCAGCGGCGTGGTTGTGAGCTGCCTACTAGTGAAAGTATTCGGGAACTCTGAAATCCCCACACCCATGTAACCCATGATGGACTCTGCCCATTCGTCCTGGAGATTCCGCGCCGATGGTCCATAAATTGGATATCGCGATATGTAAGAGGTGTTGAAGCCGGTGGCGCAAATGGCAACATCGCCGTCGTGACTGGAGCCTAAATCACTTATGACACCAGACTTTGTGAAACACTGGACACCGCTGTATATCGCCTTTACATTCTTCTCCTTCAATGTCTAGCAGGATACATTAGATGCGGTTCCAGGGAGCATGCTGGAACTGACTTACTCGCAAATACCTGAAACCAGAGGGTATCACTCGCTTGCAACCAACCGCAAACTTGGGTATCAGCTGGTCGTCTGTTGCGAGATCGCCGACAATTTTCTTCATCTCGGCCTCGAGCAGGTCTTTGCACTGCTCTTGCAGGACTGATCCACGGAGGTATAGGCTGAAGATACTGTTCATGGTTCTTTCATTCTCTTGCCGCAGCTCCGTCACCGTCTGTGGCTCTCGTTTGAACTTTTCGATCTCCTCGGGCGTGAATTGTCCCGCTTCGGTGGAGATGTCTGGCAAGACCCATGTGGGAGACCTGATGAAGACTGTCACGCTCTTTACAACAGGCTGGATCGCAGGCAGGATCTGCACGGCAGACGACCCGGCCCCAATCAGCAATACGTCTTTGCCCGCGAGAGATATGTTTGGGTCATAGTCGGCACTGTGTGTCTTGAGTCCCTCATAGTCATCAAGCCCTGGAACCTTGGGCCATGCTGGCGCATTCAAGTACCCTGTGGCGTGGACAAGAATATGGCACCAGTCCCTGACAACCTGTCCGGTAGCAAGGTTTCTTGTCACGACCTCCCACCGCCCTTGGGCTCTGTCCTCTTTCCAGGTCGTTTCTTCGATGGCATGAGATAGCCTGAGATACTGCTCCAGCCCATGCTTCCGCGTGAATCCCTCAAAATACGATTGGATCTCGCTCGAGCTTGCATACACCGAGGAGAAGTCGGCTTTGGGCTCGAACGAGTAGACGTAGTTGTGAGAAGGCACGTCACAGGCACAGCCTGGGTACCTATTCTCAAACCAGGTACCTCCGACCCTGGGATTCTTGTCGTATATCTTTCCAACACAAGCAACATCAGCAAAATTGAGATAGCCACCACACGTGGAAGAGGCTAACCTACAGTCAAAGAGTAGTTTCGGAAAGATTTCTGCATTTTATATGCTAGACACAGGCCGGAAGCACCAGCCCCCACGCAAATGACCTTGACGTGGCGTTCATTGTAGATGGCCTCTTCGCGCAAAGGATCCATGACTGGTCCGGGTTTGACTCTTTCAAGCGTAGTTTGGTACAAGATGAGTTTGTGTACAGAACCTGCTCAGGATTTTAAAAGCTGTGCGCAGGGAGCCACTTGACCCTGTGTGCAGTCCGATAGTAGCGCGTATTTGCTAACACCACCTGCGGTACCTCAAACATTAGTAGAACGCGGTACGATAGACACACACGGGTGTGCAGGGGAGGAATCCTCCAGCGTTGGCTCCAATAGTTCCCCACCCCGGTGGAGCATTTGATAACGACCCGATGTTACACAAGTCTAAAATAGTGTACGTTGGCTGTGCAGTACTTATGTTGTACCTCCAATGTATCGAAGCAGCTGAACTTGCAAACCTCGTTGCCTGGCTGCCTGGCTGCCTACGGGAGGACTGTGCCGTAAAATATTACAACAGCCATATGCAGTGCTACATATTCATCACTTACACGCGCCAATGGTTCCATCACATGCGCAGCATAAAGTGGAGTGTGAACAAAGACTCTGGTCAGGGGATTTTGGGCCATCCCAGTCGGCAAGTACCTAACTAAAGAACCTTGGCGCCCTTCACATGCGGTTGTTGGTTGAGCGGGTTGGTGTCACACACTGTAGGATTCCTGCATGCCAACACCCATTAATGAAAACTACTAAAGACACCGGAATCCTTCGTGATAAGTGTGTCCATCCAATCGCTATTCATCAGCCTCCAGCACTGATCCGCAAGAAAAACAAGGGTTTATATCACACCTCTTTGGACTTCATATTGTGGATAGCATAACTCTCGAGGCAGATTCAAACACTCCTCTTGAGATTAGCAGAGATGGCGGCAACATTCCTCATCACCGGGGCCAGCGGTTTGATCGGTTTCCGCATCCTCCTCGCCGCACTTGCGGCTGGCCACAATGTGCGATATACGGTGCGATCTGACGAGAAGGCCAAGGTCGTCTCGTCCAACCCTGCCGTCAAGAAACTTGGCGTCACAACAGGTGATCGCCTGTCTCCGGTTGTCATCCCAGACTTCACCGTCGATGGCGCCTTTGACACTGCCTTGGAGGGCGTCACGCACATCATTCACGCCGGCTCACCCGTGCCGGTGCCATTCTTTGACCCTACGACTCAGGTCTATGAGCCTACGTGAGTACATCTTCTTTGCTCTGGAGCGTTTCGTTCCGGCTCCCAAAGTATCAGGGAAGCCCACGAAATGTACCTCATTTGCGAGGACAGACTTGCTCACAATTCTTAGCGTCAAGATGTCCGCGGGCCTGCTGCAGTCCGCTCTCAAGTCGCCCAGCGTGCGGCGCGTCGTAATCACCTCGTCTATCGTGGCCAACCTCAACCCCTCACCAGAGCCCTCAGCAGCGGTCGCGTCAGCCTCGACGCGCATCCCGCCGCCGAGCCCGCTCCCCAAGACGTTCGACAACGTCATGGAGGCGTACGTGGTCGGCAAGCTGGTCGAGATGCGGGACACAGATGACTTCGCCAAGACGAAGAGCCCGCATTTTACCGTCTCGCACGTCGTGCCCGGCTACGTCTTTGGCCGCAACGAGCTGGCCCTCGACGCCGGAATGATGCAGACGCAGAACAGCTCCAACAACTTCCTCATGGTTGGCCTGGTGGGCGGCGAGCTGCCCTTCCCCATTCATGGTGGCTTCGCTCACATTGACGACGTGGCCGAGATCCACCTGCGCGTGGCTCTTGAGGAGTCGTACGCTGGCAAGGACGTCGGTATTGCGACAAAGGTTGACTACGCTTCTATTTTTGACCAGATCAAGGACAAGTTTCCTGAGGCCGTGAAGGCTGGGATCTTCAAAAAGGGAACAGTCCCCACGCTGCCCGTGGATTACGACTCAAGTGATGCAAAGGGCTTGCTGGGTGAGTTGAAGAGCTTTGAGACCGCCGTGTCTGATGTCGCTGTCCAGTACCTGGAGCTGCTGGGTGAAAAGAAGTGATCGTGAAGAGCCAGAGTGTCGTTGACTGATGGTGCCCGCTGTGAGGGTGATCGTGGTGAGCTTTAGACTAGATAGTGACATGGGGCACTCTTTGAGGCCAGTGCTAGGTTGTACAAAAAATGAACCGTCACTGAGCCCCTTTTTGGTGACATTGCTTCCTTGGGCAAGTCCAGTGACAGTTCTCCGAACACTCAGCTTCAATTATATTTTAGTGCTAAGTTATGTACTAATTTAAGACTATAGTACTCATTGTGTTCGGAGTGTGCGCGTTCTCATCCACAACTACGTAATCCCTTGTCAAACAAAGCCTTGATCAGCTTTTTTATGCTGGGTAATGGCGAAGTTATGTGTTGTTCGCAGAGCAACAGTAAGAAAAGCTGATCAGCTTACCCGATACAATTTCCATGATTGTTGTATGGCTGCTCTTTGGCATGCTCCAAGGGAAGCTACCAATCGCCGATCTTGGTGGTCGAGATTTCGTAAAGCTATGTGGCATCGTCAAGAGATGGACCGTTGGTACGGCGACAGAACACATCATGGCTGTGTGATCAGACAACAGACTTGGCGTAGCAGTCGCCGTACCCTAGATAGCCGACTGCGTCTATGGAGAGGCACTACATACTTTGATTCGGTCTTGTCAAGTAGATCTGGACGGCCTCAAAAGAGCACGTATACGGATTAAGAACGAAACCACCCAAGTAGATCTGGAGATTCCTGCTGTGCTAATGATTTTGCAGTGAGTTGAAAGTTCCCGTACCCGTGTGCGTCTCACCACGCTCGATGGCTCAAATAGTGCCGGAAAAACAAATGCAATACTTTGACCGAAACCGTAGAGATTGATGGCACATGCATATTTGGAATGTGTTTAATTAATTTCTTATAGCAACTGGCGGCTAAGAACGATAGCTCGTATACGGGTTGGGGCTCACGAGCACATGAAGACTCCCATTATCCAGATCGCCAGGTTTGAAGCAAGCTTATGAAATTTTTCTCTAGATATCTACTCATTGTCGAGGATTTCTCCGGGTGGGCAATTGCGCCCAGTTCAACCCGTTGGTCAACAGAGTTACCCGGGAAAATGGCGCTGCGTGAGGACGTACTCTCCCTTCCCGGCTCAGAGATGCAAATCACGAACGTATTTACGGAGCTAAGTATTATCGGCATAGTATACCTATCTAACGCTGGGTCTTTGAGCGTTTACTACTGTATGAAGAGACCGCCTACGGCTTTGAAAGAGCACGTATACAGATTAAGAACGATACCACCAGAGATGCAAACAAAGCCACAAGCGTGATTGCAATATGATGACAAATCGCCGCCCCTGCTTACTTCCGCCACGAGGAGCTACAGTGAGTTCCGGAAGCTTAATCGATCCGTACATAGCAAAGCGACATCCATGGTCTTCTAGAATGATCGAAACTGATCTCTTTGTGGCAATCTGTGGAGGGAGTTGCATGACTGACTGCGCAGACTAAGCTACAGGCTCCGGCTGATCAGACTTTGAAGACCGATTGGGCTGTCACATATGAGATAGCAGCATCTTTGTTCTGATATATTTCCCCCTGAAATCCCGTTTCCCATCCCATCTGGCTGGTTCAAAATACGTCCAGGTGTTCTAGAACTGTATTCAAATCAAGGAAAACCGGAGAGCAAGCACTCGCCTGCTGCTGTTTTGCTGGCGCCCTGACCACTGCTTGACTATAGGTATGTCTTGGAATGGTACTAATAACTATACCTACCTAGTTAGGCCAGTTTCGTGCAGCTTGTGATTGTTTCATTCGCATGCAAAGAGTATTTGATCATCCTATCTCTCCTTCGACATCTACTCGCACCTCCACCTTTATCTCCTCCTCCCGGCTACGCTAGCCCAGAGGTATGCAATGTCTCTGGCCCCATCTTCACGAACTTCAGTACCCCCAATATCAATTCAACAAACTTGTATATTTTCTCTCCGCTCTGACAACATCATCAAGGGAAAGGATGGAAGAGACGGTGCCTAGGCGTAGGCGGATGCGACGGGCATGCACGATTAAAGTGACCGAGAGAGTGTCAAAAGATGCACGTCTGGTTGACTCAATGACGGGAAAGATGTCGAAACTAGCTCTCGTCGAGAATCAGCACCGGCGCTCCCATGAAGGCGGTACAGGAGCCATCCTCCCCGCCCCACACCAGGTCAGTAATGAGCCAACATGGAAGACAGACTGAACCCGAGCCTTGTCGACCGATTGGGCAAATATGTACCAAGTAACCTCGAAGAGCCTGACAGGAAAATTGATAAAATGGCTAACAGAATGGCGGATTTCAGAGGCTCATGCTTAGGGCGATACTAGGAAACATCGATGTCAGGGTAAAGAGCAGGCGCTACCTTCGCAAGCAAGCCCAGCGTATCCTACGATACCTGAGTTTAAAGACTAGCTGGCTGAACCGCAGGGTTCTTATATAGCCCTGAAGATGCTGATCCGCCCCCTTTGTGTTCTTTTTTTGCGCGTAGTTGCCCATGACGTGGAGGCGGTTGAACCTGTGGCGGAGTTGGGACACTTGGAAGGGGCTGAGAGACAATACTCAAACAACAAATGTCGCCCAGACATGGAGGGGTCGTTCTTGAAGGAGTGCGTTTTGATGAGGAGTCAAGATCATAGGAGTGCAAAATAACAGATCATACACCTCTATCTACTGACCCATCCCCCACACTCAAGAAATACACAGAAGACCTGTTGGCGTACCATAATTGTCCTGCTCTCCCATGAGCATCCTCGCTGTAGCAAAATGATCTAAAACACGCCTTTCTGACAGTGAGCTGCGCCTCACGCCTAAACCTACAGACAACAGCACACCGGACATCATTCACCATGGTCCCAACTTGAGACCGAACACCAAGACTTGCCATAAATGTGAGAAACCAACACCGGAAATTCATAGACCATGCAGCTTCGTTGGAAAACTTTACTGCTGCAACTGTTGCTGGACAAGCTGTTGTATCTGCTGTAATAGTTCGGCGCTGAGAGTCACGTTCTTCGACACGATATCTTCAAGGCCGTTGGTAGTAGCAACGTCCGGATTCGGGTAATACCAAGATGCGATCGCTACCACAACGTAGACGACCTGCGTGCCATCAGTTCCCTCTTCGTGGACAGTCAAACCAATGGGGCGCGGACTTACCACGAGAAGTGCCCCTTCGAGCCAATTGCTCTCACCGTCCCGTAAGAAGTTGCCAACTGCCAGAATCGACAATACGAGAAGGGCGATCATGAAAATCTCAAAGTTCAGGTCCATAGGCTTGCCGATGGCCCAGCCGATGAGGACCACCAAAGGACCGTTGAAGAGCGCTGTTTGGATCGAGGGCCCGAGACAGTGGTAGAGGGCAACGTTAATGACACCATCTAGCTGCCGGTCAGTACGGAAAAAACCTTGCCCTCCTGCCCGGGGAAACCGTCGTCAACTTACCCCATGCCTCGTCGATAGCCGTCAGGTGCTCGGCGGCTTTCTCAACAAGCGGCAGCAGGATCAGACCCAGGAATTGGTCGGGCACGCCGCTCTCGACAACATGCTCGATGTTGTCAACGAGGAACACCAGGAGCAAGGTCACGACGACGATTGACACGGCTAGCGCGAGGATGGTCTCGGTCATTGTGAACTTGGGCTTTGCCTCATCGGCCTCCCGGTCCGCGTCGTTGTGCTCGTCCATCTCGATCACCTCGTCGAAGATGCTGTGCTGGCTGCTAGCGCAGTACCAGATATACAGGAAGAAGGCGATGATGAGCACGATGGACGTCGTCTGGCTGATGCGTAGGACATCCTCCTGTAACTTGCCCTCGGTGAACCTCTCGTGCAGCGCCCCAAACAAGTCCGGCACGGTCTCGGACTTCAGGGCCGAGTAGAAGGCGCTGGGGATAAGCAGGGCAAAGGCCGCAACAAGCAGCAGCCCGGATCCCACCTCGGATACAATGGGGTGGAACTTCTGCGTAGTCCACCGGATCCCACCGAAGAAGAAGCAGAGCCCCAGGCACAGCAGCAGGTTGGTCAGGATGGACCCCAGGATGGCGGCCTGGATGATGGGGATCAGGTTGCCCTCGTCGCCGTTGCCCTCTTCGACGTCATGCTTTGCGATAAGAACGACGAACAAGATAATCTCCACGATTGACCCAAAGGTGGTCTCGATGAGGATGCCGGCCACCTTGGGCATCTTCCTAGCAAACTCCTGGCCGGCGAAGCCGAGGAGGTTTGCGGCTGGGACCATGGCGACATAGCTCACGGCGAAGGTCCAGAGGTGGGCGCGCGTGAGGAAGTGCAGCAGGAAGGCCACGGGCACGAAGGGCCATAACACATTGACCCATTTCGACACGGTGCAGGAGCTCAGCCACAGGACGTGGAAGAAGTGACGCGGGTGGAAGCCGCTGCGACCGCTCTCGCCCTCGTGCGCAATCGTCACCCGATGCCGTAGCGTCGCTGGCAAGAGCGTCGTGTACTCGCTGGCGTGGTTGTTGTTGTTGTGGTCGCCCGGCATCTTTGCTGCTCGTGTCAGGTGCCAATGCCAATGCCAATGCCAATGTCAATGTCAATGTCAATGTCAATGTCAATGTCAATGTCAATGTCAATGTCCGGTTGAGATCACCTGCACTTTTCTTGCTCGATTGAACCGCCTTCCTGACATGAACTGGTCTCCAAGCCGAGCTGAGGCTGGTGAAGCGGGGGACTAGAGCGCCAAGTCCCCAGCCCGCTAGATGATACGTTTAAGCTTGGAGCCATCGGAGCAGCTGCCGAGCTGGGGAGTTATCTGACGCCGTCGTCCCTGCTGAGCCTGAAGGACCGCTGTGGAATACCTGTGCCGACTCGGGGGAGGCCGACACGAGCAATCGCGGCCCCCTTCTGCTCCGCGGTCTATAGCCCGGCCTTGGCTCGAACGAGGGATATTCTCAAGAGACGAGGCGCTGCTGTAGTTGACCACTTTCATCATCGCGCCCGGTCGTAACTCTGGGAGCGCCATGCTGTAGGCTCAAGAGTTTTCATGATATTCATGGTTGTTGCATGTGGAGAATGATCCCAAGCACCAGCTGCCAGCCAGAGGTCACTTCAAGGTGCTTAAGGTCACCGACGCAAGCGATAATGCCTAGATCTATCAAGCTGAGAAAGCCACCGTACTGGGTCGGCAACGAGACGCTGTGAGATGGGACATGGAGTTTCATGGTTTCTCCCGCAGATACTGACAATTACCTGACCGTGGCGTCCATAGCTGCGAGTATACCTTGGCCTCACGATGAAAGGGGTTTAGTGTTGTAATCGGGCGCATTTGTGGCATGAGAAGACATCCATTGCCTGTCGGTCGCCTCTTTCGTCTTTTTTTTTTTTTGACCTTTCCCTCATCTCGGCAATCGTTTCTGGAGCCGACTGTGGGACAACAGCCCACATTGCTGGCCTCCCACGCGTGAATCGTCCTTTTTACCCTCTGTGCCCCTGCTCCTTGCAATACCTGTGTCGCTACTACTGCACGGAGATATCTCGAGGGATCTCTTCACTTCAACGACCCCGCGGTCCAAGTCGACTTGCTTCATGGCTGGGCGAGAGCAGTAAACTCGCTTCCTGGAAAAGGAAGGGATCTGACGGAGCAATGTAGCAAAAGCATCACCGAGCCCATGCCGAGTCCTCTGTGCGGGCATCCGATGTAGCGGAACGAGACATCCGTCACGAGCTGCACGACACCAATTACATGCACCTGGGAGAAAAATTGGGCACACTTATCAAGGACGATCGTCGGCCACGGCGACCACGTCCTGTTGGGACAGGCTGCACCGCATCTCGAGTGCAGATGTCCTGCAGAGCATCCACAGGCCCCCAAGACATGGTTGTGCGTGCCTGAGACATTTTGGACGCTGTCAGCCAACTTTGAGTTCAAGTGTCTCCACTATCGTGCAATACCGATGGACTGGAGGAGGGTGGCTCTGGAACCCAGAGGCCATCATGCCCACGACTTTAGAATCAAATGAGGTCATCTCGACCGAATCAGCGCACCACGAACAGTACGTATCGTAGAACTGGCCACCGCCCTGCCTTGGATCATTGGAGTGGTTTGGGTGTTTTGGGAAACAGGGCCGCAGACCGGGGAAGTCAAGCCCGCCGGGCATCAGCCAGCAATTCCGCTCATCGGGCACCGCGGCCGTTGGCCGTCTGCATCTGCCGTTGAGCGGCCGCCCGCGGGTGCTGTCACCACCTGTAGGTGGGCTAGCTGCGCGAACCAAACCGGCAGAGCGGTCGGGACGCGAAGTGTGCTGACGGCAGGGCGGGCATGTCACTGCGAGGCAGCTTCTCTGACGCTGTCTGTGTGTGTGTAACACAAGCTTGGCCCGGCGTGCCGGTGTGTTGTCGGTCGCTTTTCCTTTCCCCAAAGGCCAAGAAGGATTATGCTTTGGCTAGTAAGCAGGAAACCTGGCGGGATCAGCCGCAGAAACAGGAGACGGAGGAGCGGGATCAGACCACCGTGCTGGCTGGGTTGACCATGTCGGAGCAGGCTCTGGCCCCAACGGGAGCATCGGCGATGATATATGATAGCTGAACCTCTTGCGCGGGAGGCGGGAGCGTCTGGCGATAATCTGACAGGTAGGATCGGGCAGGTTATAACAAAGAATACCGAGCATTGCCGTCGCCGCTACCGGGAGGCTACCCCCGGCCTTCTGATCGAGCGCCCGCATGCATGCACGCACGCATATACAGGCACGGCAGAGCTGGCTGCTCGCCTGGCCGACGGAAAGGGTACCGGTAATATCGATCGCATCCCGATGTGTTACCGGTGCGTGGTGTTGGATTGCCAATGCCCACCTGCATGCGTGCCCCGTTGTGACCTGATCTGGACAAACCTGGACAAACTCAGGCCCCGGTGATGCTCGGCCGGGGTCTGGACCGCACACGGCCGCTGCCCACAAGGGAAATGAGCTACACAAGAGTGGGCTTGGAGGGGGCCGGCGGAACAAGACATGCCATCTGTCGCACTGACAGCACAGGCGACAGGCGACAGGCGACAAGCGACAGGCGACAGGCAGATTAGCAGACCGGCAGACTGGTTGGTGGGCCAGGAGAGACTGCGCAAGACCTGCCTGAGTGGATGAGATCGTCGCTGGGCCTACTGGACGGTATTGCATCTGCATGCACTGCAGTCCACCGCCTCAACGGCGTCCTGCATTGAATTATCTGATGTCGATGGAAGAAGCTGGGATGAAGGTACCAATGTATATATATATATATATATATATATATATAGATGGAGTATATAGACAGAAATACAACAATAAGGTAGACAGACAGACAGAGAGACAGACAGTATAGATAGACACTGCGGTGCTACATCAGATAGACACACAGACAGACAGTACAGATAGATAGACAGACCGCAGGAAACTCGTGCGCAGTGCATGCTGCGGCTCGCGGCATGTCACTTGAGAATGGGCTGATTTTGCCCGTTGGGGATGGCACGGCGCATAAACTAAGGACATCTGACAGGCCGCTAGGGGTTTGTATATTTGTAGTGTATGCTGGGAGATGGATCCACCCACCGGTTTTTGGGCTGAGGCTGTCGGAGATAGCGGGTTGGAGGTGGGGGGTGGGAAGGGCAGAGGGTTGGCGAAGGAAAAAAGGGTCTCATGAATGGACGGAACGAACGGACGGGCTCCTCTCCTCCCTCGGCAAGGCCCCTTGTTTCTTTGTTCGAGAGTGTCTCTCTTTTTTTCCCTGAAGGCCCGCGTCTCAAACAACGTGGCAGCCGACCAATCATGGCGGGGTAGTTCCATGCCATTGGTGTGTCACAGGCGGGCGGTGGATCCGGAGTCTGCCAGAAATCAGACCACCCAACTCGACATCGTGCCATTTCGAGCGACTTTCGACTCAAAGCTCTCCCAGAGTCAGGCCAACATTCAACAGGGACAGACAGGAACAGGGCACCTGCAGACAAGAGATCTGCCCTCTTGCTGATGGCCCAGCTTGTGGTGTCCGCCTCTGATACCTGATACACTCCGTCCAGCGCGCACACTAATCATGCCGCCTCCTCTGCATCTGCAGTTATCTGCGCGAGGCTGCAAGCTGTAAGAGTGTTGTCTGCATCTATCTGTCACTGTCACTGTCACTGTCAATTTCAACCACCCACCCTCTCCTACCTACTACCACATCCGTACGTCTGCAGCTAATCCAGTCCAGTCCATTCCAGTACATCATCGTCGTCGTGACATTTCCACTCTTGACTCTTTGACATCCCGTCCTCTCCTCCTCCTCTCTACTGCTCCCCGTCCACGTCCACCCCTCCGGCTTCGTTGGTTTCACTGCGACGCACCCCGTTCTCGCTCTCCACCCCTGCCGGCTCCCACACTGCTCAGGGACCAGAACATACCTGCCCACCCCTACCTCTACCTCTCTGTCCGTCTGACTGGATCGCCGTCCCCAGATTCCAGATTCTTGGGTCCCTCGAGTTTCTCAACATATAGACTACTCACTCTTGTCTGGCTCTCTATATCTCTCCCTCGTCTCTTTCCGAGCCCGCTAGGTCGACATTGCACCCTACTACAACATCCCCGTCCCAGACTCCTGGGTCCTCTCTGTGAACCCGTCTCACACCTGTCGACCCTGCCCTGCCCTGCGCCTGTCATCATCTACAACCGGGCCTAGCCTGGTCCTCACTCGTGCCGAGGCGAACGTGCCATTCTGAGCATTCTGGCTTGGACTGCCATCCCTCCGCGGCGCCTGTTCGGAAACGTCCAGGTTGTCTCTTGACTCGAGTCTAACAACTAACGAGGGCTCAAACAACCATTCTGGAGCATCACTCCCAGTCTTGGGATTGTCCTGTTGGTTGGAGTCACCGTCGTGATATCTCCCTTTGCGTCTCTGTCAACTCGGCCGGGACCGCGCGCCTGCGGAACAGGCCCTTGACGTCGACTCTACCAACCCCTCCCTCCGCGAAGTCGCCTTTGTAAACCCCGCCGAGAAAACCCACACGCACCCTTTCCCCAAGCCCTGAGCGTGGTGTGCGACCATGGCACCTGGAATACTAGAAACGAGCTCGGAAAACACGCGGAGCCATGATGGCAACGTCGAGACTACAGAGGGCGTCATTGGCGCAAACTGCGTCGACCGTATAACCCTCCTCAAGAGCATGCCCGAGGTCCCGTCACAAACCCAGGTCTGCATCGTGGGCGCAGGCCCAGCCGGTTTGATGCTCGGCGCAAACTTGTCGAGGTTTGGCATCAAGGCCCAGGTCATAGACGATCGTGCGGATCCAACACCCGTAGGAAGGTATATACACCCCCTCAGCATCCCATCCCTCGTAGCTGGCGGGCCTTGACTTGAACTGACCGGGTTGCACAGGGCTGATGGCTTGCAACCGAAAACCATCGAGACCTTCAGGCAGATGCGCCTGGTCGACCCCTTGCTGCAGAGGGGCGTGCGCGTCTACGACATCTCTTTCTGGCGCTCAACAGCCGACGAGCCCCTCCGCCGGCTGGGCCGTGAGGTCCACTACCCACCCGTCATCGATGTGCTGGACCCGTACATCCTGCTCGTACACCAGGGAATGGTAGAAAGCTTGTTCATCGAGGACATGAAGAAGCGCGGGGTCGAGGTCAAGAGAAATTGTGCCTTCGAGTCGTACAGCGCGTGCGACGCCCTGATGTTCAAGAAGGTCGGCGCAGCGCTTCAGATCAATACGAGGGTCAATGTGACGCAGGACAAGAGGACCATATTGGCACAATACCTTGTTGGATGTGAGTTTGACCTGTGCGATCCAGGCCGCTCCAGGACCAGGACATCCGAGCTGACTCTGTCTAGGCGACGGCGCACACTCAAAGGTACGGAAGAGCATCCCCGAGGCGCGGCCGGTGGGCATGTCGCAGCCCGTTGTCTGGGGTGTGCTGGACGGAGAACTCGAAACCGACTTCCCAGACATCTGGTCCAAGACACTGGTCTTCTCGCAGGAATTCGGCTCTATTCTCATCATCCCCCGGGAACGCAACATGACCAGGTTCTACATCGAGCTGAAGAGCGGGATGAAGGAGGACAAGAAGACCCTGGGCCAGGAGTTCATCATGGCGCGCGCAAAACAGATCATGGCACCATTCAGGGTCAACTGGAAGTACATAGAGTGGTTTGGGCGTTACCAGATCGGCCAGAGGGTCGCCAGTCGGTTCTGCGACTCTCACCACCGTGCATTCCTGGCAGGGGATGCCAGTCACACCCACTCACCCAAGGCGGCGCAGGGAATGAACACGTCGATGCATGACTCCTGGAACCTGGCCTGGAAGCTGAACCTTTCTGTCCGAGGACTGGCAAAGCCTACTCTTCTGGAGAGCTACGAGGAAGAGAGGAGGAAGATCGCGCTGGACCTGGTCAATTTCGACTACGAGCATGCTAACCAGATCGCCGCTGGTGACGCGGTGACGCTGGCTGAAAACTTCAAGACCAACGTCCGGTTTATCTCCGGCATCGGTGCCGAGTACGGCGAGAACTCCATAAACATGCTGGAAAGCCAGACGTGGCTGCTGGGCGAGGCCAAGCCGGGTTGCCTGCTCCCCCCCGCCAAGGTCACCCGGTACCTGGACTCCAACCCGGTGGACATCCAACTCGACATCCCCATGCTCGGGCAGTTCAGGATCTATCTACTCATGTGGGACGTGCACCAGGCAAAGATGTTCCTTGATAACTTCTGCGACGCATTGGCGGCGGACAACTCGCTCATCCGTCAGCTCTCAGTAGCAGCCAGCTTGTCGTATGCGGCACAGCCGAGAATGCCCGCCCCTGAGGATATATATGTCCGACCGGAGAGGTATACGGCCGTCAGCCACTTGTTCACGTTCGGTCTTATCAGTAAGCTACCCCCTCAATTGAGCTACAATAGACAGTAGTCGTCGACGAAAAAGGAATGCTAACCCAGATAACCAGCAACTATGCCCAAATCTGACATTGAGATTTCCGACCTGCCACCCCTCCTGCAGGACAGCCGCTGGACATTTTATCTGGACGACATTCCGGAGCAAGACACGCGCGGATCCCTGTGTACAAACAAGTGGCTGGGCAGCCTTGGGCCCGGAGAGGTCGCCATTGTCACCGTGCGCCCCGACGGCTACGTCGGTAGCCTGGGCAGGTGGGACACAAGCGTCGATGACGCCGGGGAGGAGGCCGCCAAGTGGCTCGACACGTATTTCGATCGCTTCCTGCAGATTCCCGAGGTTCTCAGGAGTCCTTCCCCGAACGCCTCCGTGTCTGCCACAAGCACTGTGAACGGGAACAAGCGAGTGAAGGTGGAGGAGATGGAGGGTGTGTCCTCTTGACGGCGCTCGCCTGGGCCGCAGCGGGGAAGTGAGGAGGAACTTAATAATGTGATTGTCTGATATTGAAGGAGTTTGGGCGTAAGGTTCTGTTGGGTTTTGGGCACATCATCCATCCCTCTCTTTTTTGTTTCCCCCCATTACGAGTGGGATGGTGCATCTGACGGGCAAGAGAAAAGACTGCTCGCACTTTTGGATTGGACTGCTTTTTTCAGCTCCCAGACTTGACAGGGGGGGGGGGGGCAGAGCGTAGTGAAACAGCGCATCTGGGGCGAAACGATCTTGGGATAGACATTGCATTCTACTACGACGACCAGGCACACGGTGGTGGGGGATGGAAGTAAGAGACACTTGTACATAGGTGGTGTCAGTCGCACTCTGGCACCTGAGATACGGGGCAATGTCATGACCGTAACGTTTGTGTTAGAATCAACGACCCAAAATGTTGTTATTAACAAGTCATGTGCTTGCTTTGCAGCCATGCTCGCCGCAATGATCTGCTTGATATATATGCCTACGTGCCTACAACTCGTCCCGTAACCGCTCAGTGGCTTCCTGACCGATGCCGTCGTCACCAGGAATCGGCACGAAGTCTTCTGCCTCGTCCCCTGCCTCCCCAGTTGATCGCTCGCCTGTTTCGTCCCTGTCACCAATCTGCTCCTCGATCCTGTCAACTATCCTGCCAACCTTGTCGACCATGGAGTCGGGATCCCCGATTTCGCCATCAGCGGCATGCTTTTCCGCCTGGCCAACCTGCGCAGTAGGCACAGCACCCTCTTCCCCAACGCCAACGACCTTGGCGCTCTGCCCGTCGCCGACACTGACCTCCATGGTCGCCCCGGGCTTGCTTCTGGCCAGCCCCACGGCCGTGGAGCCGGTGCGGAACACGAGGCGCACCGGAAACCACACGAGACACCACAGCGGGCCGTACATGAAACGGCGGAACACCAGCCACGACAGCGTGGCGAGCAGCATGTAGAAGGTGGTCTGGAGGTACCAGGTGTCGGTCTTTGTGCTCTTGAGCAGCACGCCGACCAGGTCGCGGCTGGACCGCAGCATGTCGTCCATGCGCGAGTAGTTGGTTCCAAGGGTCTTCATCTTTTGCGTCGACTCCTGCAGCGTCTCGTGCACCGCGATGCTGCGCGACAGCTCGTCCGTCACGGCCTGGTGCGCCCGCCGCAACGACACGGTCAGGTCCGACGACGCGGCCACCACCGGGTCGCCGTAGCCGCCAGAGGCTTTGTGCGTCTGCCGTCGCCGTGGCGCGGGGCCCGCTGGTGGCGCTGGAGAGTTGGCGCCCGAGCGGCTCGGCGTCGAGGCCGCTCGCGTGTACGACTGGAGGAGTAGCTCGCGCTCGAGCCGCTGGGCCGCCTCGAGGGAGCGCTTCGCTGTGAGCTGTGCCTTGTGAAAGTATGCGCGGCAGCTGGGGCGCAGGGTCAGCACCGGAAGCCACACGATCTATCTTTAATCAAATAATCAAATGAGTGCGTCAGTGCACGGAAACTCACTTCTTGACCTCGCCTTCCAGCCTGGCGGCGCCCTCCCTCAGCCTCTCCTTTTGCCTCGCAGCGTCACTGCCGTCCCTGCCGCCGCGTAGGTCTGTGATCTCCTCTCCCAGGAGCTCTAGGTCCTCTTCCTCCTCGCGCAGGATGTTGCCGATCTCGCCGCTCAGTTCCGTCGCGACATTCTCGTCGTTCTCGTCGAGGCCTTCCCCGCCGGAAAGTGGTACCGACCCGGGCTGGAACTTGAGTTGTGCAAGCCGGTCGATCAGCTCCCTGACCTGCGCCGTCGTTTCCTGCAGTGCCGTCAGGCGCTCCTGCAGCGAGTCGAACGACATGTCTGGTCTTCACGCAGCTCACCCCCCCTTTTTGTCGCAGATCCGTGAAAGGTCTCGGGCGGAAATGGATGGAAAAGATGCTTGGGTTTAGAGCTGGGTGTGTCTTGGTGTTCAGGACAGCTTCCCAGAGTTGCCTGCCCTGGGGCCACACGTCACTTATTAGGGGTAGCACGGCCAAAGCGCCACGGCCGCCCCCAGTGGCCCGGGGCAGGCGAGCAGCCTGACCTGCCCGCCGCGAATTTTCCCGCCGCAGCCAAGCAGAGAGAGAGCTTCTGACGGGTGGCCGCCGATTGTGTTGCCCTCAAGACGGATTTACGATACTTACGCCAGCCTGCCCACACCCCCAATTGAGAGCTGCAAGAGCCACGGTCTGCTTGTTTTTGAGATAGCTCATTACGCCAGAGTCGGTCCCGCGACAAAACATCTCGGTCCCGCAGACTCAGACGCAGACAACCCACGCACACCACCGCCTCCCAAGATGATCACCCGCTTCATCACCGAGGTGAACACCAGATTCAACCCCTTCTCTGCAAAGTCGAGGTCCGCCCGTCTGTTCCTCTCGTTCCTGCCGCCCACGGCGCGCAGCCAGGGCATGGCCATCCAGACGAAGCTGCTGCCGCGCACGTCGACCGACAAGGCGGCCCTGCAGGTCAAATTTAGTACGATTGCCCTGCTCCACGTCTCCCCAGCCGCTACGCATGTACATACTTGGTGTATGCACATGTGTGTTTTACAGGATACTAATCATTGCGACTTGATCACAGAGGATGGAAAGCTTCTGGACCTAGACTGCGAGAACTTGGGGATCAAGAGTCTCGTCGAGGAGTGCGACAGACACTCACGAGCATTGCAGAAGCAGGCAGACCTGGCGGATGCGTAGTGACCTGGTTGAGGGGATCTGAAAAGGGCAGTGCGAGATGTCAGAGGAAGTACTCGTGGGGAGAATACCAATGAGTGTATGCATGGCAGGCGTTTTGAGGGAAAAGGTGGCTTTCTCTTGTGAATTATCCACGGTATATATTCGAGCCTATTTCGGCCATGACCACCAATGCCGATCACAACACACGGAGCGAGTGCAAAGCAGAACTTGACAAAGGCCACGGTAGTTTCAAGAATCTCGAACGACTTGTATTTCTCTCGGCGTGTTTTTATCTACTTTGGAGGTTCAAATACGACCACGAACTATCGCAAAACCCGAGAAGCCAGTTGTTTCAGCACTCTGAGAACCCGCCGGGCTCATAGATTCTCCATTGGGTTCATACATCTATGCGGAGGCTCCGCTGATGAAGAACCACTTGTCTATCGAGGCGTCGATCTTCTCGGGGGGAAGCTCCTGGTTGGCAGGGATGGGGGGCAGCTGGTCGGGGGAGACACGGCTGGGGGAGTGGGCGACGGTCAGGTTGGTGCTGATAGATGTCATGTTAGCAGGGTCGTGGAAATATGAGAAGCATTGGGCCAAAAACATACGTAGAGACACCGCCGGCTGGGGTCTTGCCGGTGATGAGCCTCTCCCAGGCCTCGGCACACTCGTGGACGACGTCCATGGCGTACTTCTTGTTCTTGCACTCGCCGGTGAAGGCGAACTGGTTCTCGGGCTTTCCGTCGGGGATCTTGTAGATACGGAACCACTCGTTGGTGGCACGCAGAAGGCCGGGCAGGTGGCGCTCGACGTCCTCGACGTCGTTGAGCTTGGAGGCCAGAGGGTCGTTGACGTCGATGACGATGACCTTCCAGTCGGTCTCCTCCTCGTCCAACAGGGCCATGACGCCCAGGACCTTGACCTGCTTGATCTGGCCGGTGTAGCCAACGAGCTCGCCGATCTCACAGACGTCGAGAGGGTCGTTGTCACCCTTGGCCTTGGTCTCAGGGTGGACGACGTTGGGGTCCTCCCAGGTCTGAAGGGCGAAGTGTTAGAACACGGTGACGGTATCGGGCAGGTTGGGGGTGGGGGTTGAGTGGCGGTCTGGAGTTGGGCAGCTGCTCATGTTCATATTCGTGTTCACGCATACCTGAGGGAAGGCACCATAGTTCCACAGGTAGCCCTTGTGGGGGAAGCAGTTGCGGACATATCGAAGCTTGCCCTTCTTGATGTCTTGCTTGATAGGGTTGAGGAGCTCCTCCTTGGAGATCTATGCAATTGACACGTTGAAGGTTAGCCGACAGCTCCTCGAGTAGTGTTGGGCCAACAAGAAGTGGTCGTAGTGGCCGTTTTTCCACGACGGCGGTGTCGACACGTCACAACGGCCGCAAGACCAGGTCGTAGCTCACCTCAAGCTTGGCATTGGTCCAGCGAGGGATCTCAACAATCATGTTGAGGATGGTCTTCTCCTGGTTGGCGAACAGGGGAACATCGTGGAAGGGCGAGACGGGCACGCCATCCTTCTCGATGTACACGCGGTGCTCGAGGGTGTAGGGGGCGGCGACCTTGCGGGTGGTGTAAGACATCTTGCCGTCTTGTCTTCGTACTTCAGAGGTGGGAGAAGAAGAAGAAGAAGCCGAGAGGTGACGGGCGATCTGGGCTGTGCGGAGGGACGAAATCTTGAATGCTGGGCTGGCCCTGGAAGAGCTTGTGAGGGTGAGGGTGGGATGCGGTCGAAGGGGGGGCCCAGAAGTTGACAACAGTCCAATTGCTCCTGCTGTTGAATATTGTGGAGGGGTCGGGAGTGGAGGGGCTGCGGGCGATAGCGGGGCTGAAAGATTTGGCCTTCGACCAGCTCCTGATCCCGGTCCTGGACGACCGGAAATCATGTCGTGGTAGCAGCTGCGTGGCGGCAGCCCGAGCCCCGGTCTCTCGCCCCCGACCAATGGCCAGCAACCGCCTCCTCGTGCTCCTCCGGCTTGGAGTTGCGGTAAGGCCAGGCGAAGGGCTCGTCGGGGCTGCATGACGCAGACTCACTCCTGCACTGCCTGCTGTCGCAACGTGGAATATGAGGCAGTTCTCTGCGCTGCGTACAGAGAAACGATAGTAGATAGATGCTTTGTTGCCCTCGCCCCTGCCCTGGACTTCTGCTTGTGTCGCTGGGCGTGCACTTTGTTTCGGTCGCCTTGATTCCCGCCAGCACAACCGGTCTATGTCTCGCTGAATCGCCTAGGGTCGGGAAAAGTAGGAAGCGTCTTTCAACGCACACGTATTCTTCTCATGGGACAGCGTTGCTCGTGGCTCGTGGCTCGTAAATACTTAGACCTATTGTTTGTGTGAGGATTAAGTTCTCCGGTCGCCTAGGCTTGTGATGACGGCAGCAGGTTTTTTTGGAGGGAGAAGGAGAGAGAAAAGATAGCAACGGTGCAGAAGACAAAACTTTTCCACTTTAACCACGGGATATCCTCGTGATCCGGACACCTCCAGGGAACGGCGACTCCTTCAAGCTCATACACACACTTACACATCTGTAACTGAAGGCGAGGATGAAGAATTAATTCATGATTTCCATTCAAACTGGTAGACTACCAAACATACAAGCAATCGCCGCGTCTCTCCTCGTCAGGGTATCTGCTGCTAGACTAAAGAAAGCATATTCCCAGTTAACATTTGCCGTCGAGCTCCATCTCATAAACCTGTGCGCCATCTTGACGATGTGCAAACGCGCTTCATCTCGCCCCACCCCACTCCCCGAGACTTGGAACGGGTAGGAATAGACAGGACGAAGAAGCCAAAGCCAGAAAAATACGATTCCCACTCTCACACCGTCTGCTTCATCTCATGGGCGTTGGCAGCCGGGCGGTTCTCCCGGCCGCCCTATCGCCGGGGTAAATTGCCGTAGCCCTTTCCAGAATTATTTCCGTATGCCCCGGCGTTGAACCCCTGCGTGATGCTCTGCCGCACTATCGCCGCCGCCGCCTGGCTCGCCGCCATCCTCTCCTTCTGCCGGTGCCTCTCTCGTAGGTACCCTGCCGCCTCGGGCCGCATACGCAGGATTCGGAGGATCATATCGTCCGATGGGTCTGCCTGAGCCTCCTTGCGCTTCTCCTCCTTGGCCCGCTTCATCGTGCCCAGGTTGCGGCTCATCATGATAGACTTGCCACGGCGGATCGTGCCCATGCTTCCAAATGCACCTGCGCCCGAGTTGAACGTCGGCCCAAAGGTCGCCGGTGCCGACTGTCGGCTGGCCTGCTGCACCTGTTGCTGTGCGCGCTGTTGCGTGGCTGCAACCATGCGCTCCGACGTCCGGATCAGCGTCTCGGTCGGGTCGAAGTACCAGAAGTTGAGCGAGGCCAATTCATGCCACTTAGGTGATTTCAGTACCTCTGCTGGGACTCCAAGTACCTCGCCGTCCTCGTCTTTGGCGTGGAAAAATTCAAAGAGCATGTCGAGCCACTTGTACACCACATCGAGCTCGACCTGCGTCAGCGGCTTCTGCGTCGACGGCTTGTCTGACAGCGGTGGCACCAGCAGGCCCTCTATCGACATGAGAACCTCTTTCCACAGACGGGTCATGACGGCCATCATTGTTGCTTCAGTCAGTGTCTGCTTCATTATGGCGAAGTTTTCATCAAAGTAGTTGAACAGCGGCTGGAGTGCGTTCTCCACATCGGCCTGTGTCACCGGCGGAGCAACGGTCTTCCTAGTCTTCCACATGTTCCCGATCGACGCGGCGATGCCCCGGCTGAGTAGAGTTTTTAGGGCCTCATGGGAAAGTGATGCGTTGATGACAGTTGTTAGCTGTGAAGGTGTCAGTTGCAGCTGCGAAATTCAAGGGGCCGATAGTTCCCACACGTACCTTGTCTGTGACCTTCCGCACCATATCTCGTTCTGTCCTTTTCAGGTGTCTGAAGGCCTTGCCAAAGTGGAACTGGATATCGTCTTTCTCGCCCTCCATACTGACTCTGATCAAGAGCCTGCCCTGCGTGTCAAGATCCAGCCAGAACTCACGCGGAAGGTAGTCGCTAAAATGGACCGGGTCGAGCTTCAGTGAGGTCCGGCCAACAAAGTCATGGTCTCCGAAAGTATCGTAGTCCCACAATGTCGCAATCACGTTCACTGGCCCCGTGACAGTCACGTCCACCGACTCGTCCCAACGTGGGTTCAGGGTTCTGGAGACCACGCGGGTCTTGGCGAGACGCTTCTGGTACTCATCGACCAAGACTACGTACGGGTCACTATACCCGTTTGGATCGCAAGCCTTGATGTCCTCTGCCTCGACGATCTTGATCGTGAAAACATACTTATCCGGCTTGCGGTACTGCTTCGGGCCTTCTTTGGTCCTCAGCACATCGGCACATCCCTCTACGTTCATGGCCTTTTCTAGCTTATCCAGCGACTGCATCGCGTACTCGATATTGTTCAACTTGACAAAGGACTGGATGATTCGGTCAGTGAATCTCTCCGGTGGAGGTGTTGGAGGCTGTCAGGCGCTTACCTCCGGATAGAACTGGAACGGCTCTATGCCCTCCTTGGTGTTCCAGGCATCCTTGGCCATTTGCATAAATCGCTCCTGCGTGGTCCTCTGAGCTGCCGCCAGCTCCTGGGCTGTTTGGCGGTCCATCTCCTTCGCGAACTTGCCCTCAACGATCTCGCAGTAGCGGCCAATGCCGGCAGCAAACGCCTTGGCCAAGGCTGTCATGAACTTGGCGTGGTGTGCATCATCGTCCCATTCAAGCTGGAAGATCTGGTCGACGGTCTGATTGAACAATTGGAATATGTCAATGATAGACACACTGTGGCGCTCCGCGTCCGTGGGAATGTTGCCCGGATGGTTCGTCCTGACTTGGAATTGGTCCTGTTTGATGGCTTCCTCGACGAATTGTGTCATTCTCTCTTCCGCCTCGCCGATCCAGCGCCAGACAAACTCTTCCAGCACACTCTCAATGTGAAAGGCGAAAGGCATTCCCGGTAGAAACTCGACATGGATTTTGCGGAGCTCGACCAGCTCCTTGTACAGGTCGAATCCGTCCACCACGTTGACCTCCTCCCCTCTTTCCTTGGCCGCTATGACGATCGTCTCGATCAAAGCCTTTGCATCCTCCTCGAAACTGGGGAACACTGTTTGGACCAGAACCGCGAAGGGCGACACCCCCATGATCTTGGGGTTCTTGGAATACTTCTTTTTGATCCTCGTGCACAACTTTGTGACTGCCCGGCCGAGATTTACGACATGGGAGAAGTCCCAATCTTCTTTGGCTTGGGGGACCTCCTTTTCGAGGAATCCGTGGTACACTTGTTCAGCCTGCTGCTTGAGGCCCTCCGTGAGCGTCTTCGCGAACTCTTCCAGCTCCTCTCCCCGTTCGGAAAATACCGGGTCTGGGTACACGTGGTTCATGAGAAGGACCATTGTCACACCTACGGAAGGTGCTTTGGGTTCATAACAGTGCATTAGCACGTCGTAGACATCTCGGAGGAGGGCATCGTGAAGAGCGTTGAGTATCTGCTGGTACATGGTGAAGTCCACCAGTGTCCACTTGCTTGGATCAATCTCGGGCAGGGTCGCCGTGAAAAGTTGGATGTAAGGGAGCTTCTTTGGCTCAGGCGGCGGAGCCTTGGCAAAATCAAAACAGGCATCGAGCTCGTCACCTCGGAGTTCCTGGTCCAGGAACTTGCGCACAGCGACCTCGAGGAACGTTATGTGCCTGGTGAACTGCGGGATACGCCAGTACGCGCACAGCTCGTTCAGCAGCTCCAGGGATTGGTGTGAGAGCGGAACAAACTCCTCAGATTCGGCGTGTAGCTGATCAAACGTCATGGCATTCTGGAGGATCATCTTATAAAACGCCCTCGGGTCAGGAGGGATAAAGGTGTAGTTGGGCTCATCCACGCTGCGTATACTGGAATTGTCATCAAACGAGAGGGAACTCAGACTGAAGGATGGGTCACCCCCGGGACCGGCCGAGTCAGGATTATTGATCATCTTGGCCAAATCTGCAAATGCCTGGTCATCGGAGAAGATGGACGTGGGGCGGACGGGTAAGGGCTTCTCGAAGCTTGTGACAGTCTTGCTGAGGTCGGGGCGGACCTTTAACACGTCGAGCATCAGTGATGTCAGGTGCTGACGCTCACCTGCTTTCCATTCCTCGAAGGACTCGTTCACATCGAAGTCCTGCCGCCTAAGAGCACCATCCATGTTCGAGTCCAGGCGGTGCTGGTAGGCCTTGAGGTCCTTGAGGGCGGCCTCCTCGGTCCATATATTTCGGTTTACGTCGACATCGGACTGCAACTGGGAGTTGGTGCGGCCGAAGATCTTGCCCACGATCTGCACCATGTGCATGTCCTTGACCTGGTAGCTGTGCGGTATGTCAACCTCGATGGTCTTGTGCTCGCCGCCGCTCTGGCTGCTGTCGATGGACAGGTTCTCGTCATTACGCAGCAGCTTCTGCTCCAGCGTCTGGAGCTTGCTCATGAGCTCTGGCTTGTCCTTATCGGTGCCGTGCTCCCTGAAGATGCTCAGGATGAGTCTCAAGAAGAGGGCGAGGTGCCTGTCCACCAAAATCTTCCAGGTGTGGTCGTCGGCGGCTTTGCCTCGGCCCTGGGCCCTAGACGCAGACGAATAGAAGATGAGGATCAGGGGTTCGAGCTTGCGGTCCTTGTCGAGGCTCTTGCGGAAGCTCGCATCGGTGAAGGAGGTGTAGGCCTCGGCGAAACTCCTCTTCAGGTTTGGGTCGCTGAAGCCCTGCAGCTTCTCGGTGCCCCTGACAACGTGTCCCATGCGCTTTTCCAGCCAGCCGGAGAAGCTGTGCGGAAGCTTCACCTCCTTGCCCGAGGTCGAGCCCGTGGGGATAAACTCCTTGACCAGCTCGCCGATGTTCTGCGTGTATGTGTGAACCCTTGTGGGCGCCTTGGGCACGGTGACATATTCCTTCCTCTTCTTCTTGGGCTGCAGCAGGTAGTGCAGGAAGGCGACACTGAGGGCGTAGTTGTAGGCATCCTCGTAGCTGACGGGCGCCTGGAAGGCCCGCGAGCCAGCCCTCGACCTTCGTGGCGAGCCACCATCCTCGCGCTGGAGGCGATTGATGCTCTTGTTCAGGCTCCTGCTGTTATGCTTGTACTGGCGGTCCGAAGATGTCGACATCCTGAGGGTTGCAGTCTAGGACGGGGTAAGGCAGGGCGGGGTGTTGCCGTGGCGTGGGTGGAAATGACGTCCGCGCCCCTTATCCTGACCACAACATAACTCGAGGGGACTGTTTGTAACGGGAAACACCAGGCAGTTCGTCGTGGATCGTGGATCGTGGATCGTGGACGGTGGGCGGGGGGAGACAGTGGATGCAGGCGGGTGTCGATGATGGAGCAGAAGGCAGGTTGTGAAACGGATCGACTAGCAGTCAACAACGGCGCCGTTGGGATTGCTAGCTACTTTGTATGTTACGTATGGGCGTTGTACGTGTACGTGTACGTTGTATGCGGCGGTAGGATATGCATGTAGTGTCTATGCACGACGTTGCGCACGCAGTCAAGACTAAAATGGCACAGAGACGGGCGGTAGGAGCATTAGGGTCCTGTCGTCCTGGTCGCGGTGAGGAGGGCGGCAAAGGGCACGGACACAACTTTTGTTTGTTCAGGAGTTGGGTAGTCTAGGAGGTCTAGCTGGCTGCAGGGTGGCCAGGTGCAGGGCAGGGCAGGGCAGGGCAGGGCAGGACAAGGTGTGGAGGATTGGAGGAGAGTGGAGGAGGAAGGTCTGTCTCTGGTTCCCACCGATTGCAGCCCAAAGGGAACGCCAAAGCGGACGTCATCAGCCAGCCAGTCTGCCCGGGCCGCCTGCCCATGGGCTCTCCCTGCCTGCGGCTGTTGGTTTGTCGCTGGGGGCGCGGAAATCCCCCACTTGGACCTTTCCAATCCCAGCCACCCCTGACCGTATCACAGAATTAAACATGCGGGCCTGCGGTTGTCCAGTGAGACATGCAGATTGTTATGAACGAGCCAGATTCCTCCACCTTTCTAGTCAGTTGCAGTCGGTCACCTCCCGCCGGATACAGTATTGGCTGGAGAAAGTACAGTAGACCGCTCACAACGCGCCTCGAGCGATGCTGCTTTGTCTACCCACTAGGTAGATAAGTGGCCAGACACCCGCTCCGGCAAGCTTGCAGCCAGAACATATGTAGATCACATTGTGGAGGCCCACGCGGTGATGGTCTACTATGTATGATAGGCCAGCCACCGGGCACCACAGCTGCCAGGGAAAGCTTTGGGACTGGCAAGTCCGCCGCATCTTGACCCATTGGTCGAGGCATAATGGCAGGGTATTCTATGATCAGTCTCTGCTGCGACATAGTTGGGAGCGAGTACTGCACTGGGCGGTGAGGGGCAGCCCATAAAGGCCCATTCGAGAGGCCCAAGGAGGCTGATGCCCTTCCTCTCCTCTCCTCTCACGATTCCTCAGGCGGATACCAAAGATGGATCTCGGGTGTGATCGAACTCGAGACTGTGGGGCGTGCTATACGAAAGGCAGCTCCAGCTGCAGGAACACGACACCACGCCCGGGACGTGTGGTGACGAGGAGGGGCAGTCTCGTGGACAGCTCGGCCTTCTCATCTTGACTGATCACCGGCTTCTACGCAAGCGTCTGGTCTGGTCCATGGAATCGGTCAGAAGCAGACTGAACGGACAGGTAAGCTTTTTTGTGCCGTGCTGACTGAAGTGGTCGTCACCGTCGACGCCTCGCCGGGGCTTAGATATCGTGTTCTAAGGGTCGACGGCGAAATTCATTTTGTCCTTGCCGATGGTTGTGGTAGTTTACGTTTATACAAGCACAGTCGAAGCGGCCCATGTGCGGTCAGATGGTGGGTGCGGGTGGCCGTTGCTTGTGACGAGACAGACAGGACTACCGCGTGTGTTCATCAATTTTTGTGGCAGGGGTAATCTCACGGACGCGTTTCGAAGAGCTGGCCAGCTGGTTCAAGGTTCCCCTGAAGGGGTCTCACCTGCATGGGCCATTGGCCGATCCGTGGGCCTTGACTGAAGATCAGATGGTGTTGCTTGGCCTTGGTGCAGGCCGCTAGTTGGATAAAGTCATTCCTGGGTTGTGTGCAGGAACTGTTATTTATCTAGTCATGATCTGGAGAAATGAGCCCTTCATGCCCAATGTGAGCCACCAGTACATGCCAAGGTATCTGCCTAGGTACCTCGGATATGTCTACGGCATCGAGTTCTGGTAGTATGTCGGTAACCCAGTCATGGGACTTTATCTACCAGGCGGAATTGTGATGGTGGTAGACCCCCAGTTGGCCGTGGCCTAGTGTGACACTTAAAATTATGATGGTGATGATGATGGTAATCGAGGAAGGGTGACGGAAGATATAAATAAAAGTACCGGGCTGGACTGCCTGCGACAGCAGACTACCTAGGTCTGCACACAACATGCACTTCCGCAGTCGATGCTGGAGCCAGGAATAGAAACCCCAACCCCAACGTCGTCCAAACCTGCCTGACCACATGTACCATTCCTTGACTGGGGCACGATCCTGTTGTTGATAACCTAGGGATCTATATACTAGTACTCAGGTACATTATGTGCGTCAGTCAGCCTATGACCTGTGGTGTGCCTGTGCCACGGCAAACGCGCGCCGCCGCAGGCAGTCAGAGAGACTAATAAGATCAGGTCCCAGTAGCCCGGCACAGTGACGCCTTGCCGCCGAGCCTTGAGCTCTGGGGCCCTTTCAAAGCACATATCTATCTACCTACCTGCCTACCTAGTTAGGTACCTAGTGTATAGCCAGTCTATCTACTCCGTACCAAGGATTGTCTGCCTGCTGATTACTTACTCCCTCTGTCCCGTCCCTAGGCGCGCATGCACCGTGTCAAGACTGGGTCCAACGCCTCCTCTGGCTGCTGGTCCCTGAGTATCCACAGGCATTCCTCTGCCGCTTCCTGCAGCACACAAGCACAGAGCACGGGAGCACAGGTACAGGTACAGGCACAGGTACAGGAGCCCAGCCCATCCCAGCCAGCCCTGCCCTGTCGCAACCCCGCGACGACTTGAGGGGCCCACAGCCAGGTGTGCCCTTGCCATGTTGGACTTCCAACCTCTTTAATAATATCGCAGCACAGTACACCAGGCCACTCGACCTCGACAATCAATCCCGTCTTCACATTCGCCTCTTAGCCACGCCGTTATACGCCAACCCAAACAGTCTTCCTCTCCTGCATGACTTGACCACAGTGATCGCTGTGTTACATACGGCACATAGTTCACAACCCCCCGCCCTGCCCACCGGCTCTGGGCGCGGCCCTCGAGCCCCTGACGCTTCATCATGGGTAACGTCTCGAGCAGGCCCGACGACGGCGCCGCACTCTATCTCAGCGACCAGAATCGATGTGAGCCCTACCTCTGCCCCTGCTGCCCTCGCTACCGTCCTCTGCGCTCCGCGCTGACCCTCCGTTCCTCTGCTGTAGTATCTATCGCATCGCTTGTCATAAGCAATACCCGGAAGCGCACGTCTATCACCATCTCTCCCAATGCGTTTCCCGCTACAAGAGTATCAGCATCGCGCCCACCCGGCGACAACACCCCAGTTGAGTTTATACAGGTCCGTCCTGCCCTGACCCCCGACTCGCCGTCCCTGTCCCTTTCTCGAGAGAGCCACATGTCGTCCTCACCAGCAAACTGATGAGCCGGCCGTCTCTTCTGCAGGATCCTGACCTGGCGACAAACCCCGGCGCGCCTGCCTTCCTGCTGAAGCTCAGCAACGATGACGAGCTCATGTTCACGTTTACCTTCAACGTCCGCCAAACACCGACGGCGAGCCCCGACCCGAATAGCAATACCGTGGACACCCTGATTAACGGTCTCACATATGTCTACGCACCCACCTCCAAGGAGGTCGAGAATCTCGTCACGCGGGAATTCCACGCCGACCCTAACCTACACAAGAATTCCAACGTCGAGCTTATCGGTGACTTCACAACTGATGGCAGCGGCTCTGTCACTTTCGACTGGGCTTGGAAGTGGAAACCACCTAGGAATGCTGAGGATTCAGGTGGTGGATGGAGGAATTCCTGCAGCGTACGTCCCAAGGCCCCATGCCGCAGCATCGACGCCCCATCTGACTTGCTCACAGTTTGTGCAATACGACTCGCGCGCCCACGAGCTGCAGACTCTCGCCAGCTTCTCATTCTGGGTCCAGAGTATGTCACTTACCGCTTGCTACCCCTCCGACCATGTCTTGACTGTATACAGACACGTCGCCCTTCCTCAGCCAGCCCAGCTCCCCACCGCCCTTCCTCCTGACCGTACCGCCCAGGAGCCGCGGTGCCTCCTCCCAGTCCGTCGAGTCGAGAATAAGCACCCTCGAGATCGACGAACCTGCTTCCCCTACAATCACAGCGCACGACAGTAACAACGGAGTATCACCTGCCGCGACGACCGTCGCCGTTCCCGTCGCCATCCCTCTCCCAGAACCTGTCAAGGTCGATGTGTCTTGCCCGAAACCCAACGATGATGTGTCCGCATCGGACGATGGGCCTGTTTTCCGGGCGACAATGAAGGCGTTGGAGCAAAAGACAGGGAATATGCGGACACAGATGAAGCGCATGATCAAGAAGGCAGAGGCTGCTCATGCAGCACAGATCGAGGCAAACGATGCGCAAGTCGCCTTTGTCGAATCGCTCCGGGGTGCCTCCTCCACCAACGCCAACGCCGTCCAGCCGGCCATCGAGCACTACTTCGACAAGATCGCACGGGAGATCCTTAGCTACGAGAGACAAAATACACTCAACTTGCAGAAGATAGTGATCGAGCCGCTGAGCAAGTTGTACCAGATCGACATCAAACAAGCCGAGGCCAAGAAGCGGGACTTTGAGGAAGAAAGCAAGGACTTCTATGCCTACGTTGGACGGTATCTCGGCCAGCGACACGATTCCGTCAAGGCCAAGCACAGCGACACCAAGTACCAGACGAAGCGGCGCAATTTCGAACTCAAGCGCTTCGACTACTCGTCATTCATGCAGGACCTATCAGGAGGCCGCAAGGAACAAGAAGTGTTATCACACCTCACTAGATATGCGGATGCGCAGGCCCGAGCTTACTTGCAGGCTTCTAAAAAGGTCGAAAGACTACTGCCTCAGCTGGAGGCCCTGTCGAGCGAGGTTCAGGTGGCGGACAAGGAGTACCAATATCAACGGCGAGAGCGCGAGGAAAAGCGGAGGCTCCTCGAGAAGAGCAATCTCAATTACGTGGAGCCGGATTCCATTCCATCTTCGGTCTCTGGCAACGCCGCCAACGGGAACACATCCGACACAGAGATAAGCAGGGCGGACAGCACAGGCTCACAGCTAAAGTCGATCGCGATCAGCAGCTCAAACACACCGGCTCCTAGCACCGGTGACCTCTCCAGGTCTCCTGGCAGTCTGAGCCACGCCATGTTGGCCAGTCCGTCCCAGGGCTCCAAATTCAAGGGAATCCGGGACCTGGAAGAGCGCGCTACCACCCAGACCGAGACGCAATCGCAAAGGAAGGAAGGGCTCCTGTGGGCTCTGAACCGCCCTGGCGGGCATGTCGACCCTCGCAACCTGAATAAGCAGGGTTGGCACAAGTACGTGGCTCCTATCGCAACCCATACTGTTTCTTTGCTAACCGCGCCGGCAGATTCTGGATTGTCCTAGATGGTGGCAAGCTCTCAGAGTACAGTAATTGGAAGCAGAGGCTCGACCTGCACATGGACCCTATCGACTTGCGCATGGCATCTGTGAGAGAAGCAAGGAACGCGGAGCGGCGTTTCTGCTTCGAAGTCATCACCCCGCACTTCAAGCGAGTTTACCAGGCAACGTCCGAGGAGGATATGAACAGCTGGATCACGGCCATCAACAACGCGTTGCAGAGCGCCGTGGAGCGTGGCCTGAAGGACCAGCCGGCACATTCCAGCACGCCGTCAAACGATTCCGGGTCCTTCAGGAGAGACATCGGGTCCATCCTGACTGGTAAGAGTCCATCGCTCGGCCATGCCCAGGCACACCCACCATCATCAAACATGCCCGGCCGACGGACGACCGTTGGTGCTCGGCCACAGACAGGGCGCGCCCCTAGTAGCGGTGCCTTTGATGAGAGCCCTGACAAGCTGCTCCAAACGCTCCGCGACAACGACCAAGGGAATTGTTGGTGTGCTGATTGCGGTTCCGGGTCCAAAGTCGAATGGGTCTCCATCAACCTTGCCATTATCCTGTGTATCGAATGCAGCGGGATCCACAGGTCATTAGGGACACATATCAGCAAGGTACGCTCGCTCACCCTGGATATAACGTCTTTCACGCCCGACATTGTCGAGCTGCTCCTGCTCGTGGGCAACCGGGTCTCCAACATGATCTGGGAGTCGAGGTTGGAGCCAGGCATGAAGCCCTCGCCTCAGGCAACCCGCGAGCAGCGGCTGCGCTTCATCACCTCCAAGTACGTGGACAGGGCTTTTATCGAGCCCATCTCGGCAACGCTGTCCAGATATCCCTCCCCCGACGACACACTTCTCGCGGCCATCAAGAAGAACGAGATCCAGCAGGTCATCTATGCTCTCGCCCTCCGCGCCAACCCCAACGTCGCAGACAAGTCCCGCGGCACCCACCCCGTGTTCCTTGCCCTCGCAGCCGCCGATCCTGCGTCTCCAAGCCCAGCAGTCTCCCCTCAACCACCACCATCGGCCGACACGAAGACGGTACCATTCCCCATCGCCGAGATGCTCTTACAGAATGGTGCTGAAGTCCCCACCGGGCTACCCGCGTTCCCGCTCAGCCGCAGCGCCCTGCAATATCTCGACAACAAGCGGGGTAGGTCAACGCACGGGTCATTCCTGACGGGAAATACCGGTGTCGATGGCGTGGGTAGCCTGCCCAGCAGCAGCAGCGGGGCGAGTCCGCTGGCGTCCAAGGACAAGGAGGGCCGGATCGCGAAGCGGGCCAGTGCGGGTGGCAGGCTGGCCAAGTCACCCATTCCCGAGAGATAGGGCTGCTCTGTGCCGTTGACATTCTGGCCGATCCATTTCCGCAGTAGCCACAAGGAGGGGGACCATGCGAGGAGGCTGTTGCAGCTATCATCTTCGTCGTGACCGCCCTGTAGTTGTTCGTTTGTCTTTGTTTCTTGTCATGTTTTCTTTCGCCGGCGGCGGCATTGGAAATAATGTCTGCCCGCATCTTGTTATTACTGACTGTTTCGAAAGGGGTAACGCATCATCCTTTTCCCATCCGAAGCTCTGAGCATCAATGTTCTGGGTATCTGTGGTATTTGCACTTTGAGTGCGGCGTCTTGGGGGCAGAATCCAGTAAAGCATGAGAGCGTTGCCTCTCCCACCTTGGAAGTCATGAGAGTGGTCCTGTCTATTTGCGCTTTCCTCGTTGCCTATCGAGTTTCTCACACAATCATCTATCTGTCGCGGGCGAGAGGAGCCCAGGGGGGTATTGGAGAGGGGTATAAACACACACATACAAACACAAGCAGTCGTACGTCATTCAAGGTAGTTTATATGATACAGGGCAGGAGGAAGAGTAGTCGGAGCGGATGATGGGCTGCACCCACTCCCAGGGGAGGAACTCCAGAACGCGCATTTTGGAAAGTTCTGGATGGATTGAGGGACGGACGATGTGGTCTACGATGATTCCGACGAAGGACGACGACGATGATGACGACTACTGCACTTTTTCATCGGACTGGTTTGGTCGGTTGGTCGGTTGGTCGGTCGGTCGGTCGGTCGGTCGGTCGGTCATGAGGAAAGGTTGAGCAAGGAATAGGCGGTGTAAGGATAGGCGGTACTAGGACTAATGGTAATATGGAATGAATGATCGCAAGACCGGCGATGCCTGCTACAACCTCCAAGTGGCTGTTTGCATTATTTCAAGGAGCAGCGTGAAAAAGAGGTCGTGTGTGCGGCTCACTCTTGGTGAGCGACATGTTGAGCTTGTATCATGACACATCGAACAGGACGTGACAAAACACTTTTCCGTCGACATGATCTTTAGGCAAGCCATGATTGTTTCAATAGTCTCCTAGAGAGGTTCTATGTACTAATGGGCACATGGTAATGTGACCTCAACCCCATAACGCCATGGCTTTTCCTAACAAGTAATCGACTTGGCCAACGGGTGGCAGCGTCCTCCCGTCATGTGCTCTGCTCCAAGTCCGCCTGCTATCATTCCTGTTGCACATTCGAAGCAATTCCAACCCTTTGATCTCTCCGGAACGATAGCTCATGCCTCCTCAACTTCCGAGTATCATCCTGTGACTAGAATACATCGATCGTCCCCCGTCAAAGCAGCAGCAGTCAAAATACGTATCTCCGTCCGTCGACGATCGAGTTGCAAAACACTGGACATACCATGATCAAATCCCAACCTCCTCGCAAAAAGAAATGAAATCAGCCAAACACCACCGAACCAAGCCTCCATTCCTCAGCAGTCGAAGTCCATCTCGAACGATCCACCCATCCAATCTCGCCGGAAACGTCCGGCAAGATTTGTGAGAGAAGGCCTGGCACGAGAAGTCGGGATATCACAATACTATTGCTTGGTCCCCTTGACCGCCTTCCCCTTGGAGGCCTTGGGCTTCACCCCATTGCCATTCTTTGTCGCTGTCAAAGCCGGACCCGAGTCGTCTGGGATGTCATCCTTGTTGTAGTGGCTAGTCACATCATGGCCGAAGAGCGTTTCGTCACCCTTTCCACCCATCGCCGCGAACTCCTCCGGATTCCTATTGTCGAAGGGTCTGGGCTCCGCAACTGCCGGTCGAGCGTTCTTCTTGTACACAGTGACTGGATCCTTTCCGTTGACGCCAGGTACCTCTTTGACTCTAACCGAATTGATGCTGCTGAGTAAGGTGCGCTCCCGAGCGACACCGCGGCGCTGGATATCAAGGCCGCTGACACCGCCTACCAAGCCGTCGGTGCTGTCGTTCACACTAGGGCCCTTGGCAGTCATCCAAGGATGGTCCAGGCATTGGTCCACCGTGAAACGCTTCTCCGGATCGACCACAAGCATGGAGTCGATCAGATCAACTGTAGACCTTGGTTAATCAAAGGAAACCAACCACGAGCTGGAGAGTGAGCTGTGCTTCAAGACTTACGAGCAGGGTCGCCGACGGAATCCCAGTACGGGGAAGGATAGTCGAACCTTCCACTCTTGATCTGCTGCGAGAGGGTGTACGGAAAATCCTTCGAGTATAGCTCATCCGAGAAGGGCGGGAATCCGCAGAGGCAGATATACATCACAACTCCAAGCGACCAGATATCGACCGCCTTCGTATACTTTCTGTGTCTGGTGTCGGCGAGGATTTCCGGTGCGACATAGCTTGGCGTGCCACAAAGCGTGGTGGTGAACGACTCCTCGCCGATGATCTTGGCGAGGCCAAAATCCGCCAGCTTAACGTGGAGGTCTCGGTCCACCATCAAGATGTTCTCGGGCTTGATGTCCCTATGGACGATGTTTCGATCATGCTGCCGCTCTTGTTAGTGGATGCGACAATGGCAGACATCGAGAGTTTCTTACTAGGTATTTGATTCCCTGGAACAGCTGAGTGAACAGCTTCCGCGTCTCATCCTCGGTCAGCTTCTGCTTCATCACAATGTAGTTGAAAAGCTCTCCCTCCGCCGCAAGCTCGAGCACGAGAAAGACAGCGTTCTCCTCGTTGAAAGTGTCCTTCAGACATAGCACGTTCGGATGGCTGACACCCATCAGAACAGCGATCTCCAGTTGCAGGCCGTTCTCTTTTGACTTGTCTCCTAGACCTGGAGCCTTGGTGAAGATCTTGACAGCATATCTCTTTCCGGTCGCCTTCTCGACGCACAGGAAAACCTCAGCGAAGTGACCCTTGCCCAGCTGCTCGAGCAAAGTGTACTGCTGGGAAAAGCCGTTGCTCTGTCTGGCCCTGGGGTACTTGAAGATGAAACGGGCCTTGTCCAGTACTGCTATCTCGTCGCCCTCTTTCAGCTCTCGCCGTTGGTTCCGACCGATGATTGCCTCGTTGACAAAGGTGCCGTTGCTTGACAAGTCCTCCACTATCGCAATGGTGTCGTTGGTCTTGTGCTCTGTGAACAGCAAGCAATGGCGATTTGAGACGCTGGGGTCATCCACGACAATGTCTGGGCCAGGTTAGCGTTAATTCGCAAAGAAATTGACTAACGGGTGCTGGAGACGTACCACACTCCGGGTGGCGGCCTATTAGGTAGCCACCAGAGGGAGCATCGGCAATCTTAGTGTTCTCGAAACTCTCCTCCTGCTCCTTTGGCGACTTCTTGCTTCCTTTCTTCTTCTGTGCGGCATCGTTCAACACGTCTGACCTCGGACAAGCAGCCCTCTTCTTCATCACCAGGCACTTGCCACCATACTTGGTGTTCAGGGGGAATAGATAGCCCCACACTCCTTCTTTGACCTCATCCTTGACGTCCTTAGAGTAGGGCTCGTTGGGGTCTATGACCTGCTGGGAGAAGGCCTGGGTGTCCTGGGGCGGCGAGGAGAAGCCCTGGACCTGGGAATAGGTCTCCTGGCTCTTGGTGAGGACCTGGCTGGAGCGGCCCTCGGGCGGTGTGGCGGTCCCCTCCTTGAAGCGGGAGCTGCTCTCCTCGGGAGATATGTGGGTTACAGGCGAGGGCAGCTGCTGCTTGGTGTCGACTGGTGTCTTGACCGAGAACTGTTGCGACAGGCGCTCGGACCGGCGCGGTTTCTTGGACGAGTCAAGCTCGTGCTCTGCAGGCGAACCCTGGGAAAAGGAAACAAGTAAGTTAGTAATCCTGTCACAAAGCACAATGAGAGGACGATCAGTTTGTGAAGCCGCGCCGAGAAGGGCACGCCTCTCAAGACGTGGTGTGCGTGTAGCCTTCGCTGGGGGCGGACGGGCGGGCGGGCAGCGGGCGTGTAAGCCAGAAGTGGGACTCGGGAACCTACGGCAGCGCGCTTCAATTGGCTCTGCTCGGGACGGGGAGCCATGATTGAGCGCAGGCAATGGTGCGGCGGACGGGTGGAGGAGCCAGGAAGGAGCAGGCAAGAATGTTGCAATTCACGGTGAGAGGCGAGGGTCGTGAGGTTCTGCCTGGAGGGCGGAGGAGAGTGGTAGTTTAGTCTCAGGCGGGCAAGGTGGGCAAGGTATCCGTACGCAGCAGGCGAGATGTGGGTAGATGATGTCTGTCCGTCTCCGAGACGAGCCGCGGATGCGATTACAAAAAGATTCCTACCCTTGGGGTTTTTAGCGTGCCTGTGTCGCCGCCGACGTTCTTTCCTATGACGAGCCCCTGCAAGTTGCAAGTGCAGGCGCAAGGCAGGAAGCAGGAAGCAGGTGCGGGTGCAGGCGCAGGTGCGCAGGGTAGCAGGGTAGGCGGTCGTCCCAGACCTGCCAGACGGGGTCCCGCCCAGGGTGGTCCGAGGGTCAACTGGTGTGTTGAGCCTCCTGTTCTTCAGCTGACTGACATCATTCGGCCTGGATGGATCGATCTGAGAGCACCTGGCAGTTGGATGTCAGGACTGGACTGGGACGCGTCGCCTACATAGTAGGTATCTGCAAGTCGACTGGTAAACCAGTCAAGTCAGTCCCGCCTGAAACATGGAGATTGTGACTCGATGCCGACTCGGCGTCGGGCACAGGCACGGGCACGGGTGTCTTCTTCCAGCTTGTCATGCTGTCCTTCCCTCCCCTATCTACAGTATCTGGCTGCCTGTTTCCTTTCTCGGTGACTTACTCTACCCAACCCTGTAGGACTCGGTGCTCATGCAGCAGCAGAAGTAGACTATGTATGGAGCACGCGAAAGCGAGCCTCCCAGTCATTCATCCCGGGCCCGATACTGTTAGAGTTGGCCCCAGTATCGATCGGATGACTCTTTCAACTGTACGAACTCACCCCCGGCTCCTCGAGCCAATCGTGGCTTCGAATAGGGTGCAAGCACCCTTGTACGCGGCAGGATATCACTCCCCATTGCTCTTGCATAGCTGTCCAGAAATTGAGCGACATTTCCTGTTGACTGTCGACGCTGGTAAAAATAACAGGACGTACATTGTTTGAGGCAGATCGGTCAATCTTGCAGAAACAAACACGGGTTGGTGGGCCAGCCAGCCAACATGGACTTTTGGATTCTCTCAAATCCCTCCATCCATCGATGCCTCTTTGCCCCGATACAATTCAGCTATGGTGGACATAGCACGTGTGACTCAGGGTACACCAGCCAGTAAAAGGTGTGCGTCACATGGCCTACCTGCCCGACCTTCAGTTACAGAAAAAGGGCAAATACCTGTGCAGACCACCGTTTCTTGATCCGGGTGTGTGAATGAAGGTCTGCTGGGCGGAGTGGTCAGGTACAGTACTAGAGTGACCGGTGCGATGGGCGGAGTAGCAGCTGAGCCTCTCAGGAAGCAAATGGTGGTGCGCCACAAAGACGTCCTGCCCCTCGCCTGCCCACCCCTCCTTCCCTGTCGTTCAAGTGGTCCTTCTCCCTCTTGCCTGAGCTTCGGATCCCTGCCTAGCGCGCTTTTCAAGCCACATGCCACAAAACGCCCTCACTGAATTTTCCAGCAAAGTGCAAAGTGCGGCGTGCTGCTCACCCAAAAAACCGGGACCACTTGAACCTGAGCCTGAGCCTGAGCTTGAGCCTGAGCCTGATTGCGAGCCAGCGCGCCAGTGGGGTCTGTCAATCCGAGGGTGAAAGAAATCTCTCCATCTGCATCAACCAGCGTCCAAGACGTCTCCGGGTCGACATCCCGCCTTTCTGTCCACTCTCACTCCCTCTGCCACTGTCACTGCCCCTCCCTAGTCCGAGACCAGGCAACATACCATTCCTGGAGGAAGAGAAAAAGAAGAGAAGAAAAAGAAGTCAAACGAAAGCAAGACACCCAACATGGCGCCCCGTGGCCTGGTCTTCGTCGATGGGAGCAGCAGCGACGTCCTGCAGGAAGTTGCCGACTACATCAAGATTGGCGACGAGATCCGACCCCTGCTCGAGAAGAACCAGACCGAGGATGCCATCACGGCCATCGTCAAGGCCTCCTCCGTCCTGAACTCGGCTCCCGAGAAGGAGTTCGGTCCCGCCTACAACCTGCTCATCTTCGCAGTCATCAACCACTCGAAAGAACCAAAGAAGCACCTGCCCCAGATCTGCCAGAACCTCACGAAACCAATCACCTCCTCCCCCATCAACGGCCGTGATCTCGCCCTCGGCAGCCTGTCCACCATCTTCAACCTCCTCGCCAAGGACGACCCCATACGATTTAATGTCCTGTTCCAGATTGTCCGTTTCGTCAAGGCTAACAACCTTTTCGACACCATCAAGCCCGCCCTGAAGAACGTCCCCGGCTGGCTCGAGGCCTGGGACACGGACGAGGAAGACAGGCAGCGGCTGTATGTCGAGATCGCCGACGCGGCAGAGGCCGCTGACGAGAATAAGATCGCATACGAGCACCTCCTCCAGGCCCTGCAAACCTTCGATGCCGACGACAAGGACGACATCGCCTCCGAGGAGGCCCAGAAGCTCTCCCTGCGCGCCCTCAAGATGGTCCTCGTCATCGACCGGCCATGGGCCTACGATTTCCAGGGCCTGCGCGTCCTGGCCCCCGTCCAGGCCCTCACCGACTCCCACCCCGTCTACGCACAGCTCCTCGACATCTTCGCCGAGCAGGATCTTGAGGACTTTAACGACTTCAACGATGAGCACGAGGGCTTCCTGGAGAAGGAGAAGCTGGATCACAAGACGCTGCAGACCAAGATGCGCCTTCTGACCTTTGCCAGCCTGGCGGCGTCCCAGCAGGAGCGCGAGATCCCCTACAGCGTCATCGCCAAGGGTCTGCAGGTGCCATCGGAAGAGGTGGAGCACTGGATTATCGACGTCATCCGCTCACAGCTGGTCGAGGGCCGCATGTCGCAGAGGGAGAAGGTGTTCAAGGTGCACAAGACCATCTACCGCGTGTTCGGCGACAAGCAATGGCGGGAGCTGCAGTCGCGCATCGATGTCTGGAAGACGACCCTCAACAACGTCCACGGCGTCCTGAGGGCCCAGCAGACGGAGGCCGAGAAGCAGAAGGAGAGGCAGCAGCAGGAGCTGGAGAAGAAGCTGGCAGGAGTTGGGTTCAGCGACGGCCCCAACCGTGGAGGCCGCCGGCAGCAGCAAAGAACCGATAACGACGACTAGACAACACAAACAAGCACGATATCATGCCCGAATCATGTCCAAGCCATGTCCGAGGGAGGCTGAATCCCTAGCGGAAACGCTCCATCTTCTCAAAAGAGATAATCACCCGGGGGGAGCCCTTGCGGCCCCGCTGGGGTTTGCCAGGCGTTGGGAGGACAGAGCATAGGGGGAAAAATGCTTCGGAATATAAAACTTGAATTTTCGATCCATGTCGCCGTCCCGCTACCAATGTTTCCCGAGTGTACAGTGCCGTGACCGTGGCGGCTTCGATCTATGTTGTATCTCTGCTGAAAGTATTTCTGGGCTGTATATCTATTGTCCCCGTCCCATCATCAACGCCTGCTGTGACCCCTCGGCCCGGGCTCCTTCTCCAGCCAACCTTGCAAGCCCATCGCCAGCTCAAAAGTCCGCGCCCAGCCTCTCCCTGATGGCGGCCTTGGTCCGCTCGGCAACCTCCTCGGGGGTGGGCGTGGCATCGATCTTGACGACACGGCCCTGCTTCTCGTAGTACTCGACGACGGGCATGCTGGTGTCGATGAACGTGCGGAAGCGCTTGCGGATGCTCTCCTCGTTGTCGTCGGCGCGGCCGCTGGTCTTGCCGCGCTCGAGCAGGCGCGACTCCATGGTGGCCTCCGGGCAGTCGTAGAAGAGCACGAACTCGGCGGCGCAGACCGACTCCTCGAACTTGAGCGCCTGGTCCAGCTTGCGCGGGAACCCGTCGATCAGGAAGCGGCGGCCCTTGGTGCTCGTGGGCTGCCCCGCGATCTTGTCCTTCATGGCGTTCTCCAGCAGCGCGATCGTCACCTCCATCGGCACTATCTTGCCCTCCTTGATGTAGTCCTTGATCAGCTGCCCGTACTCGGACCCGGCCCGGTCCTGCTCCTCGCGCAGCAGGTCACCCGCCGACAGGTGCGTGAAGCCGTACGTCGAGACCAGCTTAGAGCACTGGGTGCCCTTCCCGGCGCCGGGGCCTGTAGCACGAGGATTCGTGTTAGTTGTCTTGTCCAGACTTGCGGCGTTGGGGTGGGGGGGTTTTGCCATAGCCTAGGCAGGGTGGGATGACTGACCGCCAAGGACGAAGAGTACTGTCGCGTCGGTAATAGGCATGTTGACGGATGGATAGCTGGTGTGGTTATAAAAAGGACGGAGGTATGAGAGGCGTCTGACGTAAAATTGATGTGTTCCTGGAGCTGAAGGAGAGGATCTGGAGGGTAGGAGAGCAGAAGGGGGAACGACTCGGTGCAGAGTCCCTGGATCTTGTGAAGCCAGCTTCCAAGATCGGTAGTGACGTGGGGCCAGGCTTTCAGGGGTCTCGCCTTCTGGACTGGAGCTCAAAATGGTCGAGAAGAGCTTGCTGGTCCGTGCTCAACGAGGTGAGATGGGACGAGACGATTGTTACCCTCCAATATCGAAACATGCCAACATCTAATCTGCAATGCGTCAATTACAAGCTTGTGTTTGGTTTTTTATGTGCTCTACCATGCCTCTGCTGCTGATTTTCCGCTTGGACCCCTAATGTTCATGAGACTCTGCTGTGACAGTACGCATAGTAGCACTTCCTTGTCCTGAGAATTCAAAGATCTACCTACCTAGGTACTTACCTATGCCACCGCGACCAACCCTACCAATCTTGGCCGGCTTATCGAGGCGGATATTGATACTCAAGCCTTCCACAATGCACACGATATCATGCCACACCAGCTATCCTCGGTCGTTGTCTCGTTTCAAGTATTCGAATTCCACGGATCTGGTGCATTCCGCCACGTGTCTTGTCTATGCAGGAAGTGAATGGAACATGGAAAACCTCAGGATACATACAGTGGCTGAGACTCAAGAATCGGTCCATCAGTCCAGCGCTCATTGCAGTATGTGACCACTGCGTCTTGTACAAGACCATGAAATTCGAGATGGAGCCCAACATCAGATCACATCAGCACGGTTCTGAACGCATTTGTTATTCTTCATCAAGTGTAGACATGTGCTCGTCATTCTTTCTAGACTGAAACAGTCGAGTAGTCCTACTTTTACAAAGCAGGCTCAATTTCCCGCCCTCCATCCAAATTACCAAAAGAACGGCATGTCTGTTCCTCTCGAAAAGATATTGACCCAGTCCCCCAAGAAAACGCCGGTGGTATAGGTCAGGCAGCCCGGCTCAGCGCAGCTGCTTGGTAGACAAAGAAGATCGATCACTCATATATATGGACAATTAGAAATCCCGCTCCCTCGTAGCCTGTCCTCTCCAGCATATCACCTCACGTTGAATGTCGTCTGGATCGGTGGCGGGCTCTTGACAGCCTGACCAGCATAGGCACCAGGGATCGGCACGCTCTCATACACGGGCTCCTCTGCCGATGCAGGCCCAGGGGCATGCTCGTTGACGGTAATGGAGGGCACGTTCGGTGGCGGTGTTGACGAGCTTGGCCAAGACGTCGGGCTGGGGCCCTCGACCGGCGAGAACGACTCCTTGGCACTGGTCTTGGGGGTGGCGCTGGGTGCCTTGGTGGGAGGTGGCTGGAGCTTGAAAGTAGACTTTTCGGCCTGCGCGGCGAATGTGCTTGCCGGCTCGGGGACGTGCCGTCCGCCCGGGGTGAATGGGTTACCCTCCTCGATGTCACCCAGGGAGCGGAATGCGGCCGAGGGTGGGAGGCGTGGGGACAAGGCGTGCTGGGAGTACATGCCCGGTGACTTGGGCCCGTAGACGGATGCGAAGCCGGGAGACTTGGGGCCAAAACCCGGGGTATTGGGTGCGGACTGGGACCGCAGCTGCGCGAGGTAGAGGTCGGAGCGGGCCTTGTCGCGCATGTCCATGGACTTCATGAGCTTTCTCTTGGTGTGATAACGGTAGAAGACGACCGAATAGAGGGTGATGGAGATCACCTCGATGACGACTTCGATGATCATGCAGATGAGAGACCAGTTCTACTCAGCGGTTAGCCCCGATTCCTTCTGGGCGTGGGAGACGCCAGGAAAATTTCATCTTACCTGAAGCCTACAAACGAGCGCGTAGTCGACCTGGTTGGAGAAGAGTTGCGACCGGGTGTTCTTGACGCACGACCATCCCCACATGTCCTTGTTGTTGCTGTTGTTCCTCGAGTTCTGCAGGACGGCGATGGCGAGGACCCACATGATCATGCTCACGATGAACCAACCAACAGCGAAGAGCGTGTAGTAGACACCGACCTTCTCGGCCCTCCTGTGGCCGCCACGGCAGTACCCGACAAAGACGAGGATGCAGATAAGCAGAGACAGGCACGACGCGGCGAGCACGAGGCATTGAGGCCAGATGCTGGTGCCTGTCGCCCAGGCTGGAAGGTTGTTCTGAGCCGGGAGTGCCTTGGTGGCGTTAAAGATGGCGAAGGAGGTTCCGAGCATGGCCATCACGATCAGACTGCAGCTGAAGTTGACGCTCCGCAGGGCCACCTTTGCGAGCCGTACACGGGTCTTGATTTTCTGTTGAAAATAGTTAGCTCGGCGTCCGGTCCCGTTGTTGAGGTGGAAGCACATACCAGGTCCTTGACTTGCTCCTTCTCTGTCGACTCCTCCCTCTTCTCCAGTATCTGCTCTTCCCTAAAGGTAGGGCTGAGGGGGTTCAGGCCCCGGCCTGGTGTTCCAGGTGCCTTCATGGCACTCTTCAGCGGTGATCTTGGGCTCATCGGTACTGCTGCGGATTCCTGGTTGTTGCCAATGTATCCAAATCCAATATCGCCCGGTTGTGCCTGAGCGACCACGTTCCTGTCTCCAAACCCGTTTCCTGTGGACTCGACGGGCGAGTGGATGCTGGTTGCCTCGGCGAACCGTGGTGTCCTTGGCGGCTTGCCTATTGATGATGTGGAGGAGGAGGAATCTGTGGATGATGACCGCACGGGTTGAAGGTTGAGAGCGGCAGGCCGCCTCTTGTCGTCGTTGATCGCCATTGCGACGCTGATCTGGGTGGCGACGCCAGCAAAGAAAGAGATAAAGTAATCGTAGTCCTGGTGGGGTCGACGACGATAGAAGGAAAGAAAGATGCTTGTCTACTTGTTGGTGGAGCAGGGTATGACAAGGCAAAAGAGGTAGAAGAGATGTGGATGAGGCCAGCTATCGAGGATGAAGAAAAGTTCGAGGCCGGGCCTCACGGGGAGGGCAATGGTTTTCAGTAGCCGCTGGCCACGAGGAGGAACGATCTCATTCGACCCTCGTGGGAGAACCGGGAAGTTAAGTGGCCTGCATGGGGGTGTTAGCACATGTTGTATGTAGGCCAGGTAGGACGATCAAGCAGCAGGTGAGGGTCCATACGGAGCACTGGGGTACACGGCGCCCGTCAGCTATGGGAAAGCTGATAGGGCAACGGGCTCGAGGTGCCAATGTAAGCCGGCGATTCGTGACGGAAATAGACGCCCAGCAGGGTGATCAAGGTGTCAAGATGGCGCCCGGGCTGTTAGACTCGAGACCGCGGGATAGATGTGCCCGTGAGAGTGGAGTGTCAGATCAGATCGTTGTGGCTCCAGGCGCGAAGGCAAATGAGCTTCCCCGGGGACCTGTAGAGGATGGGTCTCACACGATGGGGTCGTCACTACAGTAGGAGAGGAGAATGAGGAAGATTACAGAGGCCAGCAGAGTGAGGACTCGAGAAAGTCTAGTCTCGAGCAGACAGGATAAGATGGGAATGGGTAGGGCACATGTACGAGATGCAGGTGTGGATGCCACACCCACCACCAGCACCACAATAGCCCAGAGCAGAACAATACCATTAATGAGAGCCGTGTGGTATCGGTGCTGCTGAAAATATCACAGCGCCCCCCCTCCTCCGTCGTCTCCCCCTCTCACCTCTTGGGTGCTGGTCCCTCAGACAAGGCGGGAAGACGCAGCCGAGGCGACTCGACCGACAGGAATTGGCGCCATGAGGGACCTTGTCGTTGCAGTCCCGAGCTTGCATGCTGGCAGGACGATGCCCCAGAAGAGCAGTTGATTGGCGCGGGCGGGGTTGGACTTCGACTCGCATTCTGCCAGATTGGTGGTCCATGTTCCCAGAGCAGCGAATGCGGGCATCTGGTTGGGTGGCCCGCTGGGGTGGGAGGCACCAGGGCAGAAATGCAGGTTCGTGGTTGGCGACTTGGGCGGCTACGTGACCGCGACGAGAGCGGCGATGGAGACGTGGGAGCTCCAGGACCCCGGTCGAGCCTGCCCATCCGTCCACCCATCACACCTTCCTCCCGCGCAGTTCAAGGATGAGGTGTGCTACCCCTGTCGGCAGCCACCCCCGTCTGTGTGCCTTACGACACCCAATTGGCTGCCCACGATCGACGTCCTGGAAACAGCCGTCCAATCAGCGGGCGGGTGCGTGTGATACCAGCCCGGCGCATCTGCAGCCTGCAGGCGCCTTGCAACCCTCGGCGGCAAGCCCATTCCAATATCACCGCCTGGACGCTTGGTCTGTCGAGCTTGGCCCTCATCTGGTGGGCCGCGGCGGTAGGCCCTTCCTGCCCATCCGGCCGCTCTGGCAGTTCTGGCCGGCATGATTGTGCAAGCGCCACCACCAACACGCGAGTGACGGCTGCCAATTCAGACATACTGCCCGAGTGGCTGCCTCGTGGCTTAAGAAAGGCCTTGTCTGGGCAGGAGCAGTTGTGTATACCCAGAGTTCGACTGACTAATGGTTCCCGTTGGATCGTCGTGCCCCGGCCGGGTCAATTACACTGCGGGGCCAGATCCCAACCTGTCAGCTTCATGAGGTCGCTCGCATTCTCTCCTGTCTTGGGTCTCGACAGGCGGGTTTATTTCTGTCTTGAAATCCAAATCATTTGGTTCTGCGAGCTGGACGTCATGACCGACATGGGAGGAAGACCTCCTTGAAGAGACCGCAAAAGGGGGCAGTCAGATGGGAGCCGTGCCTTCATCTGGTTTCCCACTTCCCAGTATAGCAACCGCATGTCTTGATTCGTCGCCACAGTCGACTGGAGACGTGCCATGTGCTCTGGACGGTGATAAGTACTATGTATAGTCGGCCTAGTGCTGGTGTTGCGTCTGTAGCGGCGCAAATGCTACATGGCCAAGAGACTAATATCTGACTGCTTCTGCTATACCACACCTGCCTTACAAGCAACGGTTTTAGCCTCGGGTGGGCCCTAATAATAGCCCAGTCCTTCTGCTCGCTTCTCAACAAGCTTCGCTGTTCGGGATGGGGTGAGTAGTCATCTCTTACCGAGACTCCATCCTTCCGGCGGCACAGCAAACTTGGCTCAAGAGTTCTCCACGGCAGTGCGACCAGCTGGATACGTACCCTCTCAATCACAGACATGGTTTACATCTAGCTGTGATGCACACATCCCCTCGGGGCTCCTCATCCGGGCCTCAGTAAGCTGCTGTGGCACCAGTTGACATTCATTGAGGCTTCGTAGGTTCAATCCACTGTTCGAGATACCCGAGCCAATATTTGGCATGGGCTGTAAGACCAAAGCGCAGTGCCGCAACCTGAGATCCTGATATTAACCGCTGGTCAGCATCCTGCATATGGGTGCGATGGTCTTGAGGCCATGGTTTAATTAAAGGTTTCGGGATGACTGACGGGTATCATTTGTCTTCTGAGAAGCATCTTTCATTGTTGGCACAACGACCATCGACAGGGTGGGAAGATGATTGAGCCCAGTCAAACCAAACTCGCTAGTTGCCACCAACGGTAATTATGTGATCGGCCCGGTGGACGTTGCGAGTAATGCTTATTCCTCGTCCCCTACCTAGAACGGAATGCCAAAGCCCGCGACGCCAGCTAGCTCCTCCGAGAACGGGCATCGGCCGGCCGGCGCACTCCCGGTCCACCTCCGATATGCCTAAACCCCATCGCCTGCCCGCTTAAAGTCATCTGCATCTGGCGTTGTCCATAGATCACCGTCCAGGCCTCTTTGTACATTCACAGGCTACGCAATCTAGCTCATCATGGCGGAGACGGCAACCATCTCCCTCGAGGCGCTTACCAGAGAAACGCCGCAGCAGCAGCGCAGCGGAGACACGACTCCGCGGGACGAGCCCGGCGATGCCTTCGAAGCGGGCCAAGGTCCCCATCACGAGTTTTCTTTGCCTCCAGTCGACACCGGCAAGGATGCGTGGTTCTTCCTGGCCGCCTGTTTCGTCATCGAGGCCCTGGTCTGGGGTGAGCACGTTTCTGTACAGCTCGTGGTTTGTACCACTATGTCCAAAGCTAACATGCCAGCAGGGTTCCCCTTCTCTTTCGGCATCTTCCAGAAGTACTACAGCACTCATGAGCCCTTTATGGGGTCCGGAAACATCGCCATCATCGGCACCTGCACGTCGGGCATCATGTATCTCTCCGGGCTGCCTGCCCTCGTCCTGAACCGGATGTACCCCAGGCTGGGCCGCTGGTTGCCCATAATCGGGCTGTTGATCATGTGCCTCTCGCTGGCGCTGAGCTCGCTCGCCACGACCGTGACGCAGCTGATCGCGACACAGGGCATCCTTTACGCCGTCGGCGGGTCTATCGGCTACCTGCCCTGCATCCTGTACATGGACGAGTGGTTCGTCAGACGCAAGGGCCTCGCCTATGGCATAATGTGGTCTGGCACCGGCCTCGCCGGCGTTATTCTGCCCCTGCTGCTCGAGTACCTACTCAGCACCTACGGCCATCAGACGACCCTCCGCGTCTGGGCCTGCGCCCTCTTCGTCCTGACCGCGCCCCTCGCCTACTTCATCAAGCCGCGCCTGCCGCCCTCCCCCGTCACCCACCTCCGCGCCTTCAACCTCCGCTTCGCCCTGTCCGGGCCTTTTGTGCTCTACCAGCTCGCAAATGTCGTCGAGGCCGTCGGCTTCTTCCTCCCGGGCATCTACCTGCCCTCCTACGCGGCTGACACCCTCAAGGCCGGCCCCTTCCCATCCGCCCTGACTGCTCTGCTCGTCAACGTCTCCTCTGTGGCGGGGTGTGTGGGGCTGGGGTTCCTCATCGACCGCCTGCATGTCACGACGTGCATACTTGCATGTACCGTCGGTGCGACAGTGGGCACGTTTCTGTTGTGGGGTTTCGCAGTCAACCTTCCCGTGCTGTACATTTTCTGTATCCTGTACGGCATCTCTGCCGGGTCCTTCACGACGACGTGGACGGGGATCATGAGGGAGGTGTCGTCGAGGTACAATGCTAGTACAGCGGCCAGCGCGGACAGTGCCGGGCAGAGTCCTAGTATCGACCCCAGCATGGTGTTTGTTCTTTTGGCCGCCGGCCGCGGAATCGGCAATGTTGTCTCAGGCCCGCTGAGCGAGGTACTGGTCAAGGGCCAGCCATGGCTAGGAGAGGCTGAGGCGGGCTACGGCAGCGGTTACGGGGCTCTCATCGTCTTCACCGGTGTCTCGGCTCTTCTTGGGGGCGGGTCTTTCTTGGGCAGGCTCGTGGGTCGGCTGTGATCGGAACATGTTTGGTCGAGAGGACGAGGTTTTGGAGGGCAAATGTCAACTTGATGATGAGAATACATCCTCTAGGTATACGGGGGTGTAACACAGCGGTTACTGACACAACACTGATTTCAGAAGTAGATTGGATAGCCATTGTTTAAAGCCATGCATAGCGAAAATCACTGCAATTGTCTACAACACACATTGTCTCTTGTGCCACTAGGATTACCATTGTTGTTCCGGCCCAGTAGAGAAACCCAATGATTACAAATAGTCTATGCGAGTATAACACTCGACCTAGTTGCACAACGTTTCCTCTGGACATGGCTTTTTATGGGTCCTATGATTCGCGTGCATTGGATCGATCAATAGGTACGTTGATACATACATAGGTGTTTTCGAAACCTAGCTAGCGCAGACAGCAGGAAGAACAGTACGAGGCTGTAGTTTCATTGTGGCAATAGCTCGATCTCTCTAGCGTCAACTTGGTTGGTCAAACCTTGGAGAATATTCCTGCCATGGTTCGGGAGGCAGCTCATTGCTGAAATGGTCCAGCCCAAATACCGAATCCACGTCTGTGTCCGAGTCGAGATCCGAATCATCACCATCTAAGCGATCGTAGCCCCTCCGCCGCCGCCAGATCAGCATGCCTCCCATCGTCAACAACACGATTCCCAGTATGCCACCACCTAAGGAGGCCCATGTCCCCGCCGAGAGCCCAGCGCTCCTGCGCGCCTCAGTAAATGTCCAGTCAGGCTCCGTGCTATCCGCAAGGATAGTCACGTTCCCATGAACCAGATCCAAAACCTGCGTCGACCGGATGACAGCCCCTTGCTTGTCCAGCGCATCGGCCCAGAGGCGCTGCAGACCGGTGCCGTTCACGGTCAGCCTCGTCTCGAAGCCTGTCCGCGGCGACCTCGCCAGCTCACCGCCCGTGTTCCCACGCACAGCCCACCCGCGCACCTCGGTCGCCCCGTTCCAGCTGACATAGACACTGAGGTTGCCCTCTCGCGTCTCCCTAACCGCGATCGACGGGTCCCACCACGGCGTGGCCACCCAGTCCATCTTGTACGCTCTGTAGTTGTCCAGCGCGTTCGGGGTCTCATCGCCGTGCCATGGAGAGAACTGGACGTCCATGACGGTCTCGCCGGATGCGGTGTGCTCCGTGAACGCTGGGCAGCGGCCCCAGCCTATGAAGACGTTCTCCAGCTTGTCGCCCGCGGCAGGGAGGGCCTGGACGCTCCCCTGGCTCTGCGCCTGCAGCCGCGACGGGTGGAGGTACTCGTGCAGGAGCTGCACGGTCGGGGGAGAGCAGCTGTCGTCAATGGCGATGTGCAGGCCGCGCGAGCAGGTTTCTCGGCACCGCCCGTGGCTGGTTGACTTGACATGGTTGTCGAACAGGGTCATCTCGGTCTCGTTGCTGTGGGGGACGAAACGGGCATGATGTTGCCAGCCCATGCTGAGTACGGGGTTGAGAGACCCAACTCCCTCGGCCGGGTCGAGTTCGGTGAAATCATTGCGTTTACCGCCGAGCGTCCAAATTGTATCGCCCGTCTTCCCGTCGATCAGCATGATAGAGTTTGTGTGGCGGATCGAGATTAGGTAGTTGCCAGCCTGAGTCTAGACAGAATGTCAGTATGCTGGTCTCTCTCTCAGACAGATGCCACAGTAGCCCGGATTTGCTTCACAGTCGCTGGTGTTGCAGTACCTTCTGGACGCTGTTCAGATGGAAAGCGTCCCAATCCTTCGCCATTGTCTCAAAGGAGTACTGGGGGTTGATGTGATCGAGGGCGCGCCAACTGAAGAGCAACTCGTTTGTCTCAAGATCGATCTCCTGGAAGATTGCGTTGAGTACCGGGAATTCCGCTGGTCCTCGCCAGTCCTGCCACCCCGACGTGTCAACGAGAATGTCGTCGACGCCGGTGACTATAGCCGTCCCGTGGCCCGTCAATACGAACTCATGCAGGTCGCTGTGCAGAGCTATGCCTTGCGCAGAGACGTTATACGCCAGGCGATAGGTGTCATCAAAGACGAGCCCGAAGCCATCGCCGAGACCGTAGCCCTTCCTGCCCGCCCAGAATGTGAGGTACCTCTTCCCGAGGTTCTCCTGGACACGAGTGCCGAAGACATTGTCGTAGTTGCGGCTCACAAATACCGTAGTCAAGTCCATGGCATCAAGGATCAGGGGGGACGACAGGGGCGCGGTCGGCACTCCGTCATGTCGGAGGAAAATGTGAGATCCCTTGTCAGAGATGGCGCTTTCATTCCACGTGTTCACCTGCAGGACAGGCGAGAACTCGTCGCTGGAGAAGAACTTGAGGTTGGGGCGGTTGCCCAGGCTTCCGCTATTGTAGAGTTCGTAGTCTCTTGAGATGTAGTCTCCTCGACATGATGTGGTGAGGAGGGCGAGCCACAGCCATGCAAGCAAGGAAGTCATAGTTGCGAGAAGCAGCAGGACGCGAGGTCTAACTCCCTCGACTGCCCTACTGCTGGACAAGGAATGCTGTGCTGATAAGACATAGCGGGCGACGGCATGAATGAACCGAGTGTGCGATGATGTGGACGTGCGCGTCACCTGGAGACACCCATTTTTAACTCAGGGGGTCCCGAATGTTCTAGGAAGTGGAGGGCCAGGAGGTCGACGAGGTCCAGTTGAGCCTAGTTTCAGGGCGTAGATCTCTACTCATCTCGCTCTGCCATCTCTCTATGACGTCCAAGAGGCTCACCGTCGACAAGAATGGCCAGCGAGATGAGAGCGACTTGTTGCGGGTGGCTCTGAATTCCTGCGCCATTGTCGTATGCTTTGGGGCCCAGCGCTGTGTTGAGGAGCGCTCCAAGCCAGTAGTCTGCCAGATTGTCCCGGTCCGGTGCTTGGCATGGGGCAACCGAGATTTCGTCGCAAATTCTCGAGGTCCACGCCCGTCCTTACGCGTCTGATCCACAACTCGTCGTCTCCTTTCTCCAGGTCCACGACACTGCAGAGGGCCAGGCCAGCACGGAGGGTTAGGGTCCATCGGAGGTCACAGCAACCGGTAACAGGACGTCTGGAAAAAATAGCCGGCTTGTCACTGGTAGATCCGGAGGCAGACCCGTGTGCTCGTCCCGGGCAAAACAAATCGGCCGCGCAACCGCCAAAACGGACGTCCTCGGATACGGGGAATCGAACCCCGAGCTGGTGAGTGAGAGTCACCGATGTTAACCATTACACCATATCCGACTACGGTGTGAGGACCTGTTGATGTTTCCGGTCGTCGCGTGCGGTTTAATAAGCCATATCCGGGTGGCTGGGTGGGCCCGGCGGCAGAGATTTGCTGATAAGCTATCGGGCCCGCTTTACCAAACAAGGTTTACGATTATTAGTGTGGTCCCGGATTGGCATAGACTTAGACACATCTTTTGACGGCTAATTCTCTCCCAGTTGACTGACCAGAGACGTATACCACCTGGGTATCCAGGTACTTGTTTGTCTCCCTGGAGACTGGCAGTGCGATGCGGTCATGTCTCCCTCCTGAAAGGCCATTCCTTGCCACATATTCTGCACGCTGCCCGTCGTCGATGGTCCCTTGAGAGGCTGGCTTGGGATCATTATCGGGGCATATACTGGCTGAAAATGCCATATCTGTTACAGACTTAGTCAACTTGGGTGCAAGAAATGTGTGACGCTTCGTATACAGAATCTAGTGGACCGCAGCCAAATTGTCAAATATCATCTACACCTCAGCTGCACATTGACGCCTGGTTATCAACAGTGGCTTGAACCACCAAGCTCAGCAGACCGCCATAATATTTGAAGGCGGTCAGACATTCAAAATGACCGAGACTCGTCTGTTTTTTACACCGCGCATGCTCCCATGAACAAGGCTATGAATAGCGAGACGAGTTGAGCCGGCCATGCCTCAAGTGTCCGAGTCAGTCATTGAAGCTAAGCTCCAGAGGCCCGAAAGAGCATGTCTTCGTCGTATTTGTTAGGATGAGAACAGGCCCGAGGACTTTAGACGTTATTCACATCCTGTTTTACCCCAGAAGATGACTTCCGCTGCATGCATCAACATCTCCCGACGACTGCGTTCTCAGTCCAGAGGCTAGGTCGCGACGGGGACAAACCAGACAGTGAGACACGTTACAGTATGAACCACTGTGTCATCGACGAGGAGGTAGTCAAAAAAGAGTAAGAGCGAAATTTCGTGGAAACAATGAGACAAGCAATAAAGAACAGGAGGATAATCGAGTGGGACAGGCATACCATGGAGAATGAGACAGGAGCTCTCCAGGCTATGAAGGTATTGTAAAAGTGAGTTATTCTCCGGAAACATGCTTCCTAGACTGCAAGAGAAGCCTCTGCTGGAACAGCTTTGCCGATAGAATGTCACCTAGGTTATTCTTCTCTGTCCAGATCTCCATGAATTTGAAGCAGGAATCTGAGATCCATGATCGGAATTAATGTTGGAGGATGGAACTCCACATCTATACACACATTTGCGTCAATCACGGAGCAAGCCAATTAACGATTCAATTTTCACGACCAGGGAAGGATGAGAGGGGGCACTTTGTCTGGAAATTAATGAAACGGGCGGATACCGTGTCCATTCCATCCGGACCGGTTCATTGAGCACCTCGATGGTGATGACGATCTTGGGCAGAGCCAAACCCTCGAGTTCCCGGCGATCCCAGCAGCTATGTCTTTGTCCGTCCGTGGTGGTTTCCCAGATCCTTCATCCTCGGCTGCAGCAAGTCGACTCACAGTTCATCAGCATGGACAACAGCGTGGGCGACTAGTCAGGCTGGTATGCTACTCACAGCTACCAGAGCCGTCAAGGGCTCTACCAAACAGGACAGGACAGTAAGATCCACTGCCAATAAGGGCCCAGTGGCGAGCTGACAAGGACCTTGCATTCATATGTGGGCATTCAATTTGGAAAGGAGCAGGCCACAGGGCCGGCGCCGTATTAGTCCATCAAGTACATACTGATCAGTGGACCAACTTTGCTACTCCGGCTCCCAGTCTCGCCCTTGCCGGCGACTTTAAGCCTCGTCCTGGGGTCATATCCCAGTCGAGGCTGGCTGCATGTAGATAGACGACAAGTGATGAGACAATGACTGCATGTAGGTTTTGGTAAAGGCTTTAATGGGCACACAGTACCCGTTAGGACATCTTCAACGACTGTTGTAATGGATGGCACGCATGCCAACCACTCAGTGAATCTGCCGCGCCGCCGCCCACCGCGCGATTGGAATAGAGGCCGCACCGGCCGCCCACCCCGGTGCCATCACCACCAAATCCGACTTATCACTTCATCCCGGCGCGGTGCTACCCAAACCCTGCACACATCCGGTTCCTGGGGGCCATGACACAAGTTGAGGTCATTCGTGCTACACAGCATCCTCCAACACGGGGTCAGCGACATGTGTGCCCTCGACCAGAAGTAGGGTCTTTCATGTACCGCCTGCAATCTCACATATCTGATTGACGAGGCATGCCCCCTTGCGAGCCCGAGGGGGCACAACTTCCAAGTATGCATGAACAGTGCGAAGAAGAATGTCGTAGCCCCGGTGGCTCAATCGGTTTGCTGCATAGCCGTTCTACCCGGCGGCCACCCGGCGGCCGCTGTCGTGGACCTTGATCGACCGCGTGGCACGGTCTTTGTACTGAGACCTGTGCCGGTACCTGGGACCCCGTTTTCTGCATCGCCGTCGTAACGCACACAGCTGAGCTGCAGGCCGATGCCTACTTGTCGTTGCGCACGGTGCCTTGCTGTAGGTGGACAGGTTAGCCCATCGAAGTGCGTCAGGGTTCAATGGTCTAGGGGTCATCCTCAACAAGACACGGAAGCAGATGTTCCCTCCTACACTGTGGCACAGCGAGGAAATTGTGTCCGTTGTTGCACGTCGACCTCCCATCATCAGGCCATAAAAGACGGGACACGATCGCCGGCTCGGCGGCCCAGAGGAGAATCAGGTCGTCGTCGTGGTGAAGCAGCCAGGCAAGAAGCTCAGCAAACCCGGACTTTGAGCCGCTTGGCGCGTGAGTGGTCGGGTGCGTCGAAGCTGGCAGAGAAGGCCCTTGGCTGGCGTGCAAGCCTCGTAGCACCCTACGCCTGGGCGCCGCCCTGTAGATTCCAGCGCGGAGCGGGCACGAGACGGCCCAGCGACGCAAGGTAAAAAAGACACGTCGCAACGCCACCGTGTAAGGGTCCTTCGATGCCGTCAGACAGGTGCGCCTTTCACGAGGGCTGTTGTGTGCTGTGCGCCAGTGGGGTGGCGCCAGTGTGCTGCAGCCCACGAGACCCGTCCCTTCTCTGTCGTGCTGTCTAACCGTCTCCTTGCCCAATGTGGCCTGATGGTCCTGATAGCCCGCCCGCTCGCCATTGAAGGACGCACGCACTCGCCAAATGGGACAAAACCACGTCGTGCCGCGCAGCTCGCGGCCTCGGGCCACTTGCGAACTCGGCAAAGCCCCGCGGAAACCCTCAGGCCACCACCAGCCCGCCCGGGAGTCCCAGGCTCGGGGGGCGAGGGAGGCAGGACCCCATGTTCGGGCGGGCGGCTGCGTGTGGGCGGATCTGCTCCGCAAATCTCCCCGGAGCGGGAAGCAAGGGCTAGCAAGACAACGAGCAGCCAAAGCCCACGGGATTCCCCCGCGAGGCCCGGCGGCAGGTTCTGGTTCGTCGGCTGATCATGAGCAGCGATTTTCCCTGTCTGAGAGCGGATAATTCCGCCATGCAAAGGGGCTTGGGCGAGTCTCGGCCCGCGATTCTGGTCAGGGGTAGGCTTTGTAGTTTATTTTGACGTCCGGCCTCTCTTTGTCGCTGGCCTTTGAATGCTCTCTGCCCCATATTCCCGACGACTTTCCCTCTTGCCGGCAGGCCGCGATGATACGTCGCCATCCTCTGCCAGCGTGGCGCCTGCACGCTGTACGTGGCAAACTTGCCTGCGTCTGCCTCCTCCCGCCGTGTGTTGACATGGCTGTGTGCGCGCCTGGCCGCGGCCTTGCATCTCCTCGCTCCGCCAGCTGCAGTGAGCCTACCGCCCAGAAGGCCGTGTGGCTCTCTACTTCGCGGAGGGAGCTTAGTAGAGATTGACCAAACAGCAACGACGACCTCTAGTTCAACTCGAATATGTCTCCCGCCTGGTGGTCGGACCTTGGCGTCTTTCTTTCGTCGGCCGCCGTTGGCCGAAGATGATCTCATGTCAGCCCAGACAGCGTGTAGACTAGAACACAAAAACCTCGTTCTCGACCTCTTACTGCAACTACCAAGCCAGGGACGCGCGTGGTTCCCTGGGCTTGCTTCAGTGTGCCTGTGTCTCTGAGGCACGCGACTCCAGGTTGATCGTCCTGGATCGGTGCAACCTTTCTTTACGGCACGCTCGCTATTGGTGCTGGCCGTCAGATCTTTTAGTGAGCTTCCCATCGGAATCCCATCCTTCGCCACAGCTGTCCTGCAGACGGTTTGGCTTTCTCGTCTGCATTTGCAGCTCAGTCTTCACCGCAAGAGTCTAGACGCGCACGATGTGACATTGACCGTTCTGGACCGTCCACAAGTGATGGGGTGCCTCATGACTTTATGCGCCACTTTCCTGTCTTTGCTTTTTCCCCCTTCTTGTTCGGGTCCCGATAGGTCTAGTGTAGTCGCTGATAACACGGAACTCTGTCTAGCATGGGCGGACCCCATGTCGGCAGCCAAATAGCGGCCCGCAGGACATGATGGCGGCTCAACCGGATTTGTGGGTTTCATAAGCTGCCAGTCGCAGCATGCTATATTGTTTGCTGTACAGCACATGTTAGCTAGGGTGCTACGGTCTTGACGAATGTAACGACGCACCCGTCGAATGTTGCTCTCCGTTTCATGCATGCAGCTTGGTGCGCGGTTATAGAACCGGCTGCTGTCCACGGTCCCGTCAAATATGCTCGCAACAAACTTCCAGAGGATTCGAGGTTCTGTCAAACCTGTCGTTGGGGCCGGGCCGTTTCTCGCTAGAACTGGGGCGGAGTTGGCTAGGTACTGGGAATGTCCATAGGTGCTTAGCCGGCGGTGGCAAGATGATCTCGCGCGGCGGCGGGTGGTGAAGCTGTCGTGTGGTACACAGGCTGGTAGGACATGTCGTAGCGTGGACCACACGCATGCCTCTACCGCGGGCCGGTAATTGTTGATCTAGGATCGTTATATCGTGCGTACGGGGCTCTTTGAACCGTGTCACGTCGGTTGTCGTCCTTGTTCTGCGTCGAGGCTCGGAAGGTTTAGGCGCTGACCGTGCTCGCTCTCCTCTCGATGGAGGGTTCTTTCGCGATAACTCTCTTGCGACCATCCGTTTATCATGCCTCTCACCGTACGTAAATTCCTGCAGGCATGTCATCCTAAGACCAGGCTCAGTCGTGTGTTGTGGCTGGTCAACTGTGCGGTTACTTTCATGGACCGGGAGGCTGCATCATAGCTGGACACTTGCTGCCTTGGTGACACTCGACCAGCGGAGGGCGCGTCCATACTCCTCTCGATCGCCAGTCTTGAGGTGAAAACTGGGTCTGAACGTGCACTCGTAGTTTGAATTCTTTTGCCAGATGGCATGTCGAGTCTGTTGAAATGAGCAGCGGAGTCCAGGCCTGGGAGATCACAAGTAGCACGGACCAGTGAGTGACTGGGGCGTGGTTGGGCAACCCATCGGGCCCTGTCAGTCACTTATCACCACAGGAAGCACCATTTGCATCATGCACGGTTTTCAAGATTGTTCTACTGTTTGGGTCTGAAATATTCTGGATGTAGCATGTATTTTTCTTGAACAGACTTGACCCTGTTCTGGTCTCTGTCGACGGCCATCTCTCGTCTTTCCCATAGATGTGTACCCCTATTCTATCTTGTGCTCCCATAAACAGTCCTCGACGTTTCCCCTGAAAGAAAAATAAAACAAAACAAAATTGGACGAAAAAACTAATACAGACTGATGCGAAGGAACAAAGCGCATTTGTTCTAACAGGACGTAACCAAATATGCAGACCGCGTAAATGCAGCGTCCTGAGGATATGAAGTCGCTGGATGATGACAATCATGACAACGGTGATCACACTCAGGATCGTCTTCCGGGACGCCATGACCATCCTTTTAGAGCCCTTTCCGTGGGACCAAAACTTTTGATGCGACCTGCAATTCCCATCCGAGACGCAGATACGCCGTCCTGACGCCGGTACAACGGCCAAAAGTAAACAAAACCAGGGACAAACGCGCGGGCCTTCAGTTGGGATGCTTTCGCAGAGGGGCGAAATGCTCGGGCATGGGCTCGATGTGCCACACCTTGTCGGATTGCCTTTCGAAAGCATCAAACCACTCCCGGCTCAGACTTGCCGGGATGGACCAGCCGAGGGTCGAGCTCCGCAGACGCATGCGGACTAGGTGTCTCTGAGACGCCCCGTCGTTGACGAAACCGTCGCGACGATGCAGCACGGACAGATTGTTGATGAAGTGAATATCACCGGCCTGGGTGGCAAATTGGAACTCGGTGGCCCGGGCAATAGCCTCTATGGTATCCAGGGCTTCGATCTGCTGGCTGTTGAGGGTAGGCAGGCGGCTCTTGCGAGGGTGGGCAGCTGATCCTAGGAGAGGAGCGCGTCCGAAGTTCATGATGAGCTTGCCGTCCTCGTGAAAGAGAACAGGACGACATTGATACCGGGGGCTGGAGAGGCGCATTGTCAGTCGGTGCTTGGAATAGCAGCAATGCCGCCACAAATCCGGGAGACTTACAGCGCAAACGGCCAGTCGCCCCGAGCGAGAACCCGGACAAGGTCGGGGCGTGTGGCAGCCAGGACATTGTAGACTGTTGCAGCCGACGCAATGACACATTTTCCACCGGAAGCAGCCGCTCCTCGGGTGAGCCAAGAAACGACATCTCCGGCCTCCTCATTATGAAAGGTCTGACACATAAAGTCAGTTCGCTAGCAGCTCGAATGTTGCATAATCAAGACATAGACTTACGATAGGGTCTGTAGAGTGGCGATGATGCTTTTCGCTGGCCTTGGTGGCGACAATGTGAACTAAACATGATCAGCCCAGCCCCGTGTGTCGTTGTGCAGGGGAAGAGATATCTTACCCAGCATATTGCCGAGCTTGTCCTGGCAACCACGCTTGTCGGCAATGTATGAGGCGACACCCATATAAGCGAGGGTGAGGTCCTCGACACTGTAGTCTCCCGGATTTATTCCCCGTATGACGGCAAACCCACGGCCGTTGTGGACATCAAGGCTGAGATCCACAAGCCTCGGGCCAAGCGTGGGCAATTTGAACGTATCAACATTGACATGGGATCCATCGAGCCCAAGTTCTGCGGCCGAAAGCGATCAACACCAGGTTTGGCCAAGTCAATGTGGTTGGCAAGCCACGGGAAAAGGGAGGAAGGGGTCCGTGTGGGCGAGTAAAGTAATCAAGGGGGTGTGGCACCTACCCTTAAAAGCAATAACAGCCTCGTAGATCTCAACAAGTTCCCGCTTGGTGAGATAGTAGACAAAGTCTCCGACCGAGATTTTGGACCCAATCCAGGCACTCTTGCCATCCTTGTTGACGGGGAAGCCAGCAGGTATGGCATTGAGGCCTGAGGTGGTGGTGTTGCCCGGAATGCCAGCCAGAGGGGTGCATTTCATGGACTGGGCCTTGACAGAAGACATGATGGCCTGGTTGAGATCAAGAGATGCCAGCTCGCCTTGACGCCTGTGATGGAAGTGAATTATGATCGGTGACAGGTCGGTCTGTCGATAGGCTCGGCCGGGGGACGGTGGAAGGGGGGATAGATGTGCCAAGGTGCCTGCTCTTCAAGGGGCAGTCAGGAGGGCGTGGATGGGACCGGATTTAAGTAAGAAGGGAGGCGTTGGGCGGTACCGTGTGTCGTCGAGCTGAGCTTTATTCCAGGGTCTGATGGAGTTTATGTGGTTGCGGGACTGAAAGGTTCAGGTGAACATAGATGCTGTGACCGTGTGGAGCACAAGAGACAGGACGAGACGTTGGGGACCGGGCGAGAAGAAATACTTGAATGCGAGGAACGCTACGGTCGACGGAGGAAGGGAAAAAGCAGCCTTGGGAAAGGGCTGGACGAAAGACTACTCCTTGGATGCGCTTCAAGCGACGACACCTTGTGGTAGGGAGGATAGCAGTAATGCACGCCAGGAGGTGGCCCGGACAGGAAAAGCATCTCAGGGCGTCCTTCAGGTACGGACTGGGGGCAGCACTCAAACGGGAGGCCACGCAGTCTCGATGCTATGCATCAAGCTCTGATGAGGGTGTGCGTGCGTGTGTGTGCATGTGTGTGTACCTCGAACGGCTTCAGAGACGGAAACAAAGAGAAGGGACGCGGCAGCTGCAAGGCAGGTACCCTTTTTGTGTGTGAAATTGTGAAGACCTCATTGCAATGAGGACGGTGGCGGTCGACTGTAGCAGTACAGCGCTGCACAGTGTTGTCGAAATGATATCCACCATTTGGGGACTTGCATATATGCAGGTAGGAAAGACCAATTCACCAGCAGTCCATGAGGTGACGTTGAGTTGAGGCTGTCAATCGGCTTTAGAGCAACCATGGAGCTGCCGGGAAGCAACCTCTCGGCTTTCTCGAACCGGAATAGAGAGGGGCAGTTCCTCGCGGCGCTGTTACTCCTCCTTGGGCATCACAGGCGACAACAAGGTCCCGGGCTGCCTAGGTACAGGGATAACTAGGAACCTCGGAGACAAACATTGTGAGACTTGTGATCCCCACCTCGAAAAAGTGACAACGGACATCTGCCAAGGGAGAGAGACACAAGCCACACAACACAGGCTTGGAATCTAGACCGGGATGAGAGGGGGAAGGGGGGGAGGGGGGCAGGCAGGCAGGCTAAGAACCGTCGATAATGAATATTGATTTGAGATTCGGAGAGCGATGGAGGCGACAGGTATCAAGCCATTACCTACCGTCATGGCAAATGGGATTCACGTCTAACTAAGGAGGGATTGTCTTGGTTCTGCAGGTGGTGTCTGAGGGGCAAGGTCCCGCGAAAGTAATAATGCCGGCTCATCAGTGTTAAGAGAAGGGGGCTAGCTGATACGAGAAGGGGGAGGGGGAGGGGCGTGCAGGCGAGGACAGGGTGGGCGTGCAGAAAACAACCTGCGCGAGGGACGTCTAGCAACTCGGCGCACTTAGGTGAGCCGATTCAAGCTCTGTGGAATAGGAGCCCATGCGTTCCCGGGCCAGGCATGGAGAGAGAAAAATGAGCGAGGTCCGCAGTGAAACCGATGCTGCGCTGCACAGCCACTTGGCGATTTCCCATGCGATGGCATGATGAACTCTGAAGGACTGTAGGGTAGCTTGGGGCCACTCACAGCAAGGTAGCATCGCTGTACGGCTAAGGAAGGTCCCACAGAGAATTTTTCTGAAATATAAGGAGACGGGAACTTTCGCCGGGATTCCTGTGGCACCTCACCGGGTAGCCGGTGCCCATCCATCCAGGAGGGGTCCAGAGATCCAGGATGTATTGATGGACGGCGGGAACGGCCGCGGGAGGAGACAGGGAATAAGATTGGGAGAGCCCGGGAAGCTTACAGTGTGCACGGGGGCTTGCTGGAGAAAACTCTGATGTCTTCTCTCTGCGCCGTAAACTGTGGGGAGCGCCTGTCGATATCCATCCGCTGCGCAGAATACAGTATATGCAGCCCGTACCCGTCCGGCGACACGGCCAAGGATAGAGAGGCCCCCCCTCCGAGAACCGCCTTCGGACAGGTGAATCGCGTGCAGTCATTATGATGTTGTGCATGTCTCTGTGGCCTGGCTTTCTTGCAGCTGTGAAACCACGGGCGCATGTCCCGACGGCAGCGCAGAAGCGTGGAGATGCTCACAACTGATATCGATCTGCGGTCCGTGATCGTAGCGGTGGTCTGGGTGCCGCAGTCGTGTGTGTGCAATAAACATGCAACTTGTGGCAGGCGGGTGGGCAAGCGTGTGCAAGTGCCCACGTACGGGAGGGTAGTGTAGGGCCCTTGACAGGTCAATGACATTGACGGGTCTTGGCAGAGAGATGCATCCCCCCTCCTTAACCTCGTCCTCCTCCGCCTGCTCGCATAACACTGTCCCGTAGGTGCAAGGGAGGGGACGCCGTAGGGCGTTGTCCAGGCCTCCTGCCAGGTCGAACAAGTAGCAAACACTTGTCACCGGCTGTGGGCCGTCAGTCTTGGGCTGCCTGAAGGTCGGTGGCATGCAGGCAAGCAAACACCTGTGGACTGGGATGTTGCGCTGGCGCGGGCTGGTGATAGGCATAGTGATATGCCTGCTCATCGCTGCCCTGGAGGGGGACGGGACGGAAAGCTGGCGTACTGCACCTCGTGGATGTTGCTGTGTCATGAAGATGATCGCGACGAGCAAGATGTCACTCGGCTGGGGCCGTTGCTAGGAAAGGGGGAAGGGGGGGGGAGGACAAAGAGACAGTGGTGAGGGAGACAGGGTCGAGACGAGGTTCGGAGACTTTGGGAGCGGGATTAATCTGGGGTCCCATTTTGACAGCGGCCTTGTGTGACCCAGTTGACCAGTGCTTCCAGCGCATGTCTTCATCTGGTCATTGACCAATAATCGAAACGACGAATTTGTCTCGTGAGTCTATGATCAGTCGACTTGCAGTAGGACAGACAGGCTGGGTTCAGATGGGGGTCAGACAGGATTGCAAAAGCAACGAGAGAGTAGGCCATGTCGAGATGGGCATATCGAGGTGGGCAAAAATAGCATTCCCGGCAGGAAAGTCGATGCGTGGGCAGAAGGTGCGAGGCACACAAAACGTGCCTGCAAGACGGGTCGGCAAGTGCATGAATGGTTGGTTTGACCGTTTGTTCATGTGTGCAAATAATAGTCCGGTCCAAACGAAACCTTGACCGTTGCAGTCTGTTCTCTCCAAGGCTGCAGAGTAGCGTTGTAGTCCCCCTTTTTGTTTTGCTTTTTATTTTCTCCTTCTTTGCCTCTGGTCCCATTTGCTTTTTCTCCTCTTAGTTCTCGTCTTTTTCGGGCACATCGGACCATCTGGGTATGCAGCACGGGTGCAGGCTAGCCCGCCTGCCCGCCCCCGGCAAGCCCAACGGGTGGGGAAGCCGCGACCTTCGTTGCTGCTGAAGAGGCGCACATCCCATTTTCGGACATCTCGGCCGGAGCTTGCAGACAAGCAGCACCCCCAGCTTGCCAGCTCCGCCTATTGCGCCTTGCGATTTTGACAACAAGTTTGCGAATGCGATCCGGGAGACACAGACAATCACGCCGCCGGCACCAGGGCAGAATCGGACTCTGGATCGGATTCAAGCTTCTTCCACCTACTCAAACTAACCTGCAATCGCAAACTCACTAGTCTGGTCTGCCCGTGGACAAGATGCCAGCAGAAAACCGATAGGGAACAGAACGGAACATGAAAGTGAAGCGCAAATAGACCCCGGCTCATACTAAATGCGAATAGCTGGAGTCGAAACCCCCCGGTCACCGGAGCCGCTCCGGGAAGCCGAGATGAGATGAAAGAGAGAGCGAAATTCCCCAGACAGATCCAACCCGCAAAGCCCTGGGACCCTGGGTCCAGGACTGAACCTCGCGCCGCCCTTCGACCTCAGTCGAAGACAATGTCGGGATCCCGTCTTCGACATGGTATGGCCCTTTCTCCGTCCCTCCCGTCTCGCCCGGATAAGCAAAATGACGCGCTCCCGGGGGGTGGGGTGTTGGTTTGGTTCCATCGGGAGGTGGTATAGACACATGAAACAGCATCCAAACTACCACTGTATACCTAGGTTCGCAGCCCACTCAAGCGACTCAAGACAGAGAGACACCACATAGAGGCACTTCGCACGCAAGCTAGCCCACCCCCCCAGTCCTGTCCAATCATGATTATAATTAGTCCTCCCCGACAGCTCCGGGGTGATCGATGGCGCTGAGAAAACACTTTTTGCTTTGTGAAAGGCGAGGCATGCGACCGGTGTGGATCTTTGACGTTGCTGGTTGGTGGGGGTGTTCGTGCGTGTCCTACGCGGCAGCTAGGGTAGGGGCTGCAAGGTCAGCCATAGGCCCACACCGGACAGCTCTTGCCCTTCACCCGGTAGGCGAGAAGGGACAGGGTTCCGATGACAATCCATGGAGGCACTCCTCCGTGGCGAGCTCCTCATGCATGCCTGTTGGTGCTGCAGAAGCGGGTGGCCCACATCGCTTGCCCGAGTCAATTCTCCGACTGCTTGTACTCGACTGTAGAAGAAAGGGCAGATCGGAGCCCTGCTGTCCTGCGCCCGCCCTTGACCCCATCCCCATCCTCACCTAGTCGACAGTCGTCGACTGCGGAGTCCAGTTCTGCTCGAACAGCTGTCTGATGAAGTAGTAATCGTTGCCATAGTCCTTGGCCACATGCAGATCGTCCCACTGATTCTCTGTTTTGCAGTATGCGGTCAGCACCTTGATTTCACCAGTCTGCCCGACCTCTTTACAACTGCCTTCCTCCGTCTGCGCGCTCGTGTGTGAATCAACTTACTGTGCTCCTTGGCATAATTCCTCGTGTACTTGATGAAATTGATCGACCCTTCGTCCAGCTCGGCCAAATTCTGCAGGTCAGAATCCTTGCATTCTGTCGAGAATGGATAGACACCCTTGTTGCAATAATGATAGTAGGCTAGGAAGATGTTGGCGCCTGCCGGCCAAGTCAGTCCACAGTATCAACAAGAATGGTTCTGTACGCCCTTCATGCTCGGAGAATGCAACATGGTCGGAGGTCTTGCAGCCGGACTTACCCAAGTGGTACTGTTCTACCATATCCTTCCTAGCATAGTTGGTCTATTCGCACCGGCGATCAGCCACTCTGCCTCCAACCCGTGCTGATGGATGAAGACTTACCTTCAGACCGTGCTTCTTGGCATAGCTACGGTCGTGAGCCGTGATAAGGGCCACGTTGTGCAGCAGAATGAACGTCACAAGGTACGTCGTCAGCCAAGTCTTCTGCTTTTTCGCCTGCGTCATGTTTTGCAAGCACTCCAACGTCTCCCTTCGAAGCTTGGGCAGCGTCTGGTTGAGGAGTATGAAGTCAAGCTGGGCTCCCATCACAGGCGGGATAGGGACGCTTCCTTTGAGTGGTTGGATCCCGAGCGTCTCATCCCCAATGATCTGGAACGATTTTGTCGTCAGACGGACAGCTGCCCATAGGTCGAGAGTCTTTGAGATTAGTTCCTTTTCCTCTTCGGGAGTCTCCAGCCTCTTAAGCCGCCGGATAGCCTGCTCATATGTCTTCCAGAGCAGCTTCTCCTTCGGCCCAAGCAGCGCCTTTAGCATCCCACTAAGCCCTGACTTCAGGTAGTTGTCGTATTGCGCCCTCGCCCCTTCGAGGTCGACTAGCGCGTACGGTTCTATGTACCAGCGCTGCTCCTGGCCATTCTCGTACCACGTGCGGTGCAACCTGTCGCCATTCTGCTTAACGAATCGACGGACTCGCAACTGAACACCATCCGCATAACCCTCGGTCAGCCTAATGATCTTGACATCGGGAGAGTCCCACTGGCAGATGTCAGGCGCCAACGTGGTGTCCTTCCAACGTCTTGTCCACTCCAGTCCCTTGACTTGGCCTGGCTTGAAGAGCCTGACTTCGGTGATCTTCCACCGTTTGCACGGAAGACGGTGGATCTTGGAGTTGGCGCCGATCTTTCTGCAACCATCACACGGTGCATCGTGGTCGTCAGGAGCCTCGGTGTTGGCTTCGCACTATCCCCAATGATCAGCACGTCGGACGCTCGACGGGTCAGCCTTTGTGGGATTCACTTACTCTGATGCGTTGCATCCGACATCGTATGCAACTGCCTATCTTTCTTACGTGTGCTGTTTGTTTCCTCTTCTCTTGGTTCCTGAAAGGCCCTCGCTTCGTGATCGGGGGCTTCTGATTTGGCATGACCACCTCCAGCCCACTACCTTGTTGGGCCAGCTGGAAGCGGTCCATCTGCTCAGCGTTGAGCCCGTCCGTTGGGGTGTAGCCGTGCAAAAAAGAATAATGCGGCGGTGGGGCCTGGTAGCCTATCACACTTTGGCGAGCGTAGTTCTCATCTGGTCTAGTAAGGCCGGAATGCGTGTAAGAAGCCTCTGCCGCTGTATGTAGTGGCGCCGCATTGCTCTGAAACCCAGGCACTGGGAAGCCAGGGTCCGAACCTTCCGACTTGACGAATGTTGGGCTTGCTTCTGACTTCAGATATCCATGATTCGTGTCCTGGGCCGCATACACCATGGCATCCGCGCTGGTGGTAGGCTGGCTGCTCATGTGACTTGTTGGCTGGAGGGGCGGGTAGCTTTGCAGATGTGCGGCATGAGTTGATTCTTCTGGGCCAAACATCAACGGATGCTGAGGGCCGTTGCTTGAACCCAAGGGATGCTCAGGGGCATGGTTGTGTACCGGGGAGAGCAGATCCGCCGAGTACGCTCGTGGTACCACGCCATCATACGGGGCTGTGGAAGGGATAGGATGGTATGCTTTCAATCACTTGTAAGCCTGTGCAAAGCAGTCACGGGACAGGCAGTGCTCTTACCCGGTGTGGTGTCGAGACCCGAGAAGGGTGGGCGCATGTCGGCCAACCCGAGACATTTACGAAAAGAAGAGCCTATGCAAGATACCTGGCCATCGTCTTGAGAGTCAGATGGGCCAGTAACTGGTGATTTCTCATCATCGACCTGGCTAGGGAGGCACCTCGAGATAAAAGACGGCATCGGCATATTCGTCGAGTCAACCCGTTGTCTTTTTCGAGGGCGCCGTTGGTGATCTGCTTCGAAATATTGCTGTTGTGGTTGTGATTGATGCTCCTGGAAGGTCTGCTGATGACCTTGGCTCTGGTCGGTATACTGTTGGGTGAAGTCTGGCAGAGCCGCGTATGGAAAGCGAAGAAAGTCTGAGCTGTTCAGGGCTGTGTTTGGTTGTTCTGGGAAATAGAACTGATGTGGAAAGGAATAGGTGGCTTGCCCTTCGAAGGAAGGTACCAAGGACTGGTCTTGTAGGGCTTGATCTGATGTATCATCGAGATAGCCGCGGACGCGGCGTTGGGTGAGGTGGCCGCTCTATATAACATCAACTGGCTGCACCATCGAGGCTGAGGGACGGGAGAGGGAGGGGGGAGGGTGCACTAATGAATGAGGGAAATGTGACACAACAAAGAGAGGTGCGAGGCTAGCACAAGACTCGAGGCGAGTAGGAGACCGAGGCAAGGACTAAGGGTAAGAATGTGGTGTCTGCAGCAGAATGCCGGGACGGACGTCGATGAGGACGGCCAGGGACGAAGAGAGTCTGATGATATATCCAATGCAGTCTGCCGCAAACCGGGGAACAGGAACTGGAGGAGCTTACCATGACTGCTGCAGAGAGGGTGTGTTGGGAAAATGCCCACACACAGTAAACGTATGTGTACTTTGGTCAGAGGTACCAGGTGCACGAGGCAAGGAACCTAAGCCCGGTGAGTGAGCCAAGCAGCAATGCTAGTTGTTTGAGGCGTTGGTCGTAATGCCAGAGCCAGGAGCCGCAAGTACGGGCGCAGGATCAACACAAAATCGACACAGACAAGGAGAGGGAAGGAAAAAGCCGCCTGATTTGAGATACCGGGGTGGAGAAGGGGTGCAATTAGGTGTCGACACAGCTGGGGTTCCTTACAGGAAGACCATCACCATGGTAGCAGAGCACCCTTGGCAGGACAGTGTGGACCGGTGCAGCAATGAAGGGCAACAGTGCAACGAGAGGGAAGAAAAAGTGGTGACAGGGCAAGGGGGTGGCTATATCGAGATGGAGGTGCAGGGGGGGAGGGGTGACTGATGCAGCACGGCAAGGTACAGAGGAGTACAAGCTACCTCACTAGGTCTGCTGCGAACCGTCCACTCGACTGGCTCCTCCAGGACACCGTTCCCGGTCCTTGTTCTCCTGATTCTTCTCACCGAGTCTGAAAAGTGCAAGACGGTGAGCGGTCGGCCAGGGGATAGCGAGAGCGGCGCAGAATGAGAGGCGCGAGCCAGGCTGAAGGACGAGGTCGGGAGAGCCAATCTGATAATAGACAACAGGCGTGGATTAGATGAACCTCCGATGGCTCGATCCGTGGTTGGGTCTCAGTTCAGCCGAAAGACGTCAACTGTGTCCAGATGGATTGCCGTCGTCCGCAAGACGAGTCTGGGTCTGCGCGTGTGCCCTCTGAAGCCGGTAACGTTGTGAGGGTCGGCCGACTCACACAAGGCGCCACAGCCGCCGAGGTGGTACAGGGCCGTCTGGGAAAGACAGAGAGGCAGGAAGCTGGGTTGGCGCCCGGGGTCAAGCTTGGACTCGCAGGCGGTGCTGGCGCATGGGACTCGTCTAGGCTGTGGTCAAGCGGCGTATGACGCCGTGTTCCGTGGGTTGTCGTTGTGTCCACCCAGCCGGTCAAGCCCACAGACAACAATGCATGTGCAAGAGTTGCCTCGGATGTGGGGACACGAGGAGACCAGAGCGGGTCGGGAGCGCCTGCAGTTGGGAGTCGATCCCTACGACCGGTAAAGAAGCGCCGGACGAGCGCCGCTGTCTTTGATTGCGACGTCAGCGACAGGACTCGAGGAATGACTAACGCATTGTGTAGCTCAAGCAGAGGAAAAAGCAAAGCAAAGCACAAGGAGAAGAAAAAGCATAATCAGAGAAATAGGACTCGGTGAGAATGGCCCGGTGGGGAAGCGGGCATTGCTGTGGGCAGCGTGCATTGGTGCGCCCCAAGCGCACTTCGGCAGAGAAGCCCTGGTTGCATTGTTTCGACCTTTACACCGGTGGTCGTTGCTGCTGCTGCTGCTGCTGCTGCTGCCGCCATATGCCTTTGACGAATAATCTAGCTAAAGAACCTAGGTAGGAAAGAGGGGTAGTTACAGTTGAGTACCGTCCGAGCCTGGCACCTGAGACGAGGTGATGGGCGATGGGGATGAGCCGCGGCGGGCTGGTGCCTCTCGGGAGCTTGAATAGGCAAGACGATGCCCTGTGGTAGCAGGGTGGGAACTAAGACAGAGCTGCGCGTGCAAGATCCCAGGCGCGGGTGGTGATGCGGGCCAGGGTGCAGAGCAAATGGCTCAAGGTCGTTTTCGTACGGTCCGGTCCTGGTCCTGATAGGACTCGGCTCGTTCCGTCCACAGGAAGGAGCTGGTCGCTGGCCGGTCTGCCAGTTCAAACTGTCAGTCAGTCAATCGGTCTGTCTGTCTGTCTGTCTGGCTGCGTCTCTGTCTCTGTCTCTCTGTCGTTGTCGGGCTGCTCGGCAAGACGGCGACCAGTTGTCAGTCAGCGGCCCTTATGTCGGTCGGTGAGGTCAGGGACTCAGGAGCGGTCAAGAAAGTGAGCAACGGGATAAGACAAGTGATATGATGACAGAAGACGAGGGCGTCCAAGGGGCGGCGCGGTGAGCGGGCGGGTTGTGGTTATCGAAAGGGACGGTCGCCGTCCAGTCGTCGCGACGGGCTTGCGGCTGAGCTGCGACACAACTGCGACAGTGCCAGCTCACAGCTTGCGTTTGTACTTCTTTTGCTGCAGTCTGCAGTCTGCGGTCTGCGGTCTGCGGTCTGCAGCAGGCGAGCAGGGAGACAGCGGACGGGCGAGCCCCAGCGCAAAACGCACGCGATCGGCAGGCCAGGCCCGGCGCAAAATAACAGTAATAGACGGGTTCTTGACCGAAGCTGATGATGCGGATCAGAGAAGCGCGGCCGACGGGGAGCTGGACTTCCAAGGAAGGTTGGTGGTTGGGATGATAGGCAAAGGGCAATAGACGCAACGCAGGTGGGCCAGAGTGTAAAGAGGGATATTAAGGCGGGCAGGCAGACGGCGGGCAGGCGGCCCCCTCGCAAGGTAGATCGCAGAGTAGGGCAGCTGGCAACAGCGTAGGCGTCCTGCTTCTGGGGTACCGAAGCAGACAGCCAACCTCGAAGCAGCAGCAGCAGCAGCAGCGATGATGGCGGTGGCGGCGGACGAGGTTGGAGGTTGGCGGTGCTGGTGGTGGCCGTAAGCAAGCCGCGCCGTGGCCTGAGTGGTCCGTTACTCAGTGGCTAAGTCGCAAAGTCGCAAAGTCACTCCTCAAGTCTGCCGTGATGTGCAGCTGTCATGTTCGTGCCGGAGGGGGGGAGACGACGAGATGGCGTCGTGGTGTCTGCGCCTGGCTCCCGTTACGGGAAGGGGAACCGTCCCAACGGTGTCGGGCTCGGGAGGCCCAGCCAGAACCACTGGATTGGATTGGCCTGGGCGCGCAGGGTTGGCTTGACTCGGCTGGAGACGACAGGCCTGCTGGGTGGAGGCATATTCCCTGCCCAGCACATGGCTGGAGACGATAGGGGAGCGCCGACCGAACAAGTCAGGCCCCCGTCGCGCTGTGGGTGTGGTGCCTGGGGTGGGTATGGAGGCCCGCTAGCCTCTATTGTGTGGTCTATGTGTGGTCTAGGTGCTGCCAATCTCCTTGGTCCCTTGATCCCGGGTCAGCTCGTGGTCTGACTCGACTCCACCTCCTCCTCCTCCTCACCACCAGCACCACCAACACCACCACCTTCCTCTCTCCATCACATCGCATCGCAGCCACTGCCGGCCGGCCGATCAGCCAATTTATCCACCCTCGCTGCCTCGTCACCAACTCTCCAAACGCCCAACCACCAGACAAAGGCAGAGCCAGAGGCCGCAGGCGCAGGCAGGCCGCTCGATCAACCTCTTCAGACTCCCTCTGCCCCTGCCGACAAGACACATCCCATCCCATCCGCTCGCTTCCCCTCGACCAGGCATTTGCATCAACCGTTCACTTTTCTTTCTTCGGCCCGTGGTTCCATCTTTGTCTCCGATGCAGTCAATCGGCAGTACAGCCACCTCCAGTAATCTTCATCCCCGTCGGGTAAGTACAGGGGTCCTGAGATCCAATACAAAAGGGCCATTTTCTGAGCTTGGGTGGCACGGGTAAGCAACCAAGGGTTGCTCGAGTTTGAGTCCCGAGTCTCGAGTCGCATGCACCGAGAGAGCTGCAACACAGCACGTGTGCTCGCATCTCAGCACTTGTCCGCCTGCACTGCGACTCGCCGTGCCATCGGTGGCTTGGGGGCCAGTCACCCACTTATAATGGTTCAACATCATCGCTTTGAGCATCTGGAAAGATATTGCATCTTTGCCCACCCGCAATCCAGGCTGGGCAGCGTCCTGGCTGCCGAGAAGACGATGGATCAATCCTGGGTTCTCCCATTCCGCCGGAACCCGACCCAGCTTCAATGGCGATCCCTGGTCGTATCCGTCCTTTCCAGGTGCCTCAGCCGAACTTGGCGCCGCAATAACTGCCCAAATGATCAATCTCACTCTGCATGAAGAGCTCCTTGCAGAAAGCCGTGCGTCCAGTCATTGCAGGACGACACCACAGGTGCTGCAAGCCAGAGCACCGTGCACACAATAGCTTGTTCCCCTGGCACTGGCGAGCCTGGCCTCGTCCGCTGCTCCTTGGTCCAACACAACCCCTCCCCCCGGGCATAAATAATTACCTGTCATGCGTGGCTCCGTCATGCCTGTCTCTCGCTCGTTACCATGGGCGATGCGCCAACGTGGTTCTGGCAGACGCCGAGCTGACGCAGGTGCTGTCCATACCGCCTGCATGGAGTCAGCGCCATTTCTACGTGGCCGGCCCACGCCTTGCTTACTCTGGTCATGGGAACTGCAATCCTCTCAACAATATCAGGATTACCCACCCCAGAGGGAAACGATTGGCATGTGCTCATCCCAGCGACAGGGTTATTACAACGTTCCACCACATGTGCACACTGCACTGCACTTGCTGACCAAATGACCAGAACGCCTGGATACAACTCTCGAACTTTCCATCTCGTCGCTCTTGTTGGATTGGATCAACGACTGACGACGCCTGATGACAATTACCATGTTCAGGCCTCGTGACTCGCGAAGTCTTTTGTTGTGTTTGCAACCTGCACACGCCCGGACCATCATGTCCCGCTCCCAAGAGCACAGGCCGTGGCTCAAAAAATCCTGCAAAACCTGAGTGCTGATGTTTCCACGCACTCCAGAGATCACTCACACCTAAGACATCGGCTTGCCTGCTGGATCGTGCGCCCTGTGTCTCCAACACACCGGGACCGATCTCGCTTGGGTGTAGTGCGCCACTCTTGCTGTTTTCGGAATATGCTATAGCGAATCCCGCAAATCAGCGCAGTGCATTGGCCAGACAGGCAGGAGCCTGACCGCATGACTTGTATCAACGGTGCATGTATGCGAGAGGAAAACGAAAGGTCCTCAGTCGGATTGTCGGGAAGACGGGGGCTACCCAGGGATCGTGCATGGGCGCGCGACTGGACCCAGCAGGCTGGTCAGCCTAGCTATGACAGGAGCATTGCCGATGATGCTATTGTGCATGGCACCCGGATACAGCAAGAACTTGCTTTAGCCCACTGCACGAGGCTCCTTCACTTTCGACCACTTTGGGTCTGTGGGAGCAAGTGGGCAGAAACCAAGCCCGAGTTTGGTGGTTGAGCTCGGGGAAAGCATCGCGGATCACATCGCCGCTTTCTAAGGCTGATTACCAAAGACAGGCACATGCATAATGATAGCGGACCAGATGGGCGGCCACCGTCAAAGCCCTACTGGTTATCCCGCAGACTTGACCCAGTCACCCGTAATTGGCAATACACGAAAGCCAAATGCCTGATCCAGATCTGTCACATAAGCTGGCAAGCTGTCGGTCTGCGCCATTCCCCGGTGGTAAAGGCACAGCAGATACTGAGATACACATGGGCACGTAAAGTGTGCTTTGTCGTTTCCCCTGCCTGGTGTCGCGGTCGGACACGAAACGATGTCGAGTCCTGCCAGAGTGGCCGCGTCTGGGAAATCAGAAGCAACATTCACGCGCGTCTTGTTGGTAAGTCCCGTGATCCGGTGTAAACTCAATCGAAGATGCGACCTGCGATCTCCCAGATGCCAACATTGGCGACAGGGCATAACGGTATGGGCTCCACAGTCTGGGCAGTGTGCCGAGATCGATCGTCATGTATTCGGGCATGTGCTGTACCACGCTTCACGGGATGCACACTTTGCAGATGCGGGTCTTCAGCCCTTAGGCTTCCCGAAGAGTCACATGCGACTGTCAAGTCCTTTCAGTGATCCCTATAACAAGAGCGAGCCCATGACAGTCCCGCGATCGAGGGGTTGGTATCACGATACCATTCTGCTCCTTCTTGAATCCCAACAGGCTAGTAACGGCGCCTACAACATGGTCTTCCGAGATGCCACAGAGCGGCCAGCTCAACGACCCCAACTTGGCCGTCGTCACCGCTGGAAACTCCTCTGAATCCTACCCGGGCCAGAGACATAGCAAGCAAGTACTGCAACACAACCTTCCTATTGCCATACCTTCCACAGCGCATTCGCTCTGGTCCATGCACAAACTCACCCAGGCCCCCAGACCGGCAAGTGATGCCAGCCTTTTCAATCTCTTTACGTGTCCATCAGTCCGACATGTCAAATGAGGGACCATCAGTCGACCATCAGGGTTGCATCACGAAGCCGTCACCTTCATTAGCTCAGTGTGCCCTCTGGATTATCGACAACAAGCTGCTCCAACATGGACAAGAAGAGGCGTTCGCCCACAGCCTTATGTCCGTGTTGTGGGGATCTGCAGCCATTTTTCCAAACCGCAGTGTAACTGCTTCCTTTACCACCACACATCAGCCGTGCCTTCTCTGTATGGCCATCAATACCGGTGGACTTAGAATTGCAACGCGACTAGAGAAGCGTCAGCAACACATGTCAAGGTCCGTTAGTGCCTCGCGGACCTCGTAGTGCAGACTACGACCTTAACCTTGCTGTGTCGATGCCGCTTTCGAATGGCAAAAGCCTGCAAGGTATTTCGACGGTACATATGTGCGGACCTGGGGACGTAATACGTGAAGGGACACGCACAGCCAGGCACTGAATTAAAATCCGCTGCTTCAAGCCTCTTGCTTTGAGTTTGTTCTGGACTCTCCACTGGACTTGGTCTCGGCGGCCGCGTGGGGTGTGCAGCAAGATTCATGTGAGGTGCTCCACTATTGTTCCTTGTCTACACGTGCAGACAACTGCGTTCCCGCGCCTCGCGTGCGAATTAACTTTAGTTCTTGGTGGTTTTGATAGCCAAACACCCCCCCCCCGTTTCCATTGCCAGACGCCCCTCGATTGAGATACATCCCAGTGACAAGTTGAGGCCTGGGTGCAGAAATCAAGTCCAATGGGTAGAGAGCATTGCTTTCTTCTGCACGCCTACTGCCTTTCATGCGCCAGCAAGCGGACTGTGCGCGGCCCTGATGTCGTCAATGTCGGAGCGGCAGTGTGCTGGAGCTTACCAAATATTTGCACTGCGAAAATATGGGTACGTCTCGATCGTGTTGATGATGGCTTTACGTCGAAACGTGGTGATGAGTAGGCTCATCGTCCGCGTCTGGGAATTTTTTTTTTTGCGCCCAGACCCACTCTTAGTCTATCCATACCTACCATGGTGTCCTTCCAGCGAGGCTCCTGCCCAATCGTGAAGTCTGGATCAGGTCTGCGGTCATGGTGAGGGCAAGTATTCCTCCTCGGCTCCTGCTCGCCCTTCAAGGCGGGACGCATTCAGGTACATCCTGACCCAAGACAGCGGCTCGGCGGGAATACCCAGCAGACCTGTTCCCTGCATGGAGCACAGTGGGACTAGGGGGGCGAGCAGCCCTTGACGGCACATCACCCCGCGTCTCGTGGATCGTGAGCTTCAGAAAAAGTCTGCCTGCGAGAATACGGAAGGTCGGAGCATGGTTTGCAGCCGCCTATGCTCAGGCAGTTCGGACCGGTAAAGGCTACCCGAAGAGCAGCGCAAGCGATCTGAAGCAAGTCTCGACGGGGATCAAAGCTCCGGGCGAGCATCAGGTGGCTTTCCAGCTGGCAGCAAGGTCGTCATCCATTTTGGGTTTGTTCACCACCTGAGCAGGAGCCCCAGGGCTGTGGGAGGGGGGATGATCTGCTGACAGCATAATGGGCTCGGGTCGCCACTTTGCCTTTTCAGGGCACATCGCCATTCCACATTGGCTTTTGTCGAGATCGCGCTCGCCCTGGCAAAGCCCGCAGAGCCCTGGGGTTGGCTACGGCTCCACATGGCGCGACCGGTGAGCAATTCGCCGTTTTGCCTTTTGACCGCTTGACCGGTGCAGACAGGGCCGACGGCGAGCGAGTCGACCACCAGGACCACATGCATCTCATTGTGCCCTATCCGGCTACCGGTGAAGGAGGGTCCCAGCGCAGACAGGACGCAACTCGCCAAATCGTCTGGTCTCCTGCAGGCCACGCTCCTGGTTCTCATCTGCCAGCGGCTCAATGTGGAAGGGGGTGTGGGCGCTGCAATCGGCGAAGGTCGGGAAAGATCCCAGGGCAAACATGGATAGGCCGAAGCCAGGGGGTGCTTCCCCTTCCCGCCGACTGCGCCGAGTCGCCAGCCTCCACTTCGTCGTTGGAAGTTTGCACGATTGATTTCTAGCTCTCATCCACACTCTGGTCGCGTCTTGTTTGCCTCGCTGTCGGTCGGCCGCTTGCTTGATCTGGGCCACCCTCGCTCGCTCTCTCCCTCTCACCGGACTGTGCGCGATACGTTGCGCCCTCTGTCACTGTACCTGCCGTATGTCCTCCCTCGACGGCGCCGCCAGTATCAAAGGGGCCTCGGTCAGCCCGGCATCCTTCTCACACGACACGCGTCAACTGCACGAGGCACGTATGGCCACAACAGGGAGGAAATGATCCGCCTCACGTTGTTCGAAGGCGTGCCTAGCCGGAGTCACTCCACCTCCGACACCCATGCCGATAGTGGGCGTGCTATGCCCACAGCCGAGTGCACACAACGTCGCCGTGCTGACTCCCAAACTCACGGCCGGGTTTCAACAGCTCGTGGTGCCTTTCTCATGCGTGAAAAGCAAGCAACCGGGTCCTACCGCGAACGTAACAGGGCTGATCATCAAGAGATTCGCAAGCCCAAACCCGTCATTGTTTGCCCTGTCGATGTTGTGATTGTTGTTGTTGCCCGACCGGTCTCGTTGTGAAGTCGTTTCCTGGGGCCAGACACCTTGATTCATCCCGTCAACCTGGCCGCGTGATCTCAGACCATATCTGGAGGCTGGCATGCGAGGTCAGACATGGCTCACCAACATCCGCAGAACTTTCTGTAATAGATGCTGCACTTACTCGCAAACAGCCACCCATATTGCCCTGCCCGGATGAGATGAACACCGGCCCGTTGTTCGGAGGCCTCTCCCTATGTGCAATCGTACAATCGGGCAAACTTGATGCCCTTGTTCCGACACTCGCAGATGCTCACGATTGATCTCCGGTCCTCGTCTGCTCACTTGGGTGACTTCTTTTGCGACTCAATCGAAGGTGGGCCGCCAGGGATGGTTTGATGTACCAGATTTTGCGGAGGTATCAAGATTTGCCGCAAAATACCCCGGCTACGTAGACCATGGGGTTTCTGGCGCATTGCTCCCTAGATATAGTCCACACTCCCGGTCCTTCGTCTACTCGTAGCAAGCGGCTTGGTGCCGTCTTAAATACTGGGGCGAGGTCTGAGACAGCCCCGTACTCCGGACCCGTCCCGGGGCCGAACGCGGCCTACTTTCATGCACTTGTAGACCCATGTCGTGCCCTAATACCACCTCAAGCAAAAGCAATCAGAGCCATGGCGCGGGTCGGTCTGTGACGGCGAAAACCATTCGAGTCTACCGCAGCAGTCTTCCTGCGGCCTCACGTCACTGGGTACTGTAACCAGACAGTCATGTATGGCATGACCCGGGCAGTGATTGTGCTGGGCAAACCACGTTGGACAGTGGAGTGATGGTCCCTTGCGCTTTCGTGTTCTACAAAGCGGCCAGTTGAGTAACGACTGAACCAACATATCTGGGTCGCTTGTCAAAATTCTGCAGACCTCGCTGCATACTCGGGCTACCTTGAGAACGCAGTCGATTGAAGTTTGGGCATTGTTAATGACGCTTGAGACGAAATTCTATCTTCATGCGACACAATTGCCCTGCCAGAGCTGCATATCTCCAACCAACTCTGTCACCACCACAGACAAGTCAAGCGTATATTCCAAGACTGTCCTTTTTCTAGCTCTTCTTGTTCGCATTGCCGTTGAGAATTATTGTGCTGACAACTTACACATCCAGCCTAGCAAGGAAAAGAGAGTCAGCATTGCGACTCGGGCGGTCAACACTCCTCATCTTCGCCCGCGCAGTACACCAAGCCACAATATTTCATCAGTGACACAGACCCTTGTCGGTCCTTCACCAGTACCCCAGCTTATCAGACCGCCCGTCCTGAATCCTATGCCATTTCTGACTGTGGTACCTGCAGTCCGGGTCACCCTCAAAGCTGTCCCGGTGCGATCAAGGTAAGCCTCAGTCTGTCCCACTCCCCCCTGTCGAATACGTTCGAGCGGGTGTTCTTGAAGGTGGGCCTTTCATAAAAGACGCTGCCAGTAGAGTGCTCTCAGCGGGAGGGACCTCCACCTGGGTAGTGGGACGCTCCCCGGTGGGATAATCAGCTTTTAAGTCTTCTGCGTGCTGGGAACATGATCACAGGGGCCTTTGATCAGAGCCCTAGCCCTCCCATGTCCTGCTTGGAGTCTCCCGCAAATGATCCTGACCACATCGTTTAGGCCCAATCACACCAGCCTACCCTGTACGATCGGGTTGAGCACCTGCAGGGGAACACTGGGCCCACGACGTCCAACGACTCGTATCCCACCCACCTCCACCAGCCAGATTCCCCCGGGGAAACCAAACCAGGCCCTCGGGGCTGCTGGTCTGCTTGGTAGACATCTCCTATAGGCTGTCTCAGATCGACCTGCGGCTCGGCACGAAGCTGCCGACTCAGGCCCGGCCTGTCAGATATCACTTTGGGATCAAGGTCAGGCTCCTGAACTTCGTGAGAAGTGTTTGGGAAAATACGGCCAGATCGTGCCTGACACGGCGTTTTCTGATTTGACCAGCACAAATATCGTCCACAGTCGCTCGCTTCTTTCCTTGGACGCATATGCGAACCCACGGCGCAGACAGCCACCACGAAACCCGCATAATACTACTTTTTACAGAGACAAAAACAAGCCCGCCACAGGCCAGGAGCCGACTTCGACATGGATTTGACCCAGGAGGCGATTCACGACGTGATACACCCGACAGCCATCTACGAAGTGCCACCCGACCGCCTCGTGCCAGTCGCAGACCAGACCGACCCGCTCGAACCGGACTGGGAGGACTCGCAACTAAACATAAAAAACCGAATCGACAGCACCGCGCCTTTGCAATCAGCACTCTGGAGCATAGGCGGCGGTGCCGGGCTGGGAACACAATACTTTGCGGTTCCTACTTTCATCGAAGATGCGCCCCCGATGCGATTCGACGTCTTCATATCCGAGAAGGCCACCGCGTCGCGATTAACACGACAGCTCCTAGACCTGGACGATGCTTTCCACGCCCGTGACCGCAACCGAGTCCAGCAACAGGCCATCGCCTCTTACATCGTAAGAGCCTTGCAAGTATGGACGACAGAAGTGCAAGGCCTTGAGAAGGTCAAGGAGATGTACTACAATCTGCCTTTCGGAACCCGAATCGTCTTCGAGGACCTCCCTCTGAACGTCCGAGATGCCAAAATTGACATTGCCCCAATGCATAATCTCGAGTACCACCAGCTTTCCCCTCAGGAATTGGGGGCAATGTGGCAGATGGACGTGGAGCAAATGCCGCCGACTGTTGACATGTTTAGTCTGGTTCACGTTCGACAGTTGCAGGACAGTGTGTGCCTGGTCAGACATCGTGGAGATGAGGGGACAGAGACGCTGTGGGTACTGAAGGCTCTCATCAGCAGCGTGAAATACATGTACCACGAGCTGAGAAACCTTCTGGCCATGCCACCCCACCCGAACGTGCTCGACCGACCGACCAAACTGGTTACAAAAAAAGTACGGATCAACGCTATGCGGACGGTGGTCATCGGATTCTTGGAGCCATACTACTCTGGAATCAACCTGCGCGACACGCTACCAGTATGGCGGATGAACAACAGGCTTCACCTCGAGGACCAGATCCGCTGGGCCAAGCAGATATGCTCGGGGCTGGTGCACATCCGGCACAAGGGCAACATGTACTACGCGGATATGCGGCTAGACCAGATCGTCTTGACGCATGACAACACGCGGCCGGTGATCGTCGACTTCGAGCAACGGGGCGTGTGGTGCGAGTTCGCCTCCCCAGAGGTCAACGCACTCGAGTACATGCGCATCCTCGCCAGCGACGACTTCTCCGACTTCGACGACGACGATGACGGGTACGGCGATGAAGAGGAGAGCGGCGGCGGCGGCAGCTACGCAACGGTCCCGACGGCGGAGGAGACGGCCCAGCTCCGCAACCGCGGCCTCCGCGCGCGCTACGCCGCGCTCCTGGGCCGCCTGCACCCGGGCTGGCGCGACCTGAGCGGGCCAGACGGCTACTACCGCAACCCACCGCGCGGCTACAACGTGGCCTGGGCGTGCCTCACGCCCGCGGAGCAGGAGCGCGCCGAGGTCTACATGCTGGGCCGCCTCCTGTGGTGCGTCTTCGAGGGCATGAGCGCCCCCCAGCGCGGCGCCGTCTGGCAGTCGTACCGCAACGAGCCCGAGTTCGAGTTCCCGGTGTTCGCGCGCACGCCCCCGGAGCTCAGGGGCCTCATCGAGCGGTGCACGGCCGGGGGGAGGCCGCAGCTCAGCGGCCTCGTCGTCCGCCGGGGGAGCAAGCTCGAGCTGCGTGCAGATCCTGTCGACAAGCCGCGGCGTCTCAAAGACAGGAACGGCTGGGAGGCCAAGATCCGCATGATACGCCAGGCTGCTGCTGACTTCTGGAGGGAGGAGATCGCTTGGGCCGAGGCCTTTTTGCTCGATAGGGAGAGGAGGATGAAAGACGGGACTTGGAACGAGAACATTTTCGGCCGGCCTTCCCTTGAGGAGGTTGACGGCGCGTTGGCAGCTTTCCAGCGCAAGGTGCTAGGAGAGTGAGTAAGTGTTGGGTGAGAGTAATTTTTTGTTTCTTGGCGAATTTCTTTTGGAGTCTTGGAATCTGGGAGGTCATGACCTATAGAGGGGAGGGTACGGCGAGAGCTGGCGTAGAGCCCGGTGCTTGCGAGCGCTCTGCCCCTCCCTATGCACGTCGACAGTCGGCATTGCATTTCATCGTCACTTGGTTCAGCTCAGCATAGCCTAAGCGATGCTATCGTCAAGAACTTAGAAAGACTTCAGAATTTCTTGAACAAGTTGATCTGATTAGAGACATTCCTCACAGTCCCTACGGCGGCGTACTTTTGAATCATGTGTGAACGACCATTAGAAGTAATACGACATTGAAGAGAGAGTGAAAGACTACGCTTCTTGCGTGACAGTACAGACGGGATGAAACATGCAAGTCGAAATCAGTCTATGCATCGCTCCTCCTTGTAGTCACAAAAGAAAATCTGACACAATGACAAACCAGACCAGCACGGTTGCTCCCCGGTTTCTGACCTTTACGTCTCCCGTCACCTCACCCTCTTGGCCCCGCCCTCTCTCCCATTTCCGCCGCCTCTGCTCCTCTTATTGCCCGCCGTACTGCCTCCGCCCCTTCTACTGGGTCCTGAAGTGTGAATTTCCGGGGCTGGGGCCGGCCGAACACTCCTCATGCGCAAAATGAGATCCCTAAGTCGTCCCATATATCCTGCAGGTGGGGCGTACGCACCCAGGCGGTCCTCGATCTCCTCGAGCGTCTCAATCCACTGGTTCTGCTCGGGCAGCTGAGCCAGGACGTCAATCACAAATGCAGATGAGCCATAAGTCCGCCCGCCAATGAGTCGGTGATAGAGATTGGTCTCATTCGGGGCTGCTGTTGCTGTCTGCGTGGGTAACGAGGACGCGCTGGCGCTGCTGCTTGTTGAGGTAATGGTGACGGGGAAATATGTGACATCACGATTCCAGTCCAGCACAGTGGCATGCAGGATCCGTACAAGTGTTCGAGCTGCGCTGGCTCGTTCTGTGGGAGACGATGGTGCGTCAGACCTGTTTTGTAAGAGGGCCTGGATTGTAGACACGGCCCTCTCAATGTGCGCGGCGGCCCAAGGAACATCCGGATCGCCCTCTGTGGCGCACTTGCTTAATGATGCCGCGGCCGGGTCTCGTGAAAAGGCATCCAGATCGCTCAGTACGCGGTCGACACGCTGCTGAATCCTTCGAAACGGATCGCGGGCTTTGGAGCTCGGCTCGAGAAGTCTCAAAAAGGAGGCAAAGAACTCCTTGTTCGTCATGAGCATGTTCGCCACAGTATGGGTGAGATCCCCGTAGGATATGAGTGCATCCTGTTTGGGAATCGCATGCGTGTCGTCGAAAATATCATCCCGGAAGCGATCGCAGGCGTAATCATCCGAATCAGGCTCTTCTACAGACGCCAGAATCTCGCGCACTGTCTGCAGGTGGGCTGGGTTGACCTCGGGCGCGGAGTCGGGAATAATATTACAATGTAAACTAGTGGCGAGCTGGTTCAGGTGGAAATCCGATATCTTCTCGAAAGGATGGCCCATCTCGGTTGGGTAGCCGTCCGGTCCAAGGTGCTCTGGGGAACCAGAATCATGGCCAGCAGTGTGATAGTTCACCTGGTCGAGTAAATAAATCAAATGCTTGCAAGGCCTTTCGCTTTCCCCCATACAAAAACACTTCGGCTTGCGGTATTGGCTTCTGGGGGAGCCTACGCGGATCGATCTGGGTACGCGCACGGTTTCGAGCATTGAAAATGCGTAGAAATGGCTACCGTGCTCGACATGAGACCGACATCCCTGCAGGACGAACTGCGATGATTGCTCGTCAGGTCTCGCCCTGAAGAGTTGCCTCACCTCCTTCTGGGTCTCGCGGTTAAGATCCGAGATGTCGTAGCTGATATCCGTGGTTGGCGAGCGGACTATGACAGGACCTTCCTGGCCATCATCATCGTCGACGGAGACGTCGCTGCCGTCGGAATCCTGGTCGGAATCCTGGCCGGAATTGTAGTCCCGTTGGCTCTGGGAACGAGTGGTTGGAGGCATGCTTTCAAGTGAAAGCCGGCTAAACTTGGAGACGGGGGCAGATGAAGACATGAATATCCTCGACAAAGGCGACACAACTCTGAGTCGGCTCACCCCAGCTGTGGCAAGGAGACGGCAGCTATATACCAGGCAAGCCTGGAGGCAGGCCCATCAGGTACCTAGGTAGATTGACCGGACCCCCCGATCGAGACAAGACCAGCTTGTGTTGGTTGATGTATTGGGGGTGAAAGTAGATATTTTGCAAGAGTCAAGTCAGACCATGGGGTCTGGCGGATTTGAGGCTGGTATCCTTGTGCATCACAACCGGGTTCCGAACACAGCTTGTTGATCCTCCAAGGTCACCTCCACTTCGACTTGATGCCCACCACAGCACCGCGGCAACATTCGCGTCGAGGTTGCGGTGATCATGACTTTGCAGGATGCACCTTGCAGCGGGGACAGCGACAGCACTGCCATTGGGGCAGGCTGGTAATTGGAAGAGGCACAGCTTGTCAAGAGCATGGGCTCCTTGCCCGGAGACGTAATGAGAGGGGAAGGGAGGAGAATCGAACTTGGGCCAAGGGTAGTTGTGATGATCCACTAGATCGAGCAATTGCTACCATACCGGCAGGTGCCTGGCCAAGAGACAAGAGAGATCCAGACTGCAACAATAAGGAAGGCCAGGCAAGCAGCGGCCAATACGTGATGAGAAGAGGATGTTGGCGTTGCTATCCTGGAACTGTGCCAGACAAAAAGAAGACGGGCTGGGCTGCTCATGATTGTGAGAAACGGACAGAAACCCATCAACTTGATTGACCAAGGTAGCCGTGTACATGGCACACAAGGAGCCATGCGGCACAGCAGCCGTATAGAGTGTTAGGGACATGGATTCTCGGTCGAGTGGCCAAACACAGCTCCCAACAATCGCGCATTAGACGAGCCTGAAGAGCGCCAGGCGCGGTCTATGTGTCTGGTTGCCGGTGCGGCACTGCTGCTCCTTCGACCACAGGGAGCTGGTGTGAGGCAGAGTGGTGTGGTGTGATGACGGGACTACCTCCCGTGAGTTGCACAGCTCAATGTCGGAGCCTGGCCTCGTTGGCCGGCTCGCAACGAGAGGGCGTGTGACGGTCGGCGACGTGGGCTCGGCTCGTCTTACTGGTTTAGGCACGGGCGGGAGTTTGTCGGGGTTGGTCTGGACGACGCTGGCCCTCGTCGACTGGTGGCCAGCAGGCTTGTCCACAATACAGCCCAAGTCCATGCTGTAGGAGTCGTGATGAAGTGCTCGACGGCCGTGGTGAGAGAGCTGGGTGACGTTGATGGTAAACGTACAGTTACGGTGGACCAAGGGAGAGCAGGGATACTGATTGGGTAGGATGCGGTGCGCTGCGTCTCTTGATTGCAACCTCTCCTTGCCACTGCAGAAGTGCTGTCCCTTCCTTTCCATTGATCCCTCTCGCAATCGAAATGTCACGCAGTTCAAAGAACCAACAAAATGTATTCGCGGGAGGGAGGAGCTTGAGCCTGACATTCTGACCCCAACCCCCAACGGTGGCAGACTCGAGGCAGGTCTGACCTGTGCAACCACATCAGGAAGGCACACGGTACAACACAACGACAGTCATTCATTCAGCTTCGGCTCATTCCACCTGTCGTACAACAGCCGCACACACCTTTACACACAGCCTCACATCGAATGCCCCCCCCTCCCTGCCAGGCATGCCAGCCTGCCTTGGCTCATATAAACCCCATTGTCATCGCCAGCTTCTGCGGCCACTTCTTGCGGCCCTTCCCACACACGCACGCACTCACACACACAACCACGCAATCCCAACTCCATGAGCCACTTTCCACTGACCCCCTCCTCCTTCTGCCCTGCCGTACTACCAACCAGTTTGGCCTCTTTCTGGGCCCCGCCGGACATTCGCAGCCCTAATTCGCCCAGCGCCTTGTTCCGCCCGTCCACCTGCCATCGCCGGCTGCGCCGCACAGCCCATGGGTCGGCCTCATTTGGGTCACCAACCCGCTTTGATAGAGCCCTCTCGAGACCAGCCTCGGCAGCCAGAAGCCAGAAGTCTGTCGCAGGGCGGACACACGCCTTGAGATGTGTATTTACCTGATATCATCGGCGAGCAATTTTTTAGTGTCATTCCTCGATACGACGTCAGGGTACGAGTCCGACTTTGGTATCCCGGGTGAGCCAACACGCCGGCTCGACCATTTCGACACCTCCTCTCCAGGCAACGTCCATGGCAACGCAGACGACTACCTTGCTCAACCTACATGGGTCATGAATCGCAACCTTTTACCTCGAAACCCTTTTCTACTTTCCTGGTGATCAGGCCCAGCGCTTGATCTCGCCTGGTCCTCCACGAGTCGACACCGAGCCGCTGCCTCCGCGGTACCGTGGACCTTCCCGCCCACAAGTATAGTATGTTCTTCCAGGGAACGCCGGGCTTTTGCCTGCGTGCTACCATCCATCGAAAAAGGGTGTCTGACCGCGTTTGTGTCACGCGAACCAGTCAGCCGGTAGCTGCACAGTTGCTGTGCCGCTCCCATGCCCAAAGCGACCGCACATCTTTCTCGAAGGTTGCCTTGGGGCCCAGCAAGGCACCAATCGCCGCCGCCCTCTTCTCATTCTCTCGTAAATCTTCCGTATCCCTTGCCCCCTTGCTCCAAGCTGCGCGTCAGTCTCGAGCTAGCCGTGCCTCTCACCAGCATGATTGTAGGGCTGCACGTCGTACGGCAACCCCCAGTCGTGAAGTACACTTTGCTTTTATCAGGGACCTCTGCCTCTCATCACGCTCAATGTCTGACTATCGGTAACCGACGAACTCCGTTGGCCTGACAGCAGCCCCTTTCAACTCGCAGGCAGCTACTGAGCCAGTAGGGTCATCTTGGCCAGCCGTTGCTCGGCCCAGGTGAGCGAATAGGCTGTGTGGAGTAGGGGAGCTTGTCCCGGAAAGCCATCGTCACCACCAGATTGGATGCCCTGGCGAGCATGCACCCAGGGGTAGGCGAACGAGTAATCTTCCACGGTTCCATTGTCTCAGCCCTACGAGATCTATCCGCGTCCCAGGCAATTCTGTGCGACCCAATCATGTTTCCCTCCCTCTTGCCGAAGTGACCGTGTCATCTGCGCATACATTCTAGAGGGCCCGGCTGGTCCTTTTGCAAGCTGCATGATGCGTCAATCGCCCTCGCAGTCATGTCGCCAATATACGAATCAGGATGCTGGGATGACTCCTCTCTTTGAACTTGTGGGTATTACTGCCGCGGGATGACCCTCGGACGCGGGATGTTGGGCTGAGACTCGCTGCCTACACAGTGGACAGCTGAGGGACTAGTTGCATTCGGAGATCACAACAGAAGGTTTCAAGGAGCATGTGTCACCGGTGAGCATGAACAATTTTTCATCGACTTGGTCGCCAAGAAACCAAAGGCGTGAGGAGAACGAGCAGTAACAACGACCAAAGTTGACCCCAGCACGCGTAGAACAAATCTGGGAGCAACGGTGCTAGCTTGTGCTTGCAGGGCTTTCCGTGTTGAGTGATTGTGCAACACACCCTCTGGTGCCTTCTTAATGATGCAAGACTGACGTACGACAGCGCTGTATGAGGATGAATTTTGCGTGGGAGTGACCAATAATCTCACTTCGTGGAATAAGTAGTACTAGTATGTCTTCACTAGCTATGTAGTAATGAATGCATATCTTCACCCCTCTCAAAACAGCTAGGTTCTAGATTCTAGACGTAGCGTATGAATCTGTGCATGATCTTTTGTACGGCTCTACAAAGACTCGCAGACTCAAGCTTGGCACTTTGGTATGCCACGTAGTTCATCAAATATTGCCTCCTGCTCACTTCTTCCTCTCAGTGAATGTCAATGGGCAGTCATCCTGATTTATGTATCGTTAGCTGCACGTTTCTCACCCACTATGAATGCCCAAAATCATGTGACCAGCTTACCTTGGGAAATATCGTAGCAAAGACTTTGATCTCCTCTGACAGCGGCGTCGGGTGGTGCGTCCAGTCAAGTAGCAGCGACGCTTTTCCCAGCAGGAGCGCGAGATTGAGCTGCGCATAGTGCTGCCCGATACAAACGTGTGGGCCGGTGCCGAAGACGAGGAAGTTCTTTGCACCTTTGACCTCTGCATCGCCGGTATAATAGCGCTCCGGGTCAAACTCGTCTGGGTTCTCATAGATTTCCGGATCTCGGAGGGCGAGGTAGGTTGTGGGGACTACCATAGCACCTGAGTTGAGAATTGCTGTCAGCTTTCTGACTGACGTCTGCCACTTTGGTCATTCTCAGACGCCAAAACTGGGTTTACTGCCTTGAGTGACGTCTAACCTTTAGGTATGGTATATGTGTTTGTGATCGGGAATGGCTTCTTGACCTCATAAGGCACTAGTACCTGTTAATCACCTGCTGCGGGTCCTAAAGTGATACGTTCTGGAACATTCCAAAGCACAGAGATTGGGAAACTGTAGCAGGGAAAAACTGATACTCACCCATAATCACAGGTGGTCGATACCTCAGAAGTTCTCGTACAACCGCTCGGGTGTAGGTTATTGATTCAAGCTGGTCTGCGACATTCTTAAAGTCAGACAAGTTGAGTGTGCGATGGATCTGGCTGTCTAAAATTAACTCACCTAGATCAACCGCAGCATTTACGTCTCCTTGACGGACTTTGAGATTCTCCTCACGCACTCTGTCGAGAATCTATTTCAAAAACTTTCAGTGTGCTCCTCAGCAGAAAGATTGATCCGAACAATATTTGACAGCGAGGGGGGGGGGGAGGAGAGAAAAGAAAAAAATTGCAACCCTTGACAAATATTGCGTCGTACATACCTCAGGCCTCTGAGCCACAGTCTGGAATAGCCAGATGGAAGCGCTGCTTGTCGCATCCTGCGAGGCGAACAGAAAGGTGAAAATGGTTTGGGCGATCTCGTAGTCGGTGAAATCTCGCAGCAGCGGCGATGGCTTCTCAAGGCCTTCAGTGACAGTGAAGTCACCCGTCTCCTCGGCCTTACGCCACTTCTTGGAAAGCATCATATTTCGAATCCAAGCATCCATGATACAGCTCGGTTCTTCACCAGCCTCCATACGCTCCTTGCTCTTGGCGGAAGCCTTAGAAAACTCCACCATCACCATCTCGCTGGCCTTCTTGCCGTACCATGTCTTCGTGAAAGGAATTATGATGGGGAAATTCACAAGCTCGAGAGCAGCTGTGATCAGATAATAATCATCGGCAATCTTCTTCACGGCCTCTTTGGACACGTAATGGCCACAAAACGTCCGGAGCGATACAGCGCACATCAGCTCCCGGAATTCGTGCATAAATGGCACGGGCTTGCCGCCAGCGTCCTATGTTTCGAGTAAGCTTGCTGCTTCAAAAAAGGTAACCAGCACAGCCGTCAGATCTTAAAGGAAAGCCTCCTTCGAGCAGTTGGGGGATACAACATGTAGTTGGTGTAATACGAACCTTTGTAACCTGAAGAAAACGCCTGAAGTAATTCTTGTATACCTCCTCTTGACCAGGCAGATAAGATTGAAGCGCCTTCCTAGTGAATAGACCATTCAACCCTTTTCGGTAGTCGATATGGGCTTTCCCATCCAAAAAGACCCAGTTATCAGACCCCAATAGTTTATGGGCCACGTCAACAACGCAAGGCTTTACATAGGCAGGAGAATTAAAGACCCTTCTTGCCATGTCACGAGTGGAGGCGATCACAACAAATCTGAGCCGATCAGTTAGTTAATTCAGTTCACTGCACAAGAGGACCAGGGAAGGCTTATGTACTTGTGAAAGACAGAAACACAGCTGAGAGGTCCGCTTAGCCATTTCGCGTAGTACTCCTCAAACTTTGGGTTCACGGATTGCAGGAAAGGGCCCATCAAGGGCTCCTTGAACACCGGTCCCACGATGCTACCCTTGTTCAGTATATATCTAACTATACGACGATTATCCCCAGTCAGCTAGCCCAACGACACTTGTTTCTGGCAGGATCGGACTAACTCTGATCGTACGCAACAATAGCTCCTAGAATCGCAAAGGTGACAGTCCACGGGCTCGCACTGGCGAAGAGGTCGGCAAGGTACTTGATCTGGGAGGGGGTCGACTGCGGGTTATAGTCGTTCCCAACACTGGCGATGGGCGACGCCATGAGCGTTGCGTTGGACTCCATGATACCTAATTGATCCACCGCGAAGAGTCCAAGGAAATGGTCAACAATGGTGAAGACGCGATGATGTTGCTCGCCCAAGTGCGGCAAGAGGGGGAGGCTGGGCCAAGCGACAAGATTTGCGAGAGAAAAAACAAGCAACGGACTCGGATGTCAGCAACGAAATTCCGAACGCGGCCACCCCCTCTCGACGCCATCCCAACAGGGGCCTCTCTCACCCGGTGAGACCGGACCTGTCATCTCGATAAGCCGGGGGCATTCCAGCCGAGAAACCCGCGCGTGCCTATTCAGAACAGGCTTAAATGCTTTCCCCTTCCGTATCGGTACATGAGCCCCCAAATCCCTTCACCGAGTTTCGCCGCGTACCTGCATGCTCTAGTTTGACCGAGAAGGGGAGGTCGTCCGGGGCTGTCAGCCGCGGGGTTGAGCCGGTGTGGCTGGATGGTTCTCAAGACTTGGAACCAGCACCGTCATCACTTATGAGGTCATTCATCAGTGTTCGAAGTTTTGGAACGAGCATCTACCTTCGCCCATCTTATCCGTCTCCTTGACCACCAAATGGTAGTCTTGATGCTGGTGCGAGGGAGAGGTGCAGGTAGATTATTCAATGAAAGAGGTCGACCTTGTCATGGCCATAATCCTTCAGTTCTGGCAGCAGCGACACCTGAGATGTTACCTCTCACCAGACAGAACCTCTTCTTCATTTTTGTGAAGATATCCACGGTTGGCCTACAGGGATTTTTTGAGCTCATCTGCGGCGTTGCCTCTGGTTAGGTGCTGGACAGTCTTGGGGCTCGGCGCGCCGAGGCGATACGATGCGGCACAGGATGTAGTGTAGCCTATCATGTCCTGCCGGACGAGGAGAACTAATTACCAAATAACATGCTGTTGGTTGTTGCACCCTTGAAAGTTTCTGGGGTTGAAATCAAGCAAATACTGCTTGATAAGCAAGTACTGTACATGACACGCCCGCTGAGGAGTGCCTTGCAGATTAGAACCAGGACGTCAGCACGCAAAACTCCACTCCACATCCTCCCAGTCCCGTCTCCTCCGGATTGTGACCGCGCCCCCGTCCCCGTCCGCCGTGGGCTTCGGCATCGCGCTTGCGAGCATCCGCGGGCCCATCTTGACCCGTTCAGTCCGCAATCCTTCCACCTCGTAGCCCAGAACCAACACGCTGATGAGCCCTAGCGTCTCGGCGAACGCGAAATTGCGCCCTGGACACAGGTGGGAACCTCCTCCGAAAGGCATGTACGCTGCCCTGCGCATCTTTTCGAGGTCCTTGTCTGTGTGGGAGCCGGTGGAGCCCACGAAGCGCTCGGGATCGAACTCGAGGGCGTCCGCGCCCCAGACTTCGGTCATCTCATGTGCTACCTTCGAGGACCACATTACATCGTTGCCTTTCTTGAGAAGATACTGCCAGAGAATATTGGGTCAGTGACGGTCTGTACGCGGTGTCGCTGTTGGGGAGGATCTGTTCATACCGTGGTACCGTCCTCGTCCATTAGCTGCGTGTCCTCTGTAACGGCACGCCGTGCTACGGCATGGTTAATCGCACGCATGGTCTCGCGCTGGCAGCCGAGCAGAACGGGGCACTGCTTTTCGACGAGACGAAGATCGAGTGTTGCTTTTCTCGGTCCACTCTCGGCCGAGTAACTGACCAGGGGAAGAACCTCGTCGCGGATCTTGCCGGCGAGATCGGGCCGCGACAAGACATTACTGTGTTGTGTTTGCTCGGGTCAGCATTCGGAGTAATATCATATCGATGCGAGATGACTCGGCAAGAATGCCGGCAGTCAGACGTGCTTACATCAGAGTCCAGAACAGCGCCGGGATCGAGTTCGCCGTCGATACCCAGATGTTGATGACCTCTCCCTTGCAAAGGTCATCGCCCACCACATTGTACTCGACCGAGGCCGCAGTGCGCAGCGCAACAAAGTCCGAGACGTCCTCGTTCAGGTCCATCCGCCCGTCAAAATACGGCCGCAGAGTACTGACGATCCGGTCGCGGTAGCGGGCACCAGCGCGGGCCATCGCGGGCGGGAGGAACAGCATAGAGTCCAGGGCCTCGTCAAAGTCCCAGAGCGCCTCCAGTCCAGCCGGGTCGGCTCGAAAGGGGTTGGCGTGCCCGTAGAATGCCTCTACGGTGGCCATGGTCATCATGTCGCGCATCCAGATCCAGAGGCTCGGGACGTGCAGCCCCTGGCCGGCGTCGATGGGGTTGAGCTGAGAGCCAACGTGGGCCAGCATCGCCGCTGTCATGTGCTTCACCCCGCTACCCGTCAGCCCGGACTTGATAGCTGCCACCGTCTCGGCGGTGTAGGTGCTTGGACCTTTCTTGACGCGCTCCCCCAGCGCCTGGTCGCTCAGGGCGGCCACCTCTCTGGCGAAAGCCAGGCCGACGAGGTCGAAGTCGAGATGCCTATGGCGCATCGCTTGCTGGATCAGGTGTGGCGAGAAGATGATATAGTTCTTCTTGTTCAGTAGCGGCATTGTAATCACCGGCTTGGTCGTCCGTGTCCTGGAAGCAACAGTCAGTCATGTGAGTTCCGCTGGGGGCACGGATGGAGCTCGCGGCGGACAGTGTTGCGACTTACCGGAGCACCGAGAAGTAGTTTGCTTCATACTTCATGAGGCCGAGTATATGCCCGATGAGCGGCAGACGGGGCTCCAAAATCGGTGGTTCAAGCTTGTCTATCTTTGGGGTGATGAGCTTTCCCAGAAAGTGCAGAACTGCCACAAAAACAGCGAGATATAAGAGAAGAGAAGCCATGTTGCTTATTAGAGAATTTCGAGGCCTTGGTTTCTTTTTTCTTCTTCTTCCTCATGCACTACTTCTTCCCAAATGTTTAGACGGTGATGGCTCAGCTATCCTCATTTAAATTCTGCTCGTGCTCCAGAGCTCTCGGAGGATGTTGAACTCGTGGCTCAGGTTATTTACTTCGACCCAAGAGACTCGTCAAAAATCCGAACCCATCTCATTGGACACGGTAATGTGACTAGAGTGCCCACTCAGCCGGGACAATCGGATCCTGTATGACTCCATCCTGGTACTAGATCAGCTTACCGGCGCGAGTTGCTCAAGTGCCAACTAGCTGCCCGAGGTGCACGCCTCTTGTAGGATCACCTGCACGTTGGCAAGTTGGCTGTCTAGCACTCCTGTGCCTCATCCTCCCTTGGCTCAACAGGTGTCAGGCCTACGCACCCCCCACACACACAGTGCTCACTTGGACACTTTTCAAAATCCCCGGTTGATGACAGGATCCCAAATACTACCGTTGGCGGCCGCGGCTTATCCGCGTGCATATAAATTGCAGTGCGAGTGGATCACATGTTGGTCTACTTACTTTTCTTCTTTGAACATGGTGTCGTGGCCTCGCAATGACTTCGCGTGTTGTCGGGCTGAGAGACCAGATACCTGTCTAGGACTCGGGCTCAGCCCCCAAGGATCTCTAGTCTGGCTTCTTGGCCAGGTAACAGCATGGGAAAGGCTGGGCGGAATGTACGTTCTATGGACGACTATCAGATGGATGAACTTGGTCCGGAGAGCTCGGGCTGGCTCTAGATACCCGAGACTGGGTGCTCGCCTACTTAAGCAGCACAGCGCTCTCGGATAAGAAAGAAGGGGTTGAAAGAATTGCTCGGCACGCCCGTCATCGGTGAAGTTTCCAAACAATTTCCGCTTTGCTTCTTTCTGAGCCCGTACTTTATTACAAGCTCCACGATGGCCACATTTCCCCTCCTTCATCTGGTTGCCGCGGCGCAGATAGCGGGCGTGCTCGCGGCCGTCGTGCTGGCATACTATCTCATCTCTTATCTGACCTCGCCCTTGAAAGACATTCCCGGGCCGCCTCTTGCCAAGTTCACCAACTTGTGGCGTGTACTTGACTACATTCATCTGATATCGCCAGAGACACAAAAGAAGCTACACGCGGAGCACGGAGTGGCAGTTCGACTCGGCCCTAACTTGGTGGCCCTCAACGATCCGGCCTTGATACCAGTCGTTTACAATGCCAGGGGAACTTTCAGGAAAGTTCGTGACTTCCCTATCTCCTTGGCCTATGTCCTGTTACATCGTGACTCAAGTACTTCATGCTAATCATCTACGCGTCATGAAGGGAAACTTTTACTCGGCCAGCGATGCCCTGGTTCACGGGAAGAAAATGGAACACATCTTTTCTACGCGGGACAACCAGTTCCATCTGGAGCAGCTGACCCCGATCCAAAAGTTTTATTCAATCCAGGGTGTTCTTGCCTATGAGAACCTCGTCGATCGTGCCATGTTGCATTTCTGTGAGCAGCTTGAGGACAGGTTCATCAACGGTGATAACGCAGGCAAGACATGTAATCTCGCCGACTGGACCTCGTATTGTAAGCCTCAGAACCCTGTATCCCCTTTTGGTAAGATGTGTGTATTGACAGATTAGTCGCGTGGGACCTCCTGAGCGAGATTACATGGAGCAGTGAGATGGGCTTTATGAAGACGGGATCTGACGTCAAGAATATGATCCATATCGGCGAGCTCTCAATGATGTATCTGGGCTTGGTATGCATTCTTCCTTCAGTGAAACTCCGCTGTTGTTAATGTCGTTTCAAGATTGGCCAAGTACCATGGGTGGCAAAGCTCCTCAGCATGAACCCGTACCGTCCCAAGACCGTCGACGCGTTCGATCATGTCATCTACTTCAGTCTTGCCCGTCTGATGGAGCGCATATCGGGCGTCCAACAACAATCATCTTCCAGTGCTGCAGCTCAGGAAAAGGGCAGCATTACTCCAAGAAATGACTACATCGCCAGCTTCTTGGAGGCACAAAAGGCATTCCCGGATGTTGTGACAAATGACAATATTGTTATGTATATTCTTACCAATGTAAGCATCCTTCTCCACAATTGTCCCAGAAGGAACTCAAACTCACCACACGCCCCCTGCCACCAGATCTCCGCCGGCGCAGACCCCACCGCGACGGTCCAGAAGGCAATCATCTACCACCTTCTCCGCAACCCTTCCGTGCTTGACAAGCTCCGGGCAGAGCTTGATGCAGCCGATCTGTCCCATCCACCCAAGTACGAAGAGGCGCATGATAGTAATAGGCTCCCTTACCTTGATGCTGTTATCAAGGAGGGTCTGCGTATGCACCCTACAGTAGGCCTCTGTCTCGAGCGTGTCGGTATGTTAAACTCAGTCCCCGTGATTCATCTGTCGATGCGACGAAATCCAGACATCACTAAACATAAGAACAAATGCACTGACGCACCATGACGCAACTAGTCCCCGAGCCGGGCCTGACCCTCCCAGACGGCCGCTTCATCCCCGCCGGCGTCAACGTCGGCCTCAACCCGTCCGTGATGACGCGCGACCGCAACGTCTACGGGCCCGACGCCGACGCCTTCCGCCCGGAGCGGTGGCTCCAGCGGTACGCCGAGGGCGGTGCCGCCTACGCAGCGCGGCTGCGGCGGATGGACGAGCTCAACACGTTCGTCTGGGGCGGCGGCAACCGCACCTGCCTAGGGAGGTTCCTGGCGACCACCAGCCTGTTCAAGGTCACCGCTATGCTGTTCCGCCGCTACGACATCGAGCTGGAGGAGCCGGCACACGAGTGGGAGCTGAGGAGGCACTGGATGGTTTACAATGACAAGATCAGGGTGAAGATCGCGCGTCGCAATGTGCCTGTATGATGGGAGGAGGATTTATGTAAGACGCTATTTGGAATCTTTGTTCAACACGACCCGAGCGAAGGTGCTAGGATACAAGTATGGATAGAATAGATGTATTAGAGATTTTCACCATAGTACTACGTTTGCTAAACCATGCCAGACAGCTGCCCCAATAACATTACCTTCGACACGTCACAATGAGCATCGGGGCAAGAGATTCAATCAACAACGGGCTTACTGGTGAATGTGCTTAGGTATGTTACACATGCACTAGGAGGAAGACTTAATTAGATCCTGGAGTAGACGGCAAGGCTGGTGCCGCTCTAACTACCTAGGTAACTTACACTTGTTGAGAGAACTAATCATTGCACTGACCTATGCGAAAGAGAGAGGTAGATATGGAGAGGGAGACAGGGAGGGACCGATCCCCCTTCATTGCCATAGGCATAACTACCTAGGTACTGGGCTCTTATCCTTCTCCACAGGTGGTGGTTTCGTTCTTAATCCGTATACGTGCTCTTTTCAAGCCGCAGGCGGTCCCTTCATACAGTAGTAAACGCTCAAAGACCTAGCGTTAGATAGGTATACAATGCCGATAATAATTAGATCTTGAAAACATAGACAGCCTCGTGAAGCCGCACAGACGAGGCTAGTTGAGACCGGCGGCCTTATCCTTCACAATAGTAGAGAGTTTTAGAATGTGCTGTATAGACATCCGACCCGACCTTTTCTCACTTTCTCACTGAAAGACAACACATCTGGAGAAGTAAATCTCAAGTTCAGAATTCATCTATCCATAATAGTATTACAAGTGCAGATGCAATGCCATCAGTTAGTCATGGGATTTCGGTAACGAGGTCTGTGGCCACGTACACGATGTCCCTGAGGCACCAAAGTCAAGGAATGCTCAAGTATTGCTTTTCAGGACGTCTCTATTTCGACTCATTCGCGCTTCCAACTGTGTTTCCCTCTCGTGGTATTTTGTCCGATCCCAGGTCAGTGACCTGCAAGCAACGATGTTGCTGCTTGAGTTGTGCAGGCCGCATGCCCAAGCCAATTGACGCGGCAGTCAAGTCAAAGACCATCAAAGCTGTACGGCTCATCAGACTAGCATGGGTCACTGATAGAGACAGCGAAGGCTGCAAGCTTTAGCATGTAGACCTTAAATGTATTCCAGAAAATGAACACGCAGGCTATAGACACACAAAAGCCAACCGAACCGCCCTTCCCCTGTTTGCGATCCGCAAAAAGATTAAACAATAAACAATGCTCGCTCCCCGTTCCCTCTCCTGTTTCCTGCCGTGTACTGAACACGAGTCACCTTCGCAATTATCTCAAAATCTAAGCGACTTTGGAAATGCAATAATGGAAAATCCCAATACTTAGTGGACCAAGTAGATGTATATCCAAGCCGTCTTTTCTTCTATGCGTCTTCGATCCAGGAATATACCAGGCCAGACTCAACGTGCTTGCCTCAGTGCGTGTGTGCAGCCACCCTCGGTCACCGACACCGACCGAGTCACCCCTGCCTCCTTTGGATGGTTCCATTGCCCGGGGGTATCCATCATTAAACGCCGTCGCATGTATGCAGTAGAAGACGAGAGAGAAGTCGTAATGTTCATAATTCGTCATCTTGATATTGCTCCTACACCGCATGGCCCAGTAAAGGGCACACGGTGCAATTGCCGCCCGCGACAACATTGGCTGGGGTTGGTACCTCACAGCGCTCCAGAGATCTTCCTCGCCGTGTTTGCCGCCGCTGTGGTTGGGCTGTGGTTGTGGATACTGCCAACCCGGCCGCTTGTCTTGCGCACGCCCGCCGGCTCCTTGCCGCTGGGGTAACCTCGAAGGCTGTCACCGGTTCGCTTGCCACCGCTGCCACCGCGGACCTTGGTCAGCACGCCCGACGCGGAAGTAGCGCGCATGGGCGAGGTCTGGACCGATTTGACCCGGCCGAGTGAGCTGCCAATGTTTTCGACGTCGTTGGAAGCGTCATCAATGACCGAGGTGTAGATGGAGGTTGTCGTCGTCGTATGACTAATAGAACGCGACTTGGCAGAGTTAGGCGAGTTGGACACTTTGCGTGATGCTCGCATGCGCAGGTGCAGCTCCTCGTCCGACTCGGCCGGTGATTGCCGCTGGACAGAGACGACCTCGGTCTGCTGCTGGATCCCACCATTCTCCTCCTCGATTGCGGACCGGTACACACCACCGCGGCTGCTATACGGGTGGTGGCGGGTCTTCCGAGGTTGCCCTGGGGTGGGAGCTGGCAGGTAGTTCTCTTGGTCTGCTGGAACATTTGTCCTCTCGTTGTCAACCTCGCCCAACGGTGTCCTATTCGAGGGGCTACGGTTGGGAGGCGTCGAGGTCTTGCTAGGGCTGCGGCCGATGTTGGCCTTTTGCATGGCGCGGATGGGTGTGCTTGGCTGGGGGTTGGCGGCGGCCATCTCCTTGCGCAGCTTCCTCTCGATGCGCTCCTCGACCCACCACTCCCGGAAGGTACCCTGGTTAAGGTGGAGCCAGTGCTGTTGCGGACCTACAACCATTCCAGGTCGCATGAATCGCATGTATGCAATGACCTCGTTGGCGGTGAAGCCATACCTGTAGATGAGGTAGGCTCCGATGAGACATCCTGTCCGGCCGAGTCCTGCCTTGCAGTGAACAGCAATGCCCTTCTTCCTGACGGTGATCATTTCGTGGGCCAGTTTGATGAACTTGCGCACCGTACCCATTGCTGGGCAAGTACCATCTTCAAATATCATGTCTAGGTGCTGGATACCCAGGCCTTCGAAGTAGGATGGGGAGTACAATGCCGAGTTCAATCGCACCACCAGGCCAATGTTGCGCTCAGAAAAGTGGGAGAGGACGTTCTTGAATGGTTGTGGCAGTGTTGGGTGAGCATCGAGATCGTCCAGAGTCTTGGGTACGGTTGCCCAGAGCTCTGAGTTCTCCGGTATTTTCGCAACCGGCTCGTGCTGTGGTGAGGCGAAGGCCAGGAAGCTAGGGGTGATCCAGTTGAAGTCACCGTGCTCTACCCTCTCGAACCTCTCGTACTCGTCCAGGTCGAAGTCCTCGAGGGCACACACGCCCTCTTCCTTTGCTTTCCACACTCCATAGACGACATCCTGAACAGTGATGCCGTAGTCGGCCTGACTGTATCCAGCGTCGCGAAACGGCATCAATGGAGGATCAACCTGGGCAATGGGAGCCAGGGCCAGGTGTGGTGGCCAGGACTGGATCAAGACCATATAGCAAGCCAGCAGGGCAGATGCATTGGCGCGGCCTGGGGCAATGGTTAGCATGAAAGACTGTTGATCGAGCTCGGGGCAGGGAATACGTACTCCTTGGGTCCGCTCTACTCCAGAACACGACGGGGCGATCCTTGTTCTCCTTTGCACCTAGGATCTCGTGGAACTGGAGGGCAAATCTGTAGAGGTGGCCAATGTGGAGCGGGCCAAAATCATGGTGGAAGTTGTTGTAGAGCAGAGTGTCGTCTACGGTGAAGTAGTATGGCTGCTTGTAAGGGGACTTGGGGACTGCCTGGGGCCCATTGCCAGCCCTCTGCGACCGCTTAGTGGGCGATTTTACTGGCCCATCTGGGTAAGGGAAGAGAGTATCCTCATTTGGCGGGTGGATGTACGAGGCGAGATACAGGCGGTCTTCGGAGAATGTTAGTAAGTTTACTGGCAAGGGCTGGAGCAGGTAGTCGAGTGGGACTGCGGAGATTGGCGCCCCTGAGCCATCATTGGCAGCGTTGGGAGCAAGAGAGATTCTCATTATCGTCTGATGGGATGTTGTTGAGAATATGGGAATAAGTGTAGAATGGCAAGACAGTGCATGTAGGTGAGGCATGGGAATGTAGCTCGCCGTTGTTTCGCGGAACGTGACTTACCTGGGATGTACTCGATGATCTGCCCGAGGTTGGAGCTCTTGGAAGGACCCATGATTGTCGCTGCCGTCTCTGGCTCAGTGACCTGGTCTATACCGTACTCTTGTGATGCTGAGCTCGAGGAAGGAGCCGGCTGCAGTGTGCAGTGTGCGCAGCGCAGAAGCGGTACAAGGAGCTCCCTAAGGATACAAGTGCAGCGCCTTGAGGGCGGGGTGCAGCTCTGCACTCAAAGGGATATCAAGATGCAGGAGTGCACATGTGTGTGCTTCTCAATCGTGAGGCAATGTTTTGTGTCAATTGGGTCGTAAAACACAAAGGAAGTGGCCAAATATCCACGTTCCAAGGTGAGACTCCGGTTGTTAAGGTGAGAGGGGTGCGGAGGCGAGGAGCTAGAAGCCGGGAGCAAGCGCACGCTATGCAGGAATCAAATACGGTGGCTGGGATCGATCGAGTTTCAGTGAGATGGGGCTGGATCGGGGTGGAGGAGGGGAGGAGGAGAGGAGTTTCCAAATTGATGCTGGAGGAGAGAAAAAGAACAATCACCCTCAGGACGAAGCCGGGCAACGACGTAAATATGAGTTTTCCCAGCGGTGTGTGCAGGTGGCAGAGAAACAGAACTGAATGTTGTCATGGCCAGAGAGTCCGTTGCACGATAATAGACAGCTGGTTTGTTATTGCCTGGCGATGGGGCCCCGTTGCCTCGACTGCAAGCCAATCGCAGCCCCTGTCGTGCTGGGGAGTCCGCCTGGGGTCCTTTTTTAGGCGGTCGCTTGCTGTCGTCCAAGCAACCAACTGGCCTCGGGACGGACCAAGGGCCAACGCACCATGGCACTGCAAAACCGAAAAACTGCAAGGTGCACACTTCAGAAACTGCGGGTAGCACTGCAGGTCTGCGGCGTGAAGGCCAGGCCCGTTTTCCAAGCCTCCGGGACCCGCCCAGCTGAGTCCCATGCCTGAGCATGAGCCTCCTTCCAAGCTTCGTCTGGCCCCACCTGTCTCTGCCCGTCCACCCGACTGCCCGACCGTCCTCCCACCGTGGGCATCGTGACAGCTGCGTGTGGGCGGTTTCTTATCTTATCGGGCCCGAGGTCCTGCAGCTTGCACCTGCAGCTGCACCTGCACAGCTCTCTCGTCAATCAATCCCACACAGCCTCAGACAGGAGCTCCCCCACCAGATCGACGGCGGCGCGCACATAAGACCACTCAATTGGAACCCTCCCGCTGCAGAGCCCCTGTGCCTGTGCCATTCCCAACAGACAATCCTCAGAAGCTCGTTCCAGATCTGACTTTCTCGACATTTTCCCCACACAACATACAACATGGCCAGTCACGCCGACCCAGACTTCCCCTGCGCGCTGTAAGTTGGCATGACTCTCTCTCTCTCTTTCTGCTGTCAGACCTAGGACTCCTTCGCTGAGAGATGCCTGTCTCGGGTCTGTGCCGACAGCCAGATCGACGTGCCCTTCCCGACCGCTCGTTTGGCCTCGATCGCAATCAAGGCCATAACCGTTGACAAGGAGCTGTCACCCCTTGTCCGCCGAGAATTCTCTACCGTCAATGTCGCGACCGCGTCTGGCGGCGCTGGCGGTCGTGTTCTAGATGATGATGTCACGGGACAAAACGTCATGAGGGTGCTATACAAGGCCACGACAAACCGGATGCTGCGGGTCTCTGTCAACTCTTTCATGGACAGCCTGTCGCTCATCCTGGAGGTCATGGAGAGGCTCGATGCCGATGTGCTCGAGTCCAGACCGATCGAACCGCAAGCTGGGCCGTTCCGGTGATTCACGCCACCCCACACAACCACGTCACGTCACATATTTCTGCTCCACCCCGAGAGGATGGTTTTGGGAAAGCTGGAATAGAAGCCTTGTCTTGCACGTCTGAGTTTAAGAATAGGCCCCGTCAGAACCTTTTCATTCCGCCAGGCGCAGCACCGCGTATCCCTGTCACGCGAACGCGAAGGAGTCGTGACAGTCAGGCTGCCAACATGCCCCACCAGCCCTAGCAGGGCCCCCATGAAGCGCAGCCCAAAATCAAGACTTCGTGACCGTCACCTTGCCCTTGTCTGATGCAAACACTCTGTCAGCCGGTCTTCAGAGCTCTTCCCTCACCTGACACACACGGGTGATGCCTTCCTCTGGCCCCGCCCTCCTGCCTGCTAGAAAGGCCCATGATCCAGTCAGTAGGAGTAGAAACATTCCAGACTCACAGAAAGCCACGTGGTCGCGGACATGCTCGGCCTTCTCCTTGGTCTGCGGGTAGTACCAGGCCGCATTCTCCAGCTCCTTGCCGTCTGCATGGATGCTGTAATAGCTTGCATCCCCCTTCCAGGGGCAGTGGGTTAGTCAGTGTTGACAGATGCAGGTGGGAAGTACGCATTCCCTTCCACCTCCTCCCAGGTATCTGTGTCCGCGAGCACGGTGTTCCCGATGGTGGCTTTGGCGTGACCGGAAGGCATAGTGATGATATTGACGAGATGGATTGACTCTACGGGTGTTGAAATCGTGTATACGAAGTAGTCGGTCGTCAAGGTCCGGGACTAACTTGGCGAGACTATGAAACTACTTCCCCTGGCTTATATGTAATGGCAAGCTTAATAATGATCAGCCTCTAATTGACTTTGATTGCGGGGTAGTCATTGGGGGCCGGAATGTGAAGATGTGTGTCATATAGCTACTAGCTAGCCAGCTAGAGTCGGCAGGGGAAAGAGAAGTAAAGAGAGTTCGTCTTGCATAGCCGCTGCGTACATGTTGGTGCTTCTATCTGACGGGGGTTATGGGGACTCCGCAGCGGTTGGTGAAGTCACGCCTCATAAACCAGAGCTTCATGAGCCGCCAAAATCTCACGAAGAATAGGGCCCATCGATCCAATTTATCCTGACATGCAGTATGCATTTTGAGCAAGCCCTGCCTATATCTATATCCTCTTCTGCAGAAAAGAGTGTATAACCCGTCATCTCATGTCAAACGCCTTACCGTGCCTAGAATGCTTGAGAGTACAATTGTGTACACACACACCGCACACACCACACATGTGCACTCACTTACTCACTCGACCTGATCGGCTCCACCAAAACACGTCTCCTCGAAATCCGCTAGCTTGACCATCTCGTCCTGCACCTTGAGGAACGTCTCCAGCTCACACCACCCGTCGACCCTGCTGGCGTCGCACTCGGGGAAGCTCCGGCCCAGCGGCACCGTCCGCTGGTTCAGTATGAAGTGCATGTACTTAGTCTCGCCCGCGCCCTCGTCCTCGACGTAGCCGGTCCTGTCCGCCTTGACGGGCCTGGGCGCCCTGATGACCTCCATGTCCAGCCTCGCGCCGAAGGGCGTCAGGTGCGACACAGTGAAGTTGTGCTGGCCCGGGTACGCCTTGGGCGACAGGGGCGGGTCGTCCTGGAACTGCGTCAGCCCCATCGCAGTCAGCACCGAGATGATGTTCGTGTCGTGGCTGAAGTCCAGGTAGAGCGACTGGTTGAGCGGGAACGTCTCGGTGCTGCTGTCGAGGGTCGTGTTGATCTGTGAGCCCGAGTAACCCAGCGTATGGTTCCGCAGCCTCGCCATCACTTCTTGCTGGTATCCGATTCCGACGGCTCGCTATACATGAGTGCGTTAGTTGCTTGTGCGTCTTTGAAATCTGTCCTGACACAACTTACCCCGGTCTTTGACTGGAAGCCGCTGTCTCCTGAGAAGAAGAGGTCTGTTCTCCGTAGTCAGCAAACAAATGCAGTTGTCTGGGAGGAAACAAGTGTCAAACTCAGACGCTTGCTTGAAAAGCACGCACCGACTGAGTAGCTGAAATGGATCCACTCTTCATAGGTGAAGAGATCGCAGAAACGACTGAAGCCATAGGCCACCTGGTGAGCATCGTGTCAGCATCATCGATGGAAAGGGCGTTGCCAGATAAATCCAACACACTAGCCAGGGCCACTGACCGTTTCGTATGGGCACATGTTCTGTGCCGCGTACGTGTCCTCTATCGTCCAGTCGTAGCCTTGAATCATGCTGCTGAGGCGAGCAGTCGCTGGGAGAAAGTCAGTTTCAGACCAGCGCTTATGGGACATGACTAGAGGAATTCCTACCCTTTTGCAGATAATTCTGCACCCACTCGACTGTGGCATTCCTCCCACCATGGTCAAACTCCGCATTCGGGCAGTTCTTGTAACCCGCCAGCGAGTTATTGAACCCCTTCTCCTCGATGATGACCTCGATGGTGGCGTTCCTCGTCCACTCGAGCCCAAAGAACCCGGCGACAAAGTATTCGGCTGACTTGAGCATGCGGTCCTGAGTGGTAGTCCGCACGATGATCCTGCTGTTGGGATTGTACAGCGACGAGTACATGTACGAGTGCAGGATGCCCGAGTCGAACAGCTCCTGCCTGCCCTTGGGCACCAGGATCTCGGCGCCGAGCGCGTAGCTCCAGTCGTTGAGGAACTCGAGCGGGCCGGAGGCCCTGAAGCCGGACCCGGCCTTCCTGGCCGCGGCTACCTTATCGCCAAAGGTGACCACGTTGGATCCCGTGCCCCCGGTCGGGTAGCGTGAGCCGTGGCGCGACAGCATCTGCACCTGGACGATGTCTGCCCCTGCCGGCAGGGGGTACTCGTCGACGCCGAAGCCCGGGGATGGCGTGTAGGGCGACAGGAAGCCCATCATCTGGAAGATGCTCTCATTCTTGGACGTCATGCCCTCGATGGGGATGCCCGTCTGCAGGGGCTGGTTCGGCACATAGGTCGCCGTGGGATTCAGGGTCCAAGTCTGAGCCAGGAAGGCCGGCGCCCCGGTGGCGGTCGGCCCAGCCCATAGCTCCGGGGAGGTCTGGAAGTACTGGGGGACCTTTGGCGTTGGTTCGCAGTGACAGTCTGAGCCCGGGCGGGAACGGAAGCCGATGAGGCCGGGGTTGATTGTGAGGCTGAATGCCGCAAAGACCAGCAGGCATGAGATGATAGTGATGAGGATAGCTCTTAGGCTGACATTGCGCAGGCGGCTGGGAGGCTGAGATTGGTAGGCCGGGGGCTGCTCTAGGGGCGTCTCGGACTCGTCCTCGCCATAGTCTTCTCGGCCCTGGACGAGCTGGTAGCCCTGTGCCTCCTTGGCCTTCAGCTTCAGGGGTGCAGGCCGCATCTTGGACATAGGGTTGTGGCTAGACCGTTCAGCATGCAGTGGGAGCTCAGCTCCTCACATCGAGGTCGTCACACAGGGCACGTTGAGTTGGAGACGCAGGTGGGGACGTGTCAGAGGGAGCTCCCGTGCGCACGGGCCGCCTGTTGCTATATTTACTTCAGCCTCTGTTGGTCCCCACTCAACCTTTGACATCGTGGGTAGGAATGTGTAGGATTTCCATCTGCATGCTTACGCTCTCCGGAACAGACCAGACTCCTCTTCCGAGGGCACATGTGTGGAGTAAATCTCAGCGCCATCGCTGTTTAGGCAGCGGATTCCGGTATGTGAACGACGATGTCCACATTCTAAAATAGGTGTCCCTTGTTCGTTCTCGACGGGTTTGTACAGCATGAGGAGATCAAACAAGACTGCTCTTCCAGTGCGATCTCTACGGACGCGACAGAAGGCCTTTGTGAAAATGGACCTGTACAAGATACCCCTCGCTTGTCATTGACGCCGATGAGCATCAGAAGGGTGTTTTCTGGGAAACAGCACGGCACTCGCGGCACGGGCACCGAAACGGAACGGGATGTTATCCGCTATCCACGCGTTGTCTTCCGGACGGCTGCAGCGTGTAACAGCAGGCGCAAGTGCACCTTGCGTACAGGCTCACATAACCAAGGACGGATAGTTGCCAATGAATCCGTTTCACCGCCATGCAGTGCTTCCACAACTCCCCCAGAATGACATGCAGACAGCGCACAAGTTGTGCGGCGGGCGGGCGGGGCAATAACGCAGACTGCAAGCCCTGCAGAGACGGGCCTGCCTACAAAGTTTGCAAGCAAGCACGCGATGTCCTGCCCGGCCACGGAGTGTGTTTTCTTGTGCTGGGAGCGTGAAGTTGCAGGGGTTCTTATATGCCAAAGTGGTGAGACCTATGAGGTGATCCGGGGAGGTGCCACTGGGTGGGCGAAGCAGTCTCAGCTGCGAATGTCTGATAACGAAGCATGTCCCAAAGCCGGGGAATTGTATTGCCTTGAGCACGATAGCATGAAGCAGTTGGGCGGGAACACCTTCGCCGAACATGAGGTAGGGACTATGAGGACCCAGATGATCTCCTGGAGGGCACTAAGACAGTGGGTTGCAGTCTTGTCACGCAACTTGGGAAGTCCTCGAAGATGACTCGGCAGGAAATATTTTGACAAGAAGCACAACAGGCAGACGGCGCAGGAAAGATGCTGGTACTGCAGGCTACTAGTATGGGTCAATCTTGCTGATTCTGGTGCTTCCAGTATTAGGTGGTTTCGTTCTTAATCCGTATACGTGCTCTTTTGAAGCTGTAGGCGGTCCCTTCATACAGTAGTAAACGCTCAAAGACCCAGCGTTAGATAGGTATACTATATCGATAACATTAGATCTGTAAATACGTTCGTGAGCTTCCAGTATTAGTTACGTAGGATGTGTGGATTTTAGATAAGGGAAGATGCCACGATATTTCATTCATAAGTGCCAGTATTCTTAAGCTGTCACGTACGACCATACCCATTGGAAAATACGGGATCCCGTCCGCTCTCCCATAGTCAAGCCAGTGAGGGCCGGATTAGTAGTTGAGTCGGTGACGATCAGCGAATACCCGGTGTTGTACGTTTTTTTGACATCTTTTTTGGTCATGCCGGCCCACACGATGACTCGAGACAATTGGCGCTCCTGACAAATTATCAAGTCTCACCGATGGGTTGATGGATTGCGGATGTAAGTCGGTCAAACTGTAAGATAAGAGATGCTCTCCAGCTTCCACTTTGGGTCGCGAGCGGGCATACGAACAGCATCCTGACATTCCGCGCCGCTAAGCAAGCAAAAGCATTAGAAATGAGCCGGCGAATCGTCTTCCAGACTTTTGTCAACGACCAGGATGACAACGACTTGGGAGCTGCGCAGAAGTGATATACCAGGATATCACAGTTGCCAGCCAAGCAGTTGTGGTGATTCTGTCAGCTGCAGTGTGTGACCTGCCTCATGCGGGCTCTGTATGTCCTGCCAGGGCATATTAATCCATGATTGCAAGACTGGCACATCTGCTCAGGGGCATTTCCGTGCCAAGGGCAAGCAGCATAAATATATGCAGAGGGAAAAGGGGTGGAAAGCTGTCACATGCTATGTGCACGCCCACCCGTAGCTCCAGTAACCGGCTTCAGGATCGCCAGACTGCATGCAGCACAGAAGGTCACCCAGCACTCTTTGCAAGCTGGAAGCCGATCCATGGTCGCCTCGGTTATCAAGAAAACCAGAACCAGAACCATGGTAATGAATGTGAATTCCAGCCTGACCGGTGTCCCGCAATGGGGAGCCAGAGGACATCGAGGTTTTGCTCAAATAGCCAATTCTAGCTTTCCAAAAATGAGGCTGACCCAATTCAACCTTGATTGATGAGAGGCTGCCCACCGGGCTGCTACCGGCTCCTCCTCCGCAACAGCCGACATCAAGTTTACGGTAGCACGAACGGACATCGGAAACCGAGCTACGGACATGGGCCTCTCGATCAAAGCTCGAGCCGAAAGCCAGTCCCGTCGAGATGATCGGCGATTAGCGATCAGCGCGCGGGAGCCTGAGTTTTGGATGTTCGGAGGGTGACGTTGACAGGGAAATCGAGGATCCCCCGTCGTCATCACGTGTGCCGGTGCCCCCGTTTGGCCGTCCCAGCCTGAGCCAGCCCATCCCATGGGCGCCAATGGGCACCAAGCCAAATCCGGCCTGCGCCCCTGAAGCGAGTGACAGACGGCATTGAGAAATCTGACGGCATCTCATTGGACTCGGTCGCTGTCTTGCTTATCTCTTGGCAAGGGCCCGCCGCTGCAATTAGCCCGAGAGCTTGTTTCGACTTGGCCGGGGCCTGCTCCCATATCTGTACCACTGGCAGCGTCTTATCGGCAAGCACTGAGTGGGACTCTTGGGTTTCTTTATCCCCTCCGGCCTGGCGGAATTTGAAATCGCGAGGGTGAGCGGCCAAGCTGGGGTGCATGAGGCAAAGATATGCTTTTTCTCAGCCCTGACCCGGGTCTGACCTGGGCACAAGTTGCGAGCAAGGCAGAAGGGGCAGAGATGCGGTTCCCCGGGCCCCCGACTGGGTTCACTGATCAGGCCATCGGCCCCGTCTTGGGTGCTTGAGATGAAGCCCAACAGCAACCTTAAAATAAAACCAGCGCACACGCAGCACGGTGGGTAATTCCGGTACACTATCCTGACACTGTCAGATGGTTTGCCAAGCCTCTTGGATCTGAGCATGCGAGCCTCTTGGAACGGGGCAGGTCGACGCAGCATGGATACCTGAAGAAATTTACAATTTTGCGCTGCTGGGTAGATGCCGGGCATCGGAGATGGGAGGCGAGTGCGGGTGCAACGCCCCGGCGCTGCATGACTGAATTGTCTGACATGGAAGTTTGGGGCCGGTGTGCTCACTGATCAACCTGCTCGGGTGGTCTGGTGGCTGATAGGTAAAGATAAGTGGTGATGGGTTCTGTGGCGGATTATTTCGGGATGCTCTCTGGTGTAGATACGAGCGCAGTCAGAGATATGATAAACAAAGTGGGCCCGCGCCTTAAGTGAGCCTCAAGAGTGTCTTGCTAACACCACGGACAAATACTTTGCTAACTGATTCAGCCCTGTCCCCAGTTTTCAGGACCCGGGGCAGACCGAGACGTCAATGGCAGTGGACGGGACCTGGCCTGGACCCTTGAAAATGAGTGCTCTCCTGCATGACATGGCATGGACGGACGGCATAGCACATGGAAATGTTGTCGGTGATCGCAGCAGACTTGTCTCTCCGGGTCCCCGTCCTTGTTGTTCCTGCAGACTTGCCCGGACAAGACGGGCCGGGCGGTCTGGAGGGAAAAGTGAAAGCCGCTCGCGGAAGCGCAATTGACTATTGACTGACTGACTGACTGACTGACTGACTGACTGCGGGCTGATTACCGCTGTCGGAACCATCCGGAGACGTTGAGCACCGTACCGTGAGACGTAACAGTAGAACAAAACTGTCAACGCAGTGTCATGCTGCCCAAGAAGCAAAAATGCCCAGGCAGTTGCCTGTCACCAGCCCCTCCGAGTCCTTCGCATACACCACCTTACACTATAAACAACTCTTCCACTTCAGCAAACTCGACGCAAGTCATGAGCCTGCGTGCCATCTCCAGAACTCAAATCATCGACAAACAACCCTGAGGCCGATCCAGCCTGGCAAAGTGGCCGATGGGCGTCCGATCTTGCTGCACCTCGCCCACGTCCTACGCCCACGCTTTTGGCCTTGCCCGATCCGGTACCCAAGACCCTTGTCGCCGAGCCCCCACAGATACAGATACAGAGTCTTGTCGATGCCGCGTCTTTTCTTCTTCGCTTTTGCATGCTGCACGTCAACCCCCAACTGAACCAGAATTGATTCGAATAGAGCAGACACGTTGCACAATGGACACTGCTCTTACTTTTGCTCATCTCGTTCAGGCTGAATGAGCGAGGGGGGAAGCTGTCACGGGGGGCAGAAGCAGGACCTGACATCTGCAGGGGTCTTGATTGCTGCGTAGCAAAGCCGTTTGCCATTTACAGTATCGTATCCCCACGGTTCGCTATCTGTCTAAGTGGAGACCCCCTCCCCCTTGTCCGTTCTCAGGCTTCACCTACGATCAGATGCCAGCGGATGCAGGACGTTGGAGCCTTTCCCGTCATTAATATAGCTGTGCCTGGGCCGCCGACTACGGAACGGGCGTTGGGTCGGGAGCCGAGCCACTTAACAGCTGGTGGCTGAGAGGGCTGGAGGCTGGAACACGGCCGCCCAACTCGCACGGAGTCGCGCCGGCCGTCAAAGGCAGGATGTCTGCTAGCTCATGCCTGGGAGGATAGAGTCTGCCTGAGCACGGCTCTGTGTCTGTGTGTGTGTGCGCGGGTAGCAATAGGAATACCTGGGTAGGTAGGTAGGTTCTGATCAAATACGTACTTGGCAGTAGTAAGCCCTAGCACAGTCCCGTCAGGAAGGAAGGAACGGATGCAGCCACAATGCCGAAGAACCATCTCCTGGCTAGCAGATCGACGGCTGTCGGCCAGCCCTGGCAGTGCTGGTGCTGGCACACGACAACTGGAGGGCGTCCGTATCTATCAAGGGTAGGTAGCCATGAGCTGATGGCTTCACCAAATCCACCCTTCCGCGGGATGAACACGGCGTGGGGTACCCTTCGATAACGGTCCCGTCCCCGTCCCCGTCCCTGTCTCCTTCCCCGTCACTTCACTCTTCTTAGCCACATCCCCTATATGGCGTCCTACTAAGTCCTCCCTGGAGGGTGAATGTTCTTTCTGCCTGGGGGTTTTGGGACCCCTGCTAAAACCCCACGAGTGGCAGCATCTGGCGGGCGATCCGACCGACTGGGAGACACCTCCCGCACCACAATTCTTTTGTTCTGCTGTGCAGCCCCCCTCAGGCACTGGACGTAGCAGTCAGCCTCTGTGCAAAGTGAAGAGGGCACAAAGGACTTTGGCCCACGGACAGCCCGGCCCATCGAAAACAGAAGACGGGACGCCCAAACCGTCCACGGCAGGGTGGTCTGCACAAAAAATGACCCGGACTGCAAAAGCTTCACCGTCTAGCAGCCTCTAAACTCGTAGCCTCTCGCACAACCCAAGTCTCGGTCGCCCACGCCGACCCGGAAAACTCGCCCCAGACGACGGTCAAGCCAGCCCAGTTGTTGGTCGGCCGGCTGGCTGCAATAACCGGCTTGCCTGGCTAATCTCGAGGGACTAGCTGGGGGGCTGGCTTGCGTGTGCCCCCAGGAAAGAACCCGGGGACTTTTCTTCCTCTCGCCTTTCTAGATCAAGCCTCACGACCTGCATCGACAGCGAGACCAGGGCCCCCTGTGTTAGTCGCCCGCGCTCTCTCTCTCTCTCTCTGCGCTTCCTGGCCCACTGCTGCTATCCACCGAGATCACCAAGAACGCATACCTGGTCCATCTTGTTAGCTTTCATATATTACTACTCTTATCCCGCGTTCCACTCGCCTTGGCGCATCCTTGACTTTTGTTCTCTTCCTCCTGACTCTATCGAGTGGCCTCCTGCCGTACGCCGTTACACCTCGACCAGCTTGAGTCGCGGCACCCGCATACTCCATAAGGGGAAGCTTACATCGCTCCTCACCTCCCCTCCTCTCACCCACCACTCATCTTCCCGACCTCCTCCCGACTGAGTGGTGATACCGTCAGCTTCACCAACAGAGCTCTATTCACTTCGGCACCATGTCGTATTCATGGATCGGGGCACCGGCCGTCTTCAATGGCACCAACGAGGAGACCGGTGGTGATTCTGGTGCGTTTTAGAGCATTTCCAACAGGACGCAGCACATGTGCTGCTGTCATTGTCATGAGTCGGTGGTAGTAACTGACACTCTTTCCTAGCCACCGAGAACCTGAACCAATGGTATTCATCCGGTGATCAGGCCTTCATCATTGTGGCCTCGTGTATGGTGTTGATCATGATTCCTGGCATCGCCTTTCTCTACTCCGGCCTCGCACGAAGAAAATCCGCCCTCTCGATGATCTGGGTCACCATGATGTCCTTCTCTGTTGTTACCTTCCAATGGTACTTCTGGGGCTACTCACTCGCCTTCAGCTCTGTTGCGACCAACGGCTTCATCGGCGACCTGCACCACTTCGGCCTCATGAACACCCTCGCCAAGCCCTCGCCGGGCTCGCCACTGATCCCCGAACTCCTGTACTCCTTCTACCAGATGCAGTTCTGCGCCGTCACCGCCGCCCTCGTCGTTGGAGCCACCGCCGAGCGCGGCCGTGTCCTGCCCGCCATGATCTTTACCTTCTTCTGGGCCACACTCGTCTACTGCCCCATTGCCTGCTGGGTCTGGAACATCAATGGCTGGGCCTTCAACTACGGCGTCCTCGACTACGCCGGCGGCGGCCCCGTCGAGATCGGCTCGGGCATGTCGGCACTCGCCTACTCGTGGGTCCTTGGGCGCCGAAACGAGAAGATGATGCTCAATTTCCGCCCGCACAACATCTCCCTGATCCTCCTCGGCACCATCCTCCTGTGGTTCGGCTGGCTCGGTTTCAACGGCGGCTCCGCGTTCGGCGCCAACCTCCGCGCCACCATGGCCTGCTGGAACTCATGTCTGACCGCCATGTTTGCGGCCATGACCTGGTGCCTTCTGGATTTCCGTCTGGCCAAGAAATGGTCTCTCGTCGGCTGGTGCTCCGGTACCATTTCTGGTCTCGTGGCCGCCACCCCAGCGTCTGGTTTCATCCCTCCTTGGGCGTCTGTGGTCCTCGGTGTGGTCACCGGTATCTGCTGTAACTTTGGCACCAAGATCAAGTTCCTGGTCGGAATCGACGACTCCCTCGACGTGTTCGCTGAGCACGGAATCGGCGGTATTGTCGGCCTCATCTTCAACGCGCTCTTCGGCGCAGGCTACATTATTGGGCTGGACGGTGTCAACACCGGCGTCATCACGGGCGGCTGGCTCGATCACAACTACAAGCAGCTGTACATCCAGATTGCGTACATCGTCGCTTGTTCGGCCTACGCCTTTGTCGTGTCCGCAATCATTGCGAAGATCATCGATCTCATTCCCGGGCTGAGGCTTCGTGCTAGCGAGGAGGCCGAGTTGCTGGGTATGGATGACGACCAGCACGGCGAATTCGGTATGTGTCTCTTCCCGCCTGAGGTTTTCTTTTGATACCTGCCTTTGTCCTTCTTTCTTTGTGCTAACCTGCCGTGTCAAACAGCCTATGACTACGTCGAGGTCCGCCGAGACTTCCTGGCATGGACTCCCGCCCAGCAGGAGCAACGCATCGACGGTGTCGGCCTGGTTCCCCAGCACGGAATCGAGGAACACCAGATACTAGCGAACGGCACCACCTCCAGATCCCGGGGCAGCGAAGAGGAGGAGAAGCGGGCGCTTGGCTCATCCGACAGGTCCAACAACGATAGGGCCAGCAACGACAGGGCCAGCAACGACAGGGCTGTCAACGCTAGAATCAGCAACGACAGGGTCAGCAACGACAGGGCGCGATGAGCGTCACCCCGCGTATTTTATGTTTCTCTCTGGCTTTAATAATACATGATGATACTTGAAGAAGATTGTTCACTCGGGTTCGAGCAGCGTGCTTAAGGATAGAGAACACTACGGGATGGGATTTACTGGCATCGGCGTGGGGGGGTTTTTGTTTTTTTTCTCCCACGGACTCGTTGGAATGGGGTACAAAAAGTTCGAGTGGTGCTTGTGCTTTCAGGCTCGTGCCATTTACTACTCGAGCGTGTGGAACATTCTCGCGCAACCACTTTCGACGTTGTCGCTGGGTCAGATTGGCCTTTTGTCTCGATTATCTTCCAATATACCCACTTTACACAAGCAACCGTTGAAGCAGCCTGTTTCTGGACTTGGTCATGTTAATTCCATCCGTGACTGCATTTTAGTCTACCCGGCGGGATCAAGATATCAAGACCCGGAATCTTCTAGGGCGAATCCTGCCGAAGTCTGAGATGCAATGTGAGGTTGGGCACGACACAAAAAGGGGCTACCGGCTAGCTATCAGCAGATGGATCCCCACGCACCACACTTGTTCCTCCTCGATGGCTTTGCTTAATATGTCAGTCGCACACCAGGCATACCAAGGCCAACTTCGAAACCGCCATCGTCAGCGCAATCGAGCAAATACGCCGCAAGCCAGCCAAATCCATGTCGTGTCCAACCCCCGTCCCCCAAAGATATCATCTTTCAGCTAACGAGGCAGCCCGGCTCAACCCATGTGAAGCCGCCCGATTATACTGGACAATTACGGTATGCCAAGCAAGGGGACAATTCCTTATCTCGGGAGGACAACCCTGCAGCGAAGGACAGGGGACCCGGTCCGCCGTCGCTAGTGCCACGGGCGGTCGGCGGCTTCTGATTGCTGGCTCCTCGGCACCCGATCGTCATCGGGCTCGGTTGAGAAGTACAACAATTATTGTCATTATTGCCGCCTCCTGCGACAGCCTCCATCTGCTAAGTCTATCAAGCGATCAGCACAGGGGTAAGTTTGAGAGAAGAGGGTGTGGGCTGTCATGATGCGTGCGTGTGTCATGATCGCGTAGTATGTGTTTGTGTTTGTGTTTGTGTTTGTGTGTGCGTGTGTGTGTGTGTGTGTTTCGACAGTGGTAAGTATTGGGGGAGAGGGCCACACTGAGTCCTCGCCGGGCGCTGTCTCACGTGTTCTACCTGGCCGTACCCGGCGAGACACGGCCTGCCAGATTCCCCATGGGGACGAGCAAGCACTCACGCACAATAGTACCGACATGCAACACCCCACAGTCTGGATCGAGCTGCAGGTGGCCGGCCGTCTCGTCTGTCACAGCCCCAGGAAAGCTACCTGCATCTGAAATCCAGAGTGCCGGTACTGCTATCTCCCAGAAGCGAGACATGCGCCCTCACATCTCATGGAGGTTTCCTTATCTATCGCGCTAGTCGTGTGACACTAGGTGGCCAGCTAGCCCACCTCAGCCCTTTCATCTCGCGCCTGGGCGGGCAGAGATAAGGGAGCTGCCTAGATGCTCTTTTCTAACAACACGACACCGCCCTCTGCCCGCGTACCGAAGTATGTGTGTCCTGCATGAACTGGCCTGTACCCGGCTGTCGGGACACCCAAGACACGGGATCTCCGTGGCGCTTCCCTGGTAGTGGGAGTGGTGGTTGGCCACCGGCCTGGGCCTTCCTCACCATCCCCACGCCGCCGGATTTCAGCCTCACCCACCACAGGCGTACCAACGACGGCAGCATGCCCAGCCGTGTGTCTGCAGCCCCATCTCTTATCTCCTTGTCGTTGGATCTGCACACGAGACGTGGTTCCGAGGGGTTGGTACGGCATGCGTCGACCTTTTTTCGCTGGGGAAGGCTTGCTGGTCGCATGGGTTGATGCGTTCACGCCCTTGATATTTCGTGGCCCACCCCCTCATCCACCACGCCTTCCGAGCAACACCATCTGGATCATCGTGGAGAACAACATATGTGGGTGGGGGTCCCGGCTTGGCGACCCCCCATGGGCTGGGTCCATTCCCAGGTCCGGGCTGAAAGGTGCACGTTGTGACCTTATTTGGCATAAGTGCAGCGAAGTCATTTGTTGGGCAGCTGACCACCTGGCGCTCATGACTGGGCCAACATCTCAGAACCATGGAAGGTAGTGGCGGGCAGCGTCTCTCCCTTCGGGTTCTGCCACCGAATTTCGGAGGTCCTGGCAGCAGACTCGACTGGCGAACAGCGTCATCCGCACCAGTTAACGACCTGCTCTCGAAAACTGGTTGGCAATCCCAAACTGTGAATACCACAATTCACTCCAAGTGTGCCGCATCAATTTCGGCGGTGTTACCCGGACAACAGCTACAGCCGGGTGGGAGGGCAGCTTGAGCGAGACAGGGCCAATTCTGGGAAGTACATTCTTAGTCTTTTTCTTCTCGGCTCTGAATAGAAACTCCCAAGCACTTTTCTGTACATGTATGGTCAACCACGCGCTTCTGCGTGAAGTCTGGTGCGCGCGCATGTCGACCCACATCTCAGGGTCGCACTGCTTTCGGGAGCCAAGCATGCCACCATTTTGAGCCGCCCAATCTCGGTTGACCTCCAACATATCTGGATTAATCCTATCCTGACGACGGTCTCTTTCGTCGATATTCGCCAGTGGTCACTTCATAATCACATTCAGTTTCACAATTCGGAAATTCAAGTGTCTTGATCAGGATTTGTATTTCCACCCTTTGATCTCACTATATACATCCGAATCTAAAAAAGGACACGACGCTGCACTCTCTACTCATCACGCAATAGAATTTAGGCGACGGTCAGGGAGTAGGCGGTGGTCTTGAAGACGGTCTCGGAGCCAGTGAAGGGCTCGGTACCGGCCTGCAGGCTGGTGATCCAGTTGCTGTCATCGACGCCCTGGTTCTTGACCAGGTAGCTGAGGAACTCCATCATGTCACCGGAGAAGTCCTCGATGGGCGAGTCCGCCACGAAGGAGTAGACGGTCGTGTCGCCGTTGGGGCCCTCGTACAGCTTCCACGAGGTGGACCCGATGGTCGGCGTGTCGATGGTGGAGCCGGTCGACGAGATGGGGCCTGCGCCGCCGTAGGCTGCCAGCCACACCATGATCTCGTACTTGTTGGTGCCGCCCTCAGTAGCGGCAAGCCAGAGGTCGTACGAGACATCGGCGACGATGTCGGTGTTGGAGTAGCTGTGCGCGTTGTTAGTCGGAGTTGTCCTTGGGTGCAATTTCGAGGGTAGGGGAGAACTCACGTCCACTTCCAGGTGGAAGGGATGGAGGAGACAGCGCTCAGCTGCTTGCCGACGTTCTCCAGAGCGGCGTTGGAGTAGGACTTGACTGAGGTGGAGCCGCCCTCCCAGTTCCAGTTTGTCTCCCAGGCGACGGTGGTTCCGTCGATGCTGTCGAACGAAGTGCACTGCGAGCCCGAAGTGGCCTGGGCCGAACCCCAGTTGTTGTGGTAGATTGTGTAAGGGCCGGCCGTCTTGGAGCCGAAGGAGTCGCACGAGATCTGTTCCGAACGCTTGACGGAGGGCGCAGCCGTGACGGAAGTCGCGGCCAGCACGAGGGAGGCGATCTCAGCGGTGAACTTCATTTTGGCTTATCGTGGGAGAAATGTCTGGCTATATGCAGGTGATTGGTTGTATAAATATTGACTTTTGGATTCGAACGAATGAAGGTCGGCAGCACCAGGGCTTGGAATCGAAAAGACTGTGGATGAGTAGGGAGACAAGGCTGAAGAGGAAACAAGACCTACAAGAAAAATATCACATCGATCGCCCTCGAGAGGTTATATCCTCGACGGGATCCCCACACGCACCCGGCCCCTGAGCGTGGTTCGGCTGGACCCGACTCGACGACATCCACATGGGGACCCAAGGCGTGTTTCAAGCAGAGCGAACGCAAATTAAACAAGGCCCACCAATCCGCTCACTGCCCCGGAGCCGCATACCCCGATTGATGGGAATTGGCCGCCCATCTACGTGAGGCCGCTTCGTCTTGATGGCACCTGACAACCAAAAAGGAATATGCCTGCTTTATGCACGTTTCCCATTAAGTCTGCCCGCTTTGCACACTAAGTCCGGGATAGCATCTACAACTATGTACCGAGCAATAGCAGCGGCAGCAGTATCAACTGTTTCCCCTTCTTGTTATGTTTCTCCAAGTCCTTTGTTTGGAAGATCAAGAAACGCCAAGTCCGAGTCAGCGTGTTCATCCCTTGCTGTTTGGAGACACGATCCCCATGCAGCAACAACGGGCTTGACTAAGTCCCCAGGCCCGTCGCTCTCTTTTGGACAAACAAGGCTGAGCATCTCCAGACAAAAGCATAAAAATAATGCCCACTGTCATGCGCAGTGCCTCCCATCGTCTGTTCTGCAACCCCTGACCTCCGGAAGTCAATAAGCCCTCCACCACCCGAGTTGTGGGCAGTTCCCGAGCTGTTCGAGATGAAGGGACCCTCGGAAAAGGGAGCATATTCCCAAGGGGCAGATGGGGGCACCAGAAGACACTAGAAAAAACAAGCTCGTCGAAGCTCGAGTCCCGAGACACTGCCGGCGCCTGTAATACCCCGTTCAGGGGTCCCCGCCTGTCCCCCCCCCCGAAAGCCCCACCAGCCTCGGCCGGATGTGACGCCATTCCGGGCCATGATCGTCGGCCGCAACGCGTGTAAAGAACACGGCCCATCTCGTCATCTTGTGTGGGGGATGGCCGACACATTGTGCCCCCTGCTCCGTACTGTAATTCTAAATCCCTCCTCGCGGCCTCAGTGGTGGGAATTGTTTCTTTCGTCTGATCTGGCCATGGATGACGGGGCGCGCGGATCCCTTCTCTATGCGTGGGGCCTGATCGACGACGATCAGCTCAATCGTGGATAAGAGAGGAAGGGCGGAGGCACGGCAGCGAGTCTTTGCCTTGTCCTTTACAAAACCCAGCACAGCAACGGCCTTGCCAGGTTAGCTGGCCCACGCTTTGTGGCTATTGGCTGGAGATGCCTTTCGTTGTACCGGCTTTCGAAAGCCGCAACTCGGCTTCCAGTGGATCATCCATGGGGAGCAGCCACACAAGGGTCGTTTTGATTTGCTCTGGAATCTAGCCATCGTGCCACGGTCATCTGGTTAACGGCCGAGCAAACATTCAATCGCCGATGTCTCCGAGGGGACCGAGTTCCGCTGGGGTTGTCTCGGGTGTGCCGATGGGTAAGGGGTCAAGAGCGCTGCGACAGTATGTAGACCGCATCCGAGCATAAGACGGCTCATTCTCCACGCTACATAGGCACATCTAGTGATCGGTGCATACAGCGTGCATAACGAAAAGGATATATCAAGTCTATGCCAGCCTGACCTCGGTGATCACCCAAAGGATGGTCCCACATCTGGCCCGTTTCCATTCAGGTTTATCCCTCAAGCACAGCGTGTGCGAGGTTCTCATGGATACTCTGCTTCCAAGCGACCGTCTGGGACATGATCGGTCCAGACTACAGCTTGTCAATAATCTCACAACATGCAAAGGCCACATTGAGACTAGAAGTGTACCATCACGAGTGTGTCTGCTCAGCTGGTCTGAGGCCAGGGGTAGTCGAGGATGTAATCAAAATGCATCTGGTCAGTGTTTATTATCAAGGGACTTCCGCTAACCATAAACTCCAAGTTCCAAGCTTTGGAGTAAGACTCACGCGGAAAACAGGCCCTGGGAGGGTATCCTAGAGGATGGTATCCTAGAGGATGGTATCCCAGAGGAGGGTATCACAGAGGAGGGTATCTTAGAGGAGGGTATTGTAGCCATCTGTTAGCCTTCTCAGGCAATTTGCATATCTGGGAAGTCGATCTCCTGGCCGTCGTCTGCCACAGCCCCAAAGCCTCCCTCAAATTCCTCCTGAGCAAGGTCGTCCAGCATCGCGTCCATTACATCCTCCGCAACCATGTGCTCGTGCGGGTCATGGTCCATCCCAACGGTGATGTCCTCATCCTCCGAGGTGTCAGCCCACGAGTCCGAGTCGTTGTCCTCCGTATCACTATCCTCTGTCTTATATCTTCTGCGGGAATACACCTTCGACCCAGCAAAGTCGTCCCATGAGGCCGTCTCGCCCTGATCCCGTTTGACTATGTCGTACTGCATAACAGTATGGTCTTGGTAGTTGAGGATCAGCCTCCACCTCCTCGGCGGCTCCGGCTCGATCGATCGCGTACCCCCCTTCCCCACTTGCCGGCGCCGTCTCAGTTCGAGACCTCGCGAGCGGGACTCAGGCATTGGGGAGACCGCTATGCCTAACAAGCAAACATATGGGCGCTCGGAAGTCTCCTCTTCGTATTGGAAAGGTAAGACAGCGTCAACGCGGAAGGCACGCCGGGGTGTGTTTTCCGCTGGCGGTGGCTTCGTAAGCGTGAGGAGTGCAACACGTCCGCACATGGAACCCATGATCACAAGGTGAAGTTCCGGGATAGTGAGGAGCATGCTGCACCTCTTGCCAAGGCCCATGTCCCACGGGGCGTCGTTAGTGTTTGTGTTCACGTTGTCCAGCACACTGGGATTAGACGTTAGTGCCAGACACATCAAGAAGGACTAAGCCAGGGACCGAATATAGCATCAGGAGGCTTACTGGTGGCAAACAACACCAGTGTCCGTCTCATTAAGTGCGAACATCTCCATGTCCTCCTCGTTGAACCGCAGGAAACTGATATCACGCAGCAGGTCTTCCCCGTTCATCATTTGAGCGTTCTGCCGGAACTGGCTGGTACTGAGGGGCACACGCAGTTCGTGTGCTCTCTTAGCCGCACCCCTGACCCCCGCAAATTCGGCCAGCGCTCTGGGCGAGGTGAGTTCGGGGAAGTGGTTCCCCGAGAAGGGCACTATTGTCATGGCCAAGCACATAGGGCCTCTGTTTTCGAGACCGGTGCCATCGTTGGGGTCGTAGACCGGCCGCCAGATGTCCTCGGAGAGATACGGCGATATGTTGGCTGCTTCTTCGAAATCGACCAGAGAGAAGTTATCCCTTGCGAGACCATCGGTGTTCTCACTACGATCCTCAGCGTCGAAGACGGCGATACGATGTTTATGCCTCCTTGAGGCAGCATCGTATCGAATCTCCGGCATGCATTTGGATATGTCCTGCCACGCACCACGGGATGTCTTTGCTCGATGAACGCACTTGTCCGGGTGCAGGCCCAGGGCTGCGTGGACCTTGTCGGTCGGTAGCAAATGCAAATCCATGACAGGTAGAACGTTCCAACCGCGAACAAACCTAGACCGTCTTCCGCTCGGAAACTGAACGTTGTGGGGAGGGATCCTGATAGGTTTCCGGGCGACTTTCCAGATATCGGCAACGTAAAGGTAGCCATTGATGTCGATGGCAGCAATCCGGCTGCCATTTCCTTCGGCATCGTCGCATATGGCGACGCTGGGCATGTTGGATGCCTCCACGCCAAAGGACAGGACGATTCTCCATGTCCGCCGCCGTGCTTGCAACCTTTTTTGCAGCGTGTCAATCTGTTTTGTGGCTCCTCCCACTTTCGTCACGATGTATCTGACATTTTCTTGCCCATTTACATTGGTTCCCTTGCCCGCAGGCCCGTTCTCCCTGAAAGCGATAAGATTCGGTACCGTCTGCTGCAATTCCATCGTGACACGGCCTTCCCCGCCGTGCGACGGTGTGTTACTGATGTCTATGTTACTTTTCGGTATATCTGTGTGGCCAGCATCCTTGGAAAGAATATCAACTCTGTCCGCCGATGCTTCGTTGACAGTCTGCTTGTCGCCGTTCAGCGCGAGCGCGAACACGGTCACCTCATGACTGTTCGAAGAAACCGCTATCAAACGAGACTTCTTGTGGACTGCCAGGCCCCATGCTGATGCGCCGACGTTTTCTGCGAAGAAGTGCCTCGGGTGTGGCTGCCGTTGTACTCGGTCTCCCCGCTGTTCACCGCCCGTCGTCTGATCGCGGTTTTCTCTCATGCGCTTATTCCTCTGAATGTATTGCGCGATCGTTGCCGTGTACCAAGCCTCGACGTCGCCATTGTCCCTGCAGACTACGAGGATCTCTTGATCACCCAACTCGCCAACGATCATGTGGTTTATCGCGTCCGGGCAGCCAGGGGTGATGGCGGCGGAAACGTATTTGGACGTTTCAGTCTTGCTGTTACTGGGGTTGAGTATCGCTTCCGGTTCCCCCAGCGCTACCCTGATACCACGACCGAGGCGATAGACGTGCACGAAACCCAAGTACGCCACGAAATACAAGTCACGATGCTGAGAAAGCGCCGTCAGGTTCATGCGTACTCTTGCAAGTCGAGGAAAGTCTTCCCACTGGCCAGAGAAGTTCTGTGGGTACGGCTCGTTTTCATGATCGTCAAGCATGTCCGAGATGTCTTCCCTGCACCCGACGCCGAACCGATCTTCTGCTTTTTGCGAGCCGCGGTACTTCACTGTGTACCCTGGGACGAAGCCCCTGCCGGAGGTGCCCGGCTGAATATTGGCAGCCGGCATCGTGTTGAAGGCCTGAGTGATAACATATGGTTATGGGTTATGGTTCGAAGCGAAAGTCAATGGCCAGGCTGGGCGGCGAGACAGTTAGCGAGGCAACAGACAAAACCTTACTGCTTCCATGGTGGAACAAGGCCGAACCGGCCACAGGCCAAAACAAATTCGACTCCTAGGTCAGGTTAGTTTACTAACCTCCTTGCCCCATATGCTAGCTGTCCGGCAGTTTGTCTTCCAAGATCGCCTGGTGGTCGGATTCTTCAAGAAACATGTCTCCGTTGGGCGAACAGCAACATGAGCTTGGCTCACATGTCGCGCCGGGAGGCTGTCAGTCGGCAGTGGGATAATCCGTTAGTCGTTAGTTGGTAATGGGATACCCAGTTGGTTGTTGTCGGGCAATGAGATATGCAGTCAGTCGTCAATTGGCAGTGGCAGTGGGATATCCAGTCGGTCGTCAGTTGGCGGTGGGATACCCAGTCAGTAGTTAGTCGGTGGTGGGATAACCTGCCCGTCGTCAGTTGTAATAGGATAACCAGTTGGTTGTTATTAGGCAGTGGGATCACATACTAGTTGACACCGTTGTCCGTTTGCCCACGCTAGGGGAGGCAGGCACGGTGGTTGCAAGAAATTGGATCGATCAGGGCTACCTGCCTGATAGGAAAAGAACAAGTATGTTGGATCACTGCAAGAATTGTATGAGATGGGGAAGACGGATGAATCTGACGAGGTTGGAGTTGAGGACCCGTTTGTCTCCCAGGGAAGGAGGGGAGCTTTATCACGATAAGACCCCCACTAATAACGACACCATGCCAGATCCCTGTTCCTGCGGGTCGAGTCCAAAGCTATTGTTCTCCAGCTCCGAACGAGTGGACAATCTGCCATCTCTTGACATGTCACGACAGGGCCGAACGCAACACAATAGGGCTGGACGCAACACAACAGGGTTCTAAAGCTACGCCCGATTGGCTTTTGGTGTATCTAATTTTGGTTCAATTCTCTACCGTCTACCCCGTAAATGACCGGCTAATCATGGGTATTTCCACAATTCTCTGCATCCTTTCTCACAGGATACGAGTTCCCATAAACGCAATTCGCCCCAGTACCTGAACAAGCAAACCCAACGCCTTGCAAAACATAAAGTCATGCTGACAGGATGGCAATATCCAGGAAAGCTCGACTTACCAATGCATAGCCGTAGCAGCAAGTGATACAGATGCCCCGTGCCCCATACCCCATACCCCGTCACGCCCTGCCATACCCGGCTTCATCCGTTGCCCATTCTCATTGCTGCCAGGCGTCGATGTCAATATACAAGCACCCAGATCAATGGCCCTGATGGGCAAATGAGCAGATCGACTCTTCTCTCGGTCACGCGATCGCAGTGAATCCCAGCAGCTCGCGGGCACACTAAGTCCGCATGAGCTCTGCCATGTCCCGCATACGGTAATCCAGCACCGGCGTCACCCAGTCGTCCTCGACAAGCGAGTACGTCTCCTTCTTGTCGTCCTTTGGCTTGCGCGGGTTGATGGCCCAGTAGCCAAAGTCGGCGTTGATCTCTTGGAGGTAGCGCAGCAGGTTACCCCAGTAGTTTGCGTCGCCCTGGCCCGGATGCTGCGGCGCGCCGAACTCGCCGATCCAGACGGGCGCGATATTGTCGTCGATCAGGTACGCCCAGTTCGCCTGCATGGCCCTGACGAACGACGGGTAGGCCCGCTTCGAGAAGCGGCCCTCCATGCTGCCCCACCCGGACCACGCGTACACGTGCGCGCTGTAGACAACCCTATCGGAGACGTCGAGCTTGACCGGGCGCGAGCGCGCCCCGGACAGGTCGTTGCCCGACTCGGTGCCGCCCACGATCATCAGCCAGTCCGACTTCATCTTCAGCAGCCTGTTGCCCGCTAGCTCGGCCGCCGTCGCCCACCGATCCCACGACATGGTGCCCCAGACACCGCGCACCTCGTTCCGTAGGTCGGCGCCTATCACGTAGGGGTCGTCCAAGAAGCGCGACATTACCGCCTCCCAGTGCTGTATCCACTCCTCCTCGGTCTGCTTGATCCGGCACAGTGGGCCGAGGTGGTCGTTGGCCCAGCCCGCGTCGCACGGGTCCGCCCCGCAGCACCAGGTCGCGTGTGTGATGTGGTTGTTGATTATGACAGCGATGCCCTCGTCGGTCAGAGCGCGCACGCACGCCTCGAATATGTCCATGGCGCGGAGGCCGACCAGGTCCGGGTTCGCCGTCAGCAGGTGAGGCAGGATGAGCGGGTTACGTATCACCAGCTCGTCGGCGTAGGGCATGCGCACACTGTTGAAGCCCAGCTTACGTATTGTCTTTGCGATGACGGAGCGGTGCTGGACGTCGAGACCGCCGGGGATGAAGAGCTCGTCGGAGGCGCCATACCAGTTGACGCTGGCGAGCTGGAAGCGGCGGCCATTGGTGTCGACTATGTCGCGGCCCTTCGTACGGAGAGGCAATGAGTATGTGGTGATGCTCGTCTCGGGCGCGGGCGGCAGTAGGGGCTGCTGTGCGAAGAGGCGGGCGCCGGCGTCGGGTATCCAGGGCTCGTTGGATGATGCTTCTGCTTTCCAGAAGAAGTGGAAGAAGCCCCCGAGGAGGAGGACGGCGAGGAGGAGGAACATTCGGGAGGGTTTGGCTTCGAAACACCCTGCTGACCTCATCGAGCTGGATTGGGCGGTTCACGATTAGATACAGTTCCTATGGGTATGCCCGTGTAGCGGGCTGTGTAGTCTCGTCTTGGGAGGCGAGATCTTGTCGGCTTGGGGTCTTAAGAAGTGGGTGTGTGTGCCATGTCTCTGTCCGGGGCAGCTTACGGCGGCGGTAGCAATCCTGACCCTCGGGCCTTATACTATTGAGCAGCACGGCTGGCTGGGAAGGAAACTCATCTGGGCGCGGGTGAGGCGGAAGAGCGATGCTCGTGATTTCATGCAACTAGGCCTGCAGGGATGCTAGAATCTCAGCAGAACCAGCTGGCTGGACAACAAGGTGGGGCCAGAAGGATCAAGATTTTGTAAGACCATGAGCAGCTCGACGGAAGGCTCGGTAGAACAACAGGCAGTCAATGTCGTTGTAGACAGCGGAAACTAGAGCGGGAGCGCACGTCGGTGAGACGGGCCCCCGAGGCTGGGACCAGACGTCAGTGTAGCAGCATTAGTTACCTAATCATCTCGGACCTCTCCCAGAGCTTGGGCGGCCAATCCCTGCACTGTGAGTGTGGCCAGCCCAACCTTAATGACTGACAGATAGTAGATCCAGATCGATATACATTTGATTGTCCAATCTTGACTTGCTTTCGTTCATCCGGTTTCTGTGCTGAATTACTCAACTTGCCCCCAGAGAACGGCTCACCTCCTTGGCTGATTCGGCAACCCCTCTGCTGTACAGTAATGTGTAAGCCAGGATACTACCGTCGCTTGCCCAAACGAGGTGGGGTGCGCACAAGCTTCACTCAGTCATGTCAACCACCTGTGGTCTACTCAATGTCTCAAAGCCGTGGGCACAGGTATCAAGGGCGACGGGGAAACATCTACAAAGTTCAAATTGGGTATCCTTTTCCTGCAGTTCCTTCGCTCGCTGCATACCACATAACCTCACGTGCCCTCGGCCACTTCGGAATCCGTGGAGCACGCGACCAACCCCGAGCCCGACTTGCCAACTAGATTGTTCATCACCCGGCACCTCCGGAGTTGAGTCACACATCGCATATTGCAGCATATAGCTTTCTTCTGTTCCCTCGCACAACACCAATCGCCCGAGGGCATCTCTAGACCTTTCGCACCTTCCGGTCTCCCCGCTTTATTGTCCCAAAGGGGACAACGCAGCTTATCCTAGGCGATTGGCCTGCAGGCAGACCCTCAAGTCTTTGCCAGCATCTTCCCCAACCACCACTGCATCCAATATAGCCTTCGAAAATCTTCCAATGTATGTTATTGAAATCAGTATGATCATCAATGACCAAGTCCTCAGCGACGCCGCTGCATAGAAAGCATCCGAACCAAAACGGCCTCTCTCCTCAAAGAATACTTTGAGTGGCGCCGACAAACCGAACACTCAGTCATGACTGAAGAGAAATTCCCCATCAACGGAGAACACCGCATGCGCCGTGCTGAATGGTGGGGGTGGTTTGTGTGATGGTTTGCGTGTATGTGCATACGTGTGGGGGTAATTAGCTACCTTGAGCCCCAGCTGCGATTATCTTATGTCGTCGAGCTCATGGGGGCTGTGAAGGCCCAAAGAAGTGTGATGCAGTTGCGGGAACGACAGGCACGTGAGTGCATTCTCTTTTGTAAAACAACCCAAGTCGGCCGAGGCTTCCAGTCGTGCGTGATGTACATGCCGCGTGTGTCGTGTACGTCTCCGACTCGTCTTCCATCATCGACCAACTTTCCCTCATTTCATATCCTGTTCATCCCCAGGGGATTCATATCTTGTTCGCCGTAGCTCTGTTGGTGTTGGTGCTGATGCGCCGTTTGCGGAGGGCTCTGTGAGTACTGGCCCGTTGGTGGTGGGCTTCGCGAGTATTGTCTTGCCGCGCTCGCGTCCCAGGCCCCTTGCGAACCCTGGCCTTCTCGCGTCGGCGGTCTTGGGCTGGAGAAGGACCTCACAGGCGGCTGATACCGTGCCTGAGGTCCAAAATAATCCGGTGTCCGTCGGCCCGAGCTCATGTCGGGGCTGTCAATCGTGGGGCTCGCGGTCGAAGCGAGGTAACTTCTTATGGGAGGGTAGATCGGACCCTCTCGAACTGTGTCCGGTGTTACCATTTCGTCCATGTAATTCTTCCCGGAGTCCCGGGATAGCATCTCGTACGAACGTGGGTCTGTATTCATCTTAAGGTCGTCTAGCCTTGCATCAACTGACACAAATTCGCGCTTGGCGGCAGGGCGGCGACCCATCAGGTCCAACCAGGCGGTCACCATGGACCAGCGCCCGAGCAGCATGAGTAGCCAGAAGCCGTTCATCTGCCCAAATGTCAGTTTATCTGTGCGCTAAGGCCACAAAAGAGGGGGGGTCCCAGGAGTGGACGTACAGCCAGAAGCATCAAGACAGCTCCAACAGTAGCCATATCTACGGCTATACTGCCTGCCTGATCAAGGCACTTGTTCTTGTCTCCACCGTTGAGCGTGATGCAAGCAATCCAGGGCAGGGCGATCGACGGATCTTGCTTGACGGACTGAATCGTATTATCCTGGAAGACAAATACCACAGCGAAAAAGATGACGTCCGCAATGATGATAAGCACGATGGCAATTCCGCGCCATTGCAGCTGGATGACACGGCGAATACGGCGATACGCCTGTCGCGGCGTCATGGTACGGATGCTGTTGGAGTAGGACGGTAGGCCTGCCGAGTTCTCGGTGGTGGCATTGTTGTCAGCCAGGGATGCAAGATACACCTTGATGCAGTAACCAAAGGTCGCGAACTGGATAATGATTGTGGCGCCGGCGAGAACAAGCAAAGGGATCCACAGATCTGCAAGACTGTTCTGGTGGTTGATGTGGCAGGTCGCTCCGAAACGAAACGAAACACCGCTCAATGTCAATGCCAGGATAATGCCGATGGCTGGGAGGCCCCATCCTGCAGCATGAGAGAACCACATGAAATTCCGGCCGACCACAACCTGCCAGCAAATTTGGAGGTGGAGAGACAACGCCCTGAGAAAGATCCAGAGCACAGCTGCCCAGCCTCCGATGATGATGAACGTCCCCGAGGCGGCGCATACTGAGCTTGTCTGCATGTCGTTTGGCGTGATGGCGTCGTAACACTGCTCTGGTTTTCCCGCAAGAGGGATGACGAAGCCCAGATTCATAAAGACCACAGCGACTGTCAGGCAGATGCTGAGGTAGTGACGGTGCGTCTTCTCGATAGGTAGGAAGGCCCAGGAGAGTAGCAGGAACAGGCAGCAGACCGTGCTAGCTACTGCGACCCAGTTTGCCGCTGTGCTCATCGAATCGAATGTGTCCGGGTAGGCCCAATCGGTCATGGGACATGGTAGACAGCATGAATAGCCCGTCCGGTTCATACATAACCGGCCTTCGACGACTGCGTGTGAAAGTCAGCAAGGAGTCTCTTAAGACAGCAGGATATTTTCAGCGTACATCCGCCATCTCCGAATTGCAACTCATTTAGGAAGACACTGGGGCACGCGAGTTCGCTGATATTGGTAGTCATTTTGTCCGGTGGCCTGATGGCAACTGAAGGTATAATCGCCAAATGAGTGGGAAACACGTCGACTCCTCGTGATAAGTTATATCGACGGACGTTGGGAGTCCTCCCGGGGGTGGCGGTTTGCCCGGCGCTATGGCCAGTTACCCAAGAAAGAGGCTGTGTACGTATGGATAATATTCCCCAACAACAGGTCTGGAATTTCCACCCGTGCGTTCACGAGTTGAGTCCCACCGGTACAAGTATTATATACTGCAGATTTGTTGGACCGTCCTGTGTGAAGACGTGATGAGATACGCCGGGCTCGGTGCTGTATCCGTGAGAGAAACAGGATTATGCGGCAGGAGGGACTTTCACATAATCGCCGACCCGGGAAATTAATTAGGCTGCGGAGAACAGGAGCGCTTTGTCGCACGACTTGGTGCTTAAAGATGATGACAAGAAAGATAGATGGGGTCGTGGAGCGTTGCACAAGCACCTGCACAGTTCAAGGCGGCAGGTAGGTCGTAGCGTTATAGGTCGTGAATAGCGTATACCAGAAGTGATATTTTAGAGTCAGTGGATGGATTATGGGTGTGGCATGACCATACGGAGTCGGCCGGTGCCAGAAGAGTCCGTGTCCAAGCAGAGACGTAACGCGGGCAGAGGACTCTTGTGAGCCGAGCCAGAAGGAGAGAGTGGCAGGGTTGGATAGAAGGAGAAGAAGAAGAAGCACGAATCCATCATAGAGGGACGGTGGAAGGGCGGGGAGGAGGGCAGGGCGGTGGTATTTACGAAGGAGGATCTGATGGATGGGCGGGTGTGGGTGGGCGGCGGACGCGGACGCAAGAACGGCAGCTGCAGGCGCAGGGAGATGGCCGTCCCAAGGTTTCCCAAGACCTGCATGCCCACAGGCTAGGGCGGCGGCCAGGGGCCCCGGCAGCGACCGGGGTGCCGCGAGGTTTGCGAGGAACTTTGTTGTGATGGCCGGTGGGCCCGCTGATCCTGTCAAGGCCTCGAGAGCGAGGATGCTGGCGTAGCAGCGGGTGGTCAAGCGGGAAAGAATCTGCATCCCGCGTACCCATTCGACATGCCCAGCAGGGTCTGCTCGGTCGAAAAGGGCAAGGCTGGCTCTGCCTCTGGCTGTGCCGTGGACTGGGGGCCCCTCCCTCCTATCTCGAGAGCATTGGGGACCCCACCGAGAACGAGGATTGCGTCGCCCTCATTGCTTGTTGATGCTTGCGACTGGCTGCTGGCTGCTGGCTGCTGGAGGCAAGCTGGCACAGCAGGATACGTGCTGATCGATGTATTGTCTTGGACGACATCACACTTACACACACAGTATTACAACACACAGCATACCAGGTCGCTTAGGTTTTGGGCGCATTGATGCTTCGGGGGCGATGTGTGCTCGTCCAACGACTTGGCCGGGCATCACGAGAGAAATCCAGCAACAGCAGATTGGAAAATGCAGATGGTGAGGGGGACCAAGAAAGGACCAACGGCCTTGGTTGTGGCACAGAGACTCCAGGCTCAGGCTCTAGGGCCTCCGGTCCGGCCATAACAGGCCCACGAGGATCGCTGTCCAGCTGGGCCGGGCGAGCTAGGACGTCCTAGGCAAGGGCAGCAGGCAAGAGCAGGACCCCAAATATCTTGCATTTGTATCCGGTACCAGCACTCCATCCCAGCGCGCCGCGGACTGGCACCCACGATGGACGTCAAGGGTACTGCGGCGCGTGCATCTGGTGGAGAAGACCCGTCATGCAAGCCCGGCAGGGGTGACGAAAAGGGCAGTTCGCCAGCCAGACGAGCCCCAGCATCGACCAACACCGTCGACCCATGTCCCTGACACTCCAAGGCAGTGAAAAGGAGAAGGTTGCCGTGGTACACGTACTGTAGTATAGACCATAAACGCGCAGCACATATTTCCTGCGCTGTTGGGGGCAATTGGATTGGGTGACACGCGAGAGCCTGCCTGTCTTCCAAGCAGACAACAAAAGTTTCCTTTCCGGCTCAACAACTCAAATCAAGCAGCAGCAATAGCAGCTCAGTGTGAATGACGAACTGTCCCCCATCCTTCTCCCTAGCACCACAGGAGGAAGGATCTGCCAAGTTGGTAGTTGGTAAGATGAAGGAGTGGCTCGTTCCTTCTCCAGGCCCACGATCTACACGTACAAGTACTGTGCACACCCGGCAGAAACGTCAGGTACGCGATTTGCTTGGGGCCCGCCCACCCGACCAACATTGCCAAATGTGTAATTCTGTGGTCCGGTCTGTCCACTATATCGCAGCTTTCGTACGGCACATTCCTCTAATGTCTCCACCTCCTGCTTGTCTTGACTCTGCCCGGTGGCCTGGTGGGCCCACGCTAGGCCTGACATCCTCACATCCTGGCATCCTGACAATTGAAGCAGCTCCTCCTCCTCCTGCTCCTCCTCTCCCCACTCCCCGCTTGAGCCACCCGCCTGCCCGCCTGCCACTTGCGAAATCCTCCGCGGTCCATCGCGCAGGCACTGATGAGAAAAAGATCCCTACATCTCGCATGGATCGTCTTCTGCTGCCATCATCAGCGCCGTTTGTCCTGTCTGTGCCTGTAAATCTCAGCCCACTATATTTGCTCTTGTCTGGTTTGCCGAGGGCTGTCGTCATCGGCCATTGCATAGCTGCATGTGCTACGCTGCACATATCGAGATGGCTTCGACCGAGTAGCCTCTCTTCTTATCCGACACCTCACCCTCACCCTCGGTGATGCAGCCCTCGGCCGTCACATGAGACCCTTCTTAAACTTAGTGTGCGGTTGTTATGGGACATGACTGTCGTCCATGAGGCACATAAGCCAACCTGCGGCCGTCTCACAGGCTCCGCAGATCTTTGCATGCCTCGGTTCACCGCAGACTCGACTCGCTCTGCGCCAACCTTCCATCCCAACTATCCTCATGCCTTCAGAGATCATCCCTCCTCTTTCCCGCGCATGACCTCAATGCCGTTGCCTGTCACCGTTAGTCCCCAGAGGCCTGGAACTGCAGTACAGATAAACTCGATCGGGGTTTGTGGGCAGGCATCTTTTTGCTGTCACTGCCGACGGAAAAGAAACACCCCTGCCCTCTCCTCTCGGCCCTTTTCTTCTCTTGTTGATCATTGTCAGTGGACCCGAACCTCAGTAAATCTACACTTCCGACGGTGGCTCCTCCCGAGAACAAAGACGATGCACTTGTTCACCTGGAGCGAACCTCCACATGTCCTATTCCAGAAACCGAGCCCAAGGGGCAACCCAGACGGAGGTGGGTGTGTTAATCTCGCCCACCACGTGCGTTGCTCAAAAGTGTCTCAGCCTTCAATAACTCTATTCCAACACCAAGTCTTCACAACTGCGACGGCATACTTGGGACCATCTGCCCCAGTCAAGTGGCCCGGGAAGACAGTACACAGTACAGTAAGTGGGGTGGATTTTCTTCTCGACGTTGCTATTCACGGACCAGACTGCTGCAGCAAGTATCAAACCTTTAAGGCTCCACAAATCGCCGTGGAGTTCTTCCATTGTAGTGTAGCGTATTTCGAGAACCCTGGGTGCTGGAGCGACGCCCATGCCCCGATCTCCAGCGCCCTGTACGAATATCTAGGCAGCCGGGCCAGCCCTCTTTTCAATCGCGGCATTCCAAGCACTTTGCCCACCGATCGGGTACCGGTACTCAGAGCTAGCTCCTGGTGTGCGCCAAGCATCACGGTGGGCCATCTCCTTCGTCGAGTCCCACTGCCAGCCAGCTCTAGACAGACAGACTGAGTCTTTGCACGCCGGCGCTGAGTAGATCCGTCGAGAGGGTCCTCGAATCGGACTCGTAGCCAGCTTTCGACCAGCCCGCCAATCCGTCCCGCCTTGCATCCGCTGCCCTGAATGTGACAGCTGCCGACCACTCAGAACCAAGGACGTCGTCTGTGAGCTTTGATAGGCTAATTACGATACCCTTTTCCCTTCGGCGACTAGCCTCCCGTCCAGCGACCGCCCCCAAATCAAACTCAATTCGTGTTCAATCTTATTAGGATTATTACTAGGCTGCTGGGTCTCTTCTTCCCGTGTCCCCCAAACGTGGAGCGCTTCTGCTTGGCTTCCTTTCCGACCCCAGGAGCGCAAGTCCGAGCAAGCCCGGCCGCGCCGTCTCACTGGCTGTTCACACAACGTGCACGATGCAACTGCTGAACCACACTCGAAGCCGGCAACTATGGCGCCTTGTTACGTATTTGTACGGCCCCTGCCAACGTCATTGTGATACTCTACTCGCTGGTCAGAAAAGCCTATGGATGCCAAGACAATTCCAGTCCAGACCTGGCGCCTGGGGCTCTGATGCTCATTAACTTGCTCGTGTTTCTTGAGTACCCTTGACCTATGAACATACTTGCTCTGCCAGCATGAAATTGCTCGCTAGACTGGCCACGCCTCATCACACACTGCGGCGCTTATTCAATTGGAGCTCTAGGCTATCGGGCGGTTCGGGGGCGGGAGACGTTCTCTGCGGCACGTTTTGAACACAGCCAGAGGCGCTTTATTGTCACAAGTCTGTCAGCTCGTTGTGTTAACCACCCCCCCCCCCAAAAAAAAAAAGTGTATCGAACATTCACGCGTATGGCCAATGAGCCACTCGGCCCGTGCTGCGACCCAAGATCTTCTAGAGCTACAGATCAGTTGTGTCTGGGCATGGTCAGCAAGCAGACAACAGTCTCAGTCACCGCTTCTGCATCAGCCACGGACCGCCTCTGGAACCGGCCTTTTGGTGAATAGCTCAATTAGCGAGGCGCCACTTCTCTTCTACTGGACTATAGGACCTCTCAGCACCGAGACGCTGCACGATCTGACCTACCCACGGCGTTAGGCAACTCAGCATCCCCCACCGGTGTCCGAATCGGGCGTTCTCATCATATAAGCACTGTCTTCCACTAAGCTTGCCTTAAGGACAGCTGACTGGCAATGGGATTCGTTAGATCATCCTGTGTCAACTCGAGACAACGCAACTGTGGTGCATCGAAGCCATTCTTGAAACAGGGCGGACGAGGCAGTGTGTAGCAGATAGCCATCTCCTAGGCAGGTAAGAATGGTAATACAAACCCACATGGGACGATGTTCTTGTTGTACCGAGTCTCGACTTACGGCACTTTCTGCTCGTATCGAATATGGTTCTGCTATTTTCAGCGGTGGGTTTCTGTTTCACTAGGCATCCTGCGAGGTGAAATGATGATGATAGATCATGTGTTGACGGCCTGGAATCCTTCCAACTCGCGATGCTCACTCTGGGCTCTGGCCATTCTTCATCTTTTCCGCTCCGGCGAAAGGGAATCTTAGGTCACACCTGATTGCACATGTTTCAACAACACACTGCAAGCAGGACATGTTGATCATTTCAAACCTCTGATGGCGTATTTGATTAGCCACAGGTTTTGCGGCGCAGCCAAAACATGAGAAACACGGCAACCCCGAACCAACCTTGTCTTGGGGGCCGAAATGCAAGGGCCGTGGCCCAGTTCGAGCGCCTTCCAGAAAACCTCTAGAAGCCGAGGGTGATCCAAAGACGCGGGTTCGAATTCTGGTCCACGGCCACGCACCCGGCCCTTGGCAGTACGAAGAAAAGTACAAAGGAACGGCATGACCGCATTAGGCACACGGCCTCTGCTGTCACTTGCTCCTTCCGGCACCGAGCTCCGATGCACGCACGCCCGCCGAGCGCCCGACTTTGCAATACTGTGTACCCGTACTCCGAAAGCAATGGGGGCGCACGTTGACGATTGGGTGCTCGTGGGTTGCTGGATGGGCGCGTTTGCAATGTGTCGCAATCGGCGATTCTTTTTTCTCACTTTGGGAATCCTCAGCAATGCTGCAGGCAAATGCTGTCCCACGACCGGAGAAAACGCATTGCCATCTGCGTGGCGTCGGCGTGGCGCTTCTCATCGTCGTACCTGCACATCGCCAAGCCATTCTTCATTTATTTCAGCCTGAGCGATCAATTATGCAACCTTTCTTGGTATCTCTCGCTATCGGGCATCACGCCATCCTCGGAAGTCCTTATCATTTGTCTGAGAACGTGCCATATGCAGCGGAAGGCTTGAGCGTCTGCACGAAATCCTGTGTATATTGTAACGCTCCAAATGCGCAACATGCCAATGTCCACGGGTTGGACATGCAGACGAATCTGTCTCCTATCAGGCTGCCAGGACCCAATATGCAGCCATCATAAAGTGCTATACTCCCACCGAGGTCCTCGGGAGCGAAAGCTATGGGTTACATCGTTTTCAGCCCTCTGCGGCCCTTGCTGACGCAACCGCGAAGGCAATCTGTCATGGCGATAACCCGTGGCAAAGGGACGGCCGATGTGTTACCTTCCGTTGCGGGGCATCGCGCAGTCAAGCCTTCGTATGTGGACAAACTGGAGCTTCTGCTTCTGGGCCGTTTCTGCCAGGACCCTTCGTGGTCCCTTGGCAACGACCGGGCGAATGAGACGGACCCCACAGGCTTGCGTCGCCCCCGCGCTGGACTTGTCTCAAGACTCCGTGCCGCTGTGTCTGGCGATGCATTAGCACCAGACGGCTCTGCTGCGAGGGCTATCCGCGCCAACTGTCCAGCGTTGCCAAGGGGACTCGGACGGCGCCGTGGATTTCCCTGCTACTTCACGATATGTGTCCGTTGGTCCTCTAGCCTGGAAGGTACGCATGATGTCTAATACGCCGCTGTTCATCTCAGTCAAAGGCTCGGGAAGACGCGACGCGTAGTGACTAGCTACCCCCGGCTTGTCACTTTCTTTCTTCCAACAATCGGTGTCGACGGAAACAAATACAGCATCGCATGGATCTGGAACAAAGCCGCAATCGTCAGTGACAGCTGCCATGGGAATGGGACAGTCAGACAGTCCAGGCCTCGTTAGTTAGTTTCGAAAGTCTTTTGCTTTTTTCCCCCTATGTACTGTCAGAGACAACAGTGTCTGCCGAGACAGCATCTCGACGGAGTCACCTTTGGACATCGTCGAATGGGTCGATCCATCCCAGGTTGCCCCGAGCAGGTGGGTCAATGCCTGCCTCCGCACGGACTAGGGCCGGGTGATCTAGCCTCACCCGGCTAGATCTCCTAATGTCGCGAGTGTCAAGGTTCAGGGCTACAGCTGCCTGTCTTCAACGACGGTTTTCTCCATTGCGATCTGCGGGCTGCTAGCTGCTTCCAACCATCATTGTCGTGGTCAGCGTTACAAGGCCCTGAAGGCTCGAAAGCTACAGAAGAACGAGTTGCAAAACATGCAATGCAGACCTCGGATCTGCAAAGCTTCACAGTCAGCTCCTCACCGGCCGCCAGGAGCACCTTCGTCATGGTTCCAATGGCAACCTGCCATGGCCGAGCTATCACCGGGCCGTCGATCTCTGGGTCATGACCTGCCTAAATGGGGCAAAATACTGATCGGACCACGTTTCTCAGCCGCTTGATGAGTCCCACATCCCTGGGCCACTTTTATCGCTCGCGCCATCCGCTTGGAACAGACACACAGACCCAGGTTGAGTGCTTATAGACGGCAAATGTCGAGGGGGGTTGTTGTGGCAGAAAATAGACCATGGAGATGCACTAAAGAATGTTTCAAAACTCACGGTCTTGGCACAAGTTACACGTTCTGATCCTGATAAGACTGTGTTCAGACTCCGACAGGCTCCTGACTCTGACATCAGCCGGGCCGTTTGACCCCATCTGAAGCGCCGAACGATGAGTTTATACTCAATCGCACTGCCGGGGCAAGGACATGGTGACTTGGGAGGAATATTGATCGTCGCCACGCGAGGCTCCAGTGGAGATTGCTCAGTTGATAGACGAGACAAGCTGTTACATAGGGCGGCGCTAGACGACGCCGTCAACCATTCCCCCGGCTCATTTCCTATGTCGAAATCAAAGAAGAATGCTAGCGAAGTTTCCCCAGAGCTCATCAGGTTCAGATAGGCCTAGTTCCACCCAGACGCCACGAAAACAGTGTTCCAGACATGGATATGTCGAACGAAGTTTGAGGGCATGATAAGAGCGACGGATGCTACCATTCCTCCAAGGGCTGGGCCCCGACGGATCCTCTAACAGACGTTCCTGAAGGCTCCATAGCCGCGGAAGTATTACGATGCATCCTAGGGCTCGATTACTTGGGCCTCCACATGGTACAACGTCCGCTGTGTCTCGGATCTCAAAAGAGCCTCCCAGGGCAAACGGCGTGTTTGACGAGTATCCAGTGACGACGAAAGTCGCATTGCTTGTCGTCGGGATCACTAGGGCCTAGGAAGGAGGTTGAGGCCCGCCCTTCTCATTGGACTCCATCCCAGCACATCCACAGGCGCACACAGCAGGACATCAGCTCGGGTGGAGACTAGTCTGCTGCATTTCCGCATTCAAGTTCTCGGAGCCGATACAAGGAGTTCGTTTTCGAACAGTCTAATGCAGTGGTGAGTATTAACGATGCACTCGACTAGGTTCAGTCGAAGCCATACGAAGGTTCGGCTCAATGCAGTGTGACAACCTTTGGATCTGCTGCATGCCCAGTACCAAGCCAACTCCTTGACAGGAATTCTGACGGCGACCAGGCGACGGGCATTTCGGTGCCGACGCGCGGAAATTTTCTGTCCCTTGGGGCAGGAGGCATAACAATCTGCATGTAAGGATTGCCATGGCTTCCCAAGAGACTGGTAAACTCATTGACCAGCAAATTAGATATTGGAACCGGTATGCAGGATAGCTGTGGTGCGTCGGAGAGTCTCCCCACAGATCCGATGTCCCTCGAAGGCGTGGAAAGGCAGAAAATGGATCCACGAGAACCCCTGCTGCAGTATCACGAAGGCATCCCGAACGCGAGTTGCTAACTGTTACGGGAATCGGCTCGCGGGTGGACGGCTTGTGGGGTCTCTGTCAGTACACTTGCAAGGATGATTCTGACGGTCCGGATGAGACGCTGCTCCGGCCAAGACGAGGGGAAGGATCGTTCAGGGCCAGATGGCCCCATGGGTCCCACAGAATGCCTCTCCTGGGTCTTGTGAAGAGCTGGGTATCTCGATCAGTGCTCCTCCGACAGCCTCATCCCGCACACCGGCGCGGAAACACGGGGCAGGGGTCGGCTGGCAATGGGATCGTGGGTGAGACATGAAGCAGGTGGTTTTCCTGCTGGTCAGGGGCTCTGAAATCTCAAGCGTTGGGACATCAGCGCCGGGCTCTACTTTTACAAGACGACAAAGAGACATTCATCAACCCTCGCTCCCGGTCCCAAAGCTGACCACCACAAACGCGGAAACCCCTCGTCGCACCGAGAACATTGTCCCTGACTGCTGACTGCAGCATCTCCTTGGCGCCATTGACCACTGAGGTTTCAACCTGCTCTCCTGCACCTCGCATTAGCCCTCGTACCTTGCATCGACCTGCGCAAGCGAGCTCGTCCGCTGGAAGACAAGCTGCGAGCCTCGCATTTTCGAAAGCTCATGCACTGAGATCCCAGGCCGTGCATTTCTGGACCTGCTGCTGGGCTGACGGGCCAGAACCGAGCCCTCAGAGCCAGGGTGTGGCTGACCAGGCCGGAGACGGCGGAGCAGGCGGGCTCGCGCACGGCGGGCACGACCGAGCCTGACGTCCCGTTTTGCGCGTTTGGACCGCCGGGCCTTTGCCCGGAGGCCATATCCGTATTGAGGCTCTTCGTGCGCGCGAGCCCCATCGTGGCGTCGACCCACAGCTGTATTGCATGGCCGATCGCATATCGTCAAGGGTGTCCGGAGGTCCAACCGGTAGAGACGGCCCTACACACAAATACGGTGCGCCGGTTCTTCCGAGCTCCCACTGGGCCCCGGGCGAGCACGATTCATGACGAGTCGTCAAGGCTGGGGATTCTGGTCGCCGGTGCCATGGGTACGGACTTGCTTTGACCGTCCGTGAGTGTATCAAGAAGCCTCACGAACTCTGAATCTATTGAAATACGAGGGAACAGAGCTATGTATCGTCTCCACAGCCTGCGGAAGTTAACTGCGCCGCCGATACAGGTGGAACGTCTTGACAAGACTGCAAGTTTCTTACTTTTGTATTTTGTCAGGCCCACGTAAGTTCTCGCACATACTGAATATAGTGCTTCATGAGTCGGGCTTCGACGCGGGCACGCCTGACATGTAGGACTCTTTCCCTAGCACACGTCAGCGCGATTGATGTGCTTTGGTAGTTTTGTCCAGGCTCGAATTGAACACGTCGGATAGGACTGCCGAATGAATATAATTCGGATATGTCACGTTCAGATGCCGTCAGCTCATTATCTAGTGATCATCCTCAGATTATACAACACCGGTCAAATTCCACAGCCTAGCTCATTGCCTGCTTGGTCACTTTGTTGTTAGTACTGCATAGGGGCGAGGCCTCTTTGAAGGGGGACGCCGTTCAGTTTCTGGTGGATAGGTATGGCCCCGTCGCCCATCGGTTAGGATAATTGCACCATCACCATCGACATGCGTCGTCGCGCGGGAGTGATAGCTAGGCACTGACTAGACCGCTCCGTACCCTTATAGACTTTCGCTCACGGTCAAGGTTATCGATAATAGAAACCCTGAACGGGTCCAGTTGAGGCTCATAGCCGTTGTTGAACGTGCCAGCCCGTGATGGTCCGTCTCACTTTGAGAAATGAGGAAAGCGACCGTGGCACTACAGAAGAGTGGCAACTCTAATTGCTATGGGCATACTGGGCTCTTATACGTCTTTAATTTTTAGACTATGTATATCGCCTGTGACGGGTCTTATACTTCAATGGAATACGCTCTTCATACATATTAGCAGTTGGACATGAGTTATTTACAGTGGAAGGCTGTGCTCACATGGCTGTATCGTCGCGCAATTCCACCCATTCACTTCGAACTGCGGCTGAAATGAACCAGGATGGAAATTCATCCATTGGGGACAAGTCGGGCTGCTAAATGAAAATACAATATATACTGATCGTTGGCGTTTCTGCCATCCATATCCAAGACACAACACATTTCTGTGATACTCGAGCTGTGTTCTCCAAGGCTGAAAAGGAATACGACCCATTTCGACTTTGTTCCAAGAAACAAGCTTTGTTTTCATGGCATCAACTGACACGACTTACTTAATCATATTGCTCACAACCATCTTCGAAATTGTGAGAAGAATTGCTTAAAAGGTCAACTCCCAACATGAAATGAATGTCAGCTACGTCAACGACTGCTGAGAACGATTCAAAAGTCCGAAGAGACTGGCTAGCAAAAGTTGCCTGAGCCGTCCGATTTCAAGCGAGAAGCTGTTGTTGTAAGGCAAATGCCAATTGGCTGCGGGAATATCGCCGCAATATGGAGCTCATTCGTAACTTTTCAGCTCAGCACATGCAATGAAGAACTGAATGGGCTCATGGTGATAGCATATAGAAACGATGCCAGAGGAAAGACCGTGGGTAGCCAGTGGCAGTGGCAGTGTCAGGGTTCAGGCTTTTTTTTCATCGTACGCTCATGCAACAACCTCAGAAGCTATGTTCCAACAGTTGTTGTCGACGTGAAAGCAGGTAGCAGCCTTGACAGGCACCCGTCCCCATGCAGCGCAGGATGAAAAAGAGACGCCCACAAATTGATCAAGCCAGAAGTAAACCCCTGGAGATGGGCCCATACTAGCCGTCAAGGGGTCACACGAGCGTTCGCTAGGGTATGACCTTTTTCCTCAGGAAGCCAGCCTTCTATAGGGTTGAAACAAGCCACCTCGATGATACCCTTAGCGGCCTTGATCTCCTCTGGGTGCACTTTAAGCCCCTCGGTGCAGGTCTTCAGAAAGCCCGCGTCAGGATGGATCTCGTGAAGAGACCCAAGCTCTTGCTGTGCATGGCAAGCTTCCTTCGCAGAGACTGTGATCGCATGCACAACAACAACGCCATCGTGGAGGTCTTTGGACAGCGTTGTTTTCTCGGCCGCACGCTTCTTGGTGCTGCTCTTGGCTTCTTACACCCGCCTAACAGGGCTGGTGAGACTATAATCCGAGAGCGTAGGGCTTGCTTCCGTATCGAGGAGCTCACTAGCATTCATCAAGAGCATACCAGAGAGCGGTAAACTAATGGAAACTACCTATTTGACCATGAATATCGGGCTACCTTTCGTGAGTGCCATATATCACTCGGCCTTAGGCTGTTTGGTCTGATTGGGAGAGGCGAGACTGAAGGCTAATACGTGCATACATCCGTCAACCATCACAACTACAGCAATTGGAAGCCTACACGGCCGATTAATTATCTCCGCGCCTCTGGCGTACAAGTGGATCCCGAGGCTTTGGCATATGGGGCCCCCATAAGCGTATAATAGGAGTGCCGGGATTTTCTTCTTATGATTGCCTTGCACTACAGCCTCTGTAGCTGCTGCCGATTTTCACAGGTTTCAGTGGTTCTGGGCAACTCAAAGCCCTATAGTTTCACTTGTGTGACTGAGGCTCTGTTCCTTGCTGGACAAACCCGCAGGTCCGGCTCGGGAGCGAACACTATGCTCAGTCGTCCGCAGTGGCCCCCTCTACGAAGGTATTCTGGGAAGCTGGTTGGGCACTTTAAGATACCGAGGCGGCGTGTGTCACAAGTTGCCTCTAAGGTTGCCTGCCACAATTGACTGGCCCTCAATATCGACAAGTCCACGATAGTGCCCCAACTCGTGTGCGTTATCACTTGACGAGTCGCAGAATGAATTGACCGCGATGCGCGGCGACGGGCGGCGATTATGTCGTCTCAAAATGCAATGCTCTATTTCATATGTTGGTACAGACCAGCGGTCGTGATTCACTTAACCCATCTAATGTCATCGTCCTCTTCCAAGAGCCGTGCACCCATCATGTGTCTATGTGTCCACGTCCATCTTCTCTGTCTCAGCAGATACCTCGTGTACGTCCACAAACTTCAAGATCTCGTCCTTCTTGATGACCTTCTCGTTCAACACCGCTGTCGTGCCCTTGGGGAACTTGTACGACTTGAGCTTCTGGCTCCTCTCGTTGGGCTTCACGTAGCCTCGGTGCAGCGTGGTCTTGTCCGCTGTGATGACTGCAACATCGACATTGCTTCCTGATCCCAGGTCGTTGAAGATACCAGCCTGGATGGCCTGGCTGCACAGCTCCATAGCCTCCTCCTTGGTCAAGCTGGCCTTCCACGAGCTCTCAAACACACTCATTGCCGCCAGCGAGCCGGACCCCATGGTCACGTAGGGTAGCTTGTCGGTGCTGCCGTGCGCGTGGACGGTAAACAGGTGCGTGCCTGTGGGGTCGACGCCCGCCACGACGAGGTAGGCGCCGATATAGCCTTGGTATCGGAAGAGGTGCTGCTTCAGCATGGTCATGCAGGTCACGACACGCGGCTTGCGGCCGGTGGACAGAGAGTGCAATTCCAGGTTCGAGGAGATGATGGCGGTTGTGAACTCGGTGTCTGCTGCGGTACCAGCACCGGCGCACCAGATCTGAGGAGCGATGTAGTGCAACTTCTCGCAGTTCTTGTCGGCCACGATGGGGCCTGATGTCGCTCGAGTATCGGCTGCGATCTGTTTGTGACAAGTTAGTCTCGAGATTGACGGCTAGGCTGAGCACCGCGGAAAGTAGCTTGCCAGGCGGGCGACGCGCATGGCGGAAGCCACACGATAGGTAAATCAGGGCGAAAAGGCTAGGAAGCTTTGAAGTTGAGCTGTACATACCACGACGCCTCCGTCAAATATGCATCCTACGATGGTGGTTCCTGTGCTGGTAGCCTTGGGCAATGGGACACCTCGCGCATGCAGCGCTGCGTTGCGGTTGTAGTTGGAGAAGTCGAAGCCCGGCATGATGGCGGCAGTTCGTGTCAGATGTGGCAACGTGTTTTGAATAGAACCGCGGGAGCTGTAGGATGGCTCGGAGGTGTCGTCGAGGCTCAGAAGATGGAAGTTGATGGGGTGCGTGCTGCGTGGGAACGAGGTGGTCGGGGGGAGCTGCAGCGTGAGGTCGGTCGTTTGGCGAGGGCGAGGCAGAGAGAGCTGATGGGGCCTGCCGCGGTGGATGACGAGGCTAAAAGCTGCCTTCCAGCTGCCTTCCAAACGCCCAAGCCCGCGAAGCACTGCAGCCACCCCTGTCACAACAGCTGGGTCTGGTTGGCCCAAGCTTGGGGGGAAGCTCTGGAGAAGCAGGCAGGGATTCTTTTTTGGCAGGCAGCGTCGCGATCCTCAAGTCACGGTTGACCTCCTGCAACCAAACCACAACCATTTCTCTTTGTCTTCTTTTGCCCTGCCCATTCTTTCCCCCGACTGCCTACCGATTTTGCATATACAGCCTATTGCTTCTAAAGTGTCTTCTGTAATCCTACTCGCAACACTCCTGCGACGGAGTCCTCTATCGGCCATCTGCAAATCCATGCTCAGAACCTAAGACGGGACTCGTTTGCCTGGATCCGTCGCGACGGCCAAACGGCACCCGACAAGATGGAAGAGGGCGCAGAACTCAATGTCATCCAGACCGAGGTGAGTATTTCACTCGTGCAACCCTCTTAGATGTCCACTGATCATGGCCTGACGTGTAATAGACTCTCGGATTCCTCGCCATCGCCGGCGACGCGAAGGTCCAGCTGACTCCAGAATGGTCTCCCCAACCCGCTCCGACAGCGTCCCTCCTAAGCATTGCATCCCGAAGGGGCCTCGTGGCCGCCGCTGGTCCCGATGCCGTGTATCTCTCCTCAACCGAATCTGCGCGGAAGGGCTTCTCGGCTGATAAGACTGGGGACACCGAATTTAGGGCATTCGAGCCCCAAGTCAAGATACCCATGCCCATGCGGATATCGCATCTCGCATTCACCCCAGATGAGCAATACCTGATACTTTCGGCCGAGCAGGGCGGCGGGCTGGCTGTCTACGAGACGCAGGCGCTGCTACAAGGATCTTCGCAGGCCGCCTTTGAGATCTCGACTAGTGGGGAGAGCATCAGGGCCCTGATACCGAATCCAATGCCCGAGCTGGCGGAATTTAGCGCCGTTGTGACCACGAATGGCAACCTTTTGATAGCCAACCTGAAGGAGAAGTCACTCGTCAGCGGTCCAAATGGCCCAGTCATTCGAAACCAGGTCGCGTGTAGCGCATGGAGCACCAAGGGCAAACAGCTGGTCGCAGGATTGTCTGATGGCACTGTCGTCCAGATGACTCCTGACGGTGCCGAAAAGGAACAAATTCCAAGGCCGACCCAATTCAGCAACGTACACGTATCCTCGATATCTTGGCTAGAGAACAATGTCTTCCTCGTCGTCTACACAGAGAACTCGGGCGACCCGCCCGCCTCAGTATTCTGCATCATCACGCGACGCAAAGCAGCAGGCCAGTCGACGTCTTTCGAAACCCGAAAATTAGTCGACCCAGTCCTCCCCTATGGGAACGAGAAGGCGCCACACCACACCGTCCTGCGTCTGCGAGACTACCCCCCAAACATCCAAGACATGCTCATTGTCGCGTCCACGGCCCATGATGGAATTGGGCTGCTCACACGATCCAAGGCGCCGCTGGCAAGTGATGTGCCCGCAGAAGCTATCACGAACGTTTTCACGACGACCGAGTTCACCGATGACTCCAAGAGGGCGGAGGTGCCTTCAGACCCCGCAGATTACAGCCCAACTTATCCCATCGGAGTCTCGCTAGACCTGTCGAGCAAGGAGAGCGTGTACAGGCCGATACCTCAGGATGAGGAGTACGAACAATCCCCTGGGCCCCTCCCTGCGCTGTGGGCACTCAATTACAGCGGTGTTTTATCTGCTTGGTGGGTAGTGTACAACGATGCCATCCGAGAGGGCAAGACATATCCCGGCATGGCTGTGGCTGAGGGTCAGTCGTCTGCACAACCATCCGCACCTGCCGCCACGCCATCAGCTTTTGGATCGCAGGCAGCAACTTCCCCTTTCGGCGGATCATCTGCCTTTGGTACGACTGCGCCTGCTCTGGCTGCACCGACCGGAGCGGCCAATCCCTTCGGAGGAGCGGCGGCAGCTTCTTCAACCCCTACATTTGGAGCGCCATCGTTCGGCGCACCAAGCGCACTAGGAACTCAGCCAGCTACTGCGTTCGGACAGTCTGGCGGGCTGGGAGCAAAGGTCTCGCCCTGGGCCAAGGCCTCAGCGGGCGGAGCTGCCCCGGCCTTTGGCTCCCCCGGGTTCTCCAGCTCTGCGGGGCCTGCGACGGGGGCTTCTACAGGTGGCAAGGTGTTTGGTAGTGCGGCCCCTACCAACCCTTCAGCCGGTGGCGGTTTTGCTTCATTCGCCAGCAAGGGTGGCTTCGGGTCCGTGGGTGGGGATAGCGGTGGTGGCAGCATCTTTTCCAAGCCTTCCTCGTCGCCAAGCCCGTTTGGTGCAAGTACCAGTGGCCAGAGTGTCTTTGGTAGCGGTGGCAGTGCGTTTGGGAGCGGTGGGAGTGCATTTGGGAGCGGCTCAGGCACCTTCGGCTCACCGCAGACGTCGAATAACAACACCGCGTTCCCTCCCTCGAGCTCAACGCCCAAGGAGGGTTCTGGCCTCGGCTCCACCCCATTCGTTCTGGGAACGACTTTTAAAGCAGACCCTGCTTCTGCCAACGACAATGAGAAAACCAGCGGGAAGGGTGGGTTTGGGCTTGGAGGCTTTGGTCTGTCACTAGATGATGCTGCATCAAAGACGGCTGAATCGAGTAACCCGTCTAAAGACGAAGACATGGATGCGCAGACTACTCCGGTTGAGCAAGAAAAGCCAAAGCCTTCTCCGTTTGGAACATCTCAACCGACAGAGAAGTCGCAGTCCTTGTTTGGTGGGCAGTCTCAAGAATCCACCACACCGACGTCGACGCCTGCGCCATCAAAGTTCTTCTCAACTGACTCTACGGGCTCGAAACCTAATCCGTTTTCTGGCCAAGCCAGCACGAGCAGTCCATTTGGATCCGCATCTGCCAAACCTAGCCTCTTTGGATCCAACAACGATGCAAACAAGCCAAAACAACAATCGCCCAATCCTTTTGCATCGATGTCCAGCGACAAACCTAACCCATTCGCATCGGCTTCACAAAGCAAACCAAATCCCTTTGCACCGAAGAGCGAGAAGGCAGAAACCACAGAGGCCGCAGAGGATGCGCCTCTGCCGCCGGAATCAACAAGTAAGGCCGAATACCCATTTGGAGATTCCTCATCTTCTTCTACAGCTTCCGCTAAATCTGCAGAAGGTTACAAGAAGGCCGGTGACAAAGCCACCGAATCAGTCACAGATGTCCCACTGCCGTCTGATTCCTCACCAGGGGCCAAGGAGACATCAAAGGATACCGATGATTCTTCACCGCCCCTGTCAGAACAAGGGACTCCTGTCGTGGAGGACGCTCCGCTGCCGCCTTTCCCCACGAAGTCTAAGCCTGAAGCTACAGCATCCTTATTTGGTTCGAAACAAGCTCCAGCTGTTCCTGACGGCTCCGATAGTGCCGAGTCCAGTTCACAACATGACAGGAGCCAGAGCGATGCTGAGGAAGCCCCAGGTGAGGATGAGGATGAAGAGGGTGAAGATGAAAGCGAAGGCAGCGGCGTCGACGTTGCGAAGGATCTGAGCCCCAACTCGACAGGGGCCGGCCAGGGACAGGGCACTACACCTCAGAGCTCGTTCGGAGGTATGGGCGGGAGCACGTTCTCCATGGTCTCCAGGCCGGAAGCGTCACAGCAGCCGCGCTCTTCCCTATTTGGTGAAATCAACCGAAGTGCACCGGTGTTTTCGAAGCCTGCCCCTACCAGCCCACGCTCCCCGAGCCCTGTCAGAGGGGCAGTCCCGCCGCGGATGCTCCCGATCGATGGCTCACGGTCAGTCAGTGCTCCCGGAATGGCTTCCCATATCTTGGGAGGCTCTCGGCCCCAGAGCTCCGGACACGGCGCAAAGACGATCAGCACGAGGTTGCAGCCCCAAGAGGACCCCAATGTCGTGCTGCAAAGGCAGGCAAAGCAGAAGCAGGCCGAGCAAGACGTGCAGGGCTTAGAGGACGACGATTTTGAACACGTGCAGAATTTGCTCGACACTGAGGTTCCGCCTTCGCTGGACATCGGCGAGTTCAACGCCTTCAACAGCGTCACAGCAGACGTCCATGCGTCGACTGTCGCTGCACAGGTAGAGGCATTGTATCGCGACATCAATGGCATGCTGGTAACCTTGGGCCTCAACGCTCGAGCACTGAAAGGCTTCATCAAGGGGCACGAGGAGCATCACGACGAGAAGACCAAGGATGACCTCGCCAACCCTGACGACTGGGTTCTGTGCGAGACTGAAGACCTCAGCCGCATCCTTGATGACCAGCTAGCCCCTGAGTTAGAAGAGGGCCGTCTCCAAGACGTCGACGACACCTGGGACATGTGCCAGGGTCTCGTCCGGGAGATGCCTAAGCTCCGCGCGAAGCACCAAGATGTCAAGCGTATTCTGGGAAGTGTCCTGGACCCTGACCAAGCTGCCGCGCAGCGATCCATGCCTCTGAACGCCGAGCAGGCAGCGCAACAGACGGAGCTACGTCAGTCATACGCCCAGCTGATCAGGCTCATGACCGACGCCGAGGGCGCATTAACCATGCTGAAGACGAAACTCGCCTCGCTGGGCGGTTCCACTGGCAAGCCCGCCGCCGTGCCGACTGTCGACGCCGTCATGCGCACCATCACGAAGATGACCTCGGCGGCGGAGAAGCGCAGCGGCGATCTCGACGTTCTGGAGAGCCAGATGCGCAAGCTGCGGTTCACCAACTCGGTCGGGCCTCCAAGCCGTGAAGGGTCCCCATTCATGACACCGCCTTCTAACAAGAGGCAGTCTCTCCTCATGAGCTCTTCCACCCAGTTCACACCTTCACCGCGCAAGAGCCTGATGAGCTCGGTCGGTTCGCTCAACGGCAGCACGCGGGCCACACCGGGGCCGTCGCCACGAAAGAAGATCAGTGGATTCACAGAAGACGACAAGGACGTTATCAGAGGCAAGATGCAGAAGAGGCAGGCTGTCCTAGACCGCCTACGCAACAAATTGATGGAGAATGGACCCAAGATGTCGAGGTATGAGGGTGGGAATTGAGTGCGGCCGAGGCTGGAGGAGCCATATCGGCGAAGGGGGCACATTGGCATTATTTCATCACTCACTGTGCCGGGAAACATTCTGGTGAGCACCTGCGGGTGAGGGCAATTGTGGCTTATCGCATGAGATATTGGATGAAGGGATGAGATAGATTAGGACGGCTTAGCCCCTGCTCTGCAAATTAATGCGCATTGAAAACCTAGCAGACGCCTAGTGCTCGCAAGCTGTGGTTGCGGGCTGCGATATGTTGAAGGCGATCTCCTTATTACATCTGGAAATAACAACTTCTAATCACCTACTCGGTCATCCAAAGTAGTGGCGGGCAACTACAATAGGTGAGCCTCAGTCCAGCACTCATCCTACAAGATACAGTAGACTATATACTTCAGATCTGTGCAGTCAAAACTACGGAAGCCAGTTACTTCATAGCATATCATTAGGTGCTGATGGAAGTAGACCCAACTCAGTCAGCCCTCACTAGACCCGAATTCTCTGTGAGGACTGGATCACCTCGACTCCTGGGGAACCAGGACGGTGCTGCCCTCGATCTCGCCATTCTTATTTTTATCGCCGTAGAACTTGTCTAGGTCCGATACGACCTGGCGGCCCTCCCACTTCTTCATGATCTTGTGGCCGTCGGCGCGCAGGCCGTACTGGTACCAGTGCGGCATGGCGGCGAGGGGGATGAGCGAGTTGGCGAACGCCGGGCGGATGATCTGGCCGCTCTTGCCGCTCAGGACCTGCGCGACGATGGCCTCGGCGACGGTCTCGGGCTCGAGGGCCGGCATCAGGAAGGGCGCGCCGTTGCTGTAGCCGTCGAAGAGCGGGGTGCGCGTGTACCCCTGGTTGACGAGGACGGTGCGCACCTTGCGCGCCCTGTAGCGCGTGGTGAGCTCAGCCGATAGCCCCTCGTGGAACGCCTGGGCGGCGTGCTTTGAGGCGGCGTAGTCGACCATGTTTGGGACTGTGAAGGATGGTTAGTTATATGAGTTCACACGTGTTTTTTTGATAAGTGTGCTTGTAAGCGCGTAGGCGGCATATAACTCACCGGTGCACCACGCTGCGATGGAAGCCACGGTCACGACCATGCCGTGGTTGTTCTCGACCAGGCTCGGCAGGAATTCCTTGATGATCCAGTAGTGCGCCAGCGAGTTGACGTCAAAGGTGAAGCGGACGTCCTTCTCGGATGAGTCGAGGATGCTCTTGCCCCTGCACACGCCGGCGTTGTTTATCAGCACGGTGGGATAGCCGACCTTGGAGCGGACGTCCTTGGCCACGGCGGCGATCTCCTTGGGAGACGTGATGTCGCACTTGAAATAGTGGACGTTGGATGCTGGCCAAAAACGTCAGCGCGGGGGGTTCTTCTGTGTAAGTGTGTTCTAAGCAGATGATAAGACTTGCCCGCCTCAAAGGTCAGGGGCTGGATGTCCAGCACCACCACTTTAACCCCCTTCTCGCTCAAGAACCTGACCACGTGCCCCCCGATGCCCCCAGACCCGCCGGTGATGAGCACGATCTCCCTTCCCCGCCAGTCGTACTGGTCGTCCTGCCAGTTGTTGAGGACCCCCTTGGAGTACCAGGTGCTCAGCCAGCGGGCGACGCCCAGGTAGAAGAGCAGCTTGACGCGCGAGAAGGCCTTCTGGTGGAGGATGGAATAGTTCTCGCCCTTCTTGGTGAACCTCGCGAGCAGGAGGAGAGGCAGCGTGAAGGCGGGGTTGAAGGCCGTCTTGCCAAGGATGCGCAACACCGTGTCTGCCCTGAAGCCCTCGCGGGGCAAGATGCCGTTGTGCATAGGCATGTTGGGCCAGGGGGCGTTGAAGTGCTTTACACGATTGACTCTACGAATATTCAGAAGAAAGACGAGCAGTCTGGCGGTATCATATCACAGAAGCAACGGATTGTCAGACTTGGAGAATGGAAAAGAGCCACCGGACGGATGCTGAAACGGGACGCCTCGGTGTCTCTGCACGAGGGAGGAGCTCCATCCTTGGTGGTGGTGGTGGTGGTGGTGGTCCTAATCGACGAGCATATTACCGGATTCATGCAGGTTGCTACAGTAGCCCGCTCTGGTCCCTTCAGATGTGTCGACGTAGCTCGACCCAAGCCGGTGGAAGCTTTCATGTGCTACCGCAGCCGAGGGCCAAAAAGTGCGGGGAAGACTGGGGAGCCCACGGCCGCTTGGGATGTGGAGAAACGAGTTGTACCAAGTAGGCTACTGATGTTGGAGACTGTCACATCACCAAGACGCAGGGGTGAGACTTCAAAGGGGGCAGCTCATGTATTCAGAGTCTCCCAGACCTAGCGGAGAGATGGCCCGAGCAAATTGGCTGCTGCTTCCTCACTCAAAAACCATCCTGCCCACACGCAGCCAGGAGCTTCTGGCCCAGGGCGCCCAAGTCCGGGCTCACGCTCAGGTGGCTCTTGAGCGTCATGACGGCCGCGTTCTGCGCCACGTCCAAAATGTCCTCGGCCCTGCCCCCGAGCGCCAGTCCCGCGACCAGCGTCCCGAGGAAGGTGTCGCCCATGCCGTTGACCGAGATGGGCGTGCCGACCCTCTCCACGGCCGGGTACAGCCTCATGTAGACGGCCCCGACGGACGGGTGGCCCGGCTGCGCCCTGGTGAGGATGTACCGCTCGTGCTCCGGGTCCAGCAGGCGCGGGTCGTTGGGCCCCAGGATCGTCGTGAGCAGGGCGCCCTTGTCCCCCATCTTGGTGACCATGGTCGGTATGTACGGCAGCAGCTGGATGCTCTGCACGGGGAGCCCCGCGTCCGTGATCTCCGCCGACGTGAGCCTGACGAACCTGTCCCGCGCGCCGCCGTGCATCCCGAAGGCGTCGACCACCTCGAACCACGGCATGCTGTCCAGGTAGCCGTTGTCCTTGGCAGCCGTGTACATGGCCGCCAGCTCGTACTGGTTCGGCGTCGCGATGCTGAGGGCGGCGTGCGGGAAGAGAGGCAGCGTGTGGTCCTTGGGGAACAGCCCGGCCGCCTTGACGCTGGACACGGGCTCGTACGCGACCTTCGCGCCACTCTGGCCTCCTGTCTTGATCCAGTGGTGGATGTCCTTGGGCGACCAGTTCCCGTCCACCACCAGCCACTTAGGCTTGGTCGCCTTGATGATGGAAGCCCAATACGTGGGGAAGGAATGCGCCGTCAAGATGGCCATGTCTGCCATGGCTGTGAACAGGCTCTTCTCGGCGTCGTTGACTGCCACGTACTGGGCTGTCCGTGCGGACGCGTACTCCGGGCCCAGCTGGCGGATGTAGCTGGTGTCCAGCCCGTTCTTCTCCATGCTCGTGAGGATCGTCGCGCCGGCGCTACAATGTACTGTCAGATGACACGTGTGTATGCTCCCACTCCAGGAGGGGGACATGTGCTTACATGTCGCTTCCAATCATGCTACACAGCTTGACCTTGAGGCCGCGATGTACGCTCTGTGCAGCCAGTGCGACATTGTGACCGACGCCCCCAATGGACTGGGTAATTCCCGCAGGATTTGACGTGTACAGCACGGGTGTGACGGGCTTGGGATCAGGGTACCTGTCGTTGTGGAAGTTGCAGTTGAGGTCGAGAGCAACAGACCCAGCGACCAAGATGTCTGCTTTGGATGGGCTATCCTTTACGTCTGGGAGCCCCTGACCCTCCTGCTTGCGCGCACGTATCACTGGTGGGGTTGGTCTGAAAAGTTGCTTTCAGCCATGTATTCGTGGTTGTTTATGGTATATACGGGGCTTCTTACTGGTGATATGACCTTGCAGCCCCGTCTCCGGTCTCAAGCTTGTAAAGCTCATGAGCAACCCTGGCTGCCCGGGCCACATTGGACTGTACAAGATGCAAGTTTGCAGGTGCACTCTGGTCGTTACTCAGCTCCCTGATCCTCTTGAGGATGAAGGGGGTGTTCGCGTTCCCACTGAAGCCCTGCTCATCCGCCTCGCGCACAGCCGTGTCAATGATCTTGTCCAGCACCTCCCTTGGTATCTCATGCTCTGCGGGGATCGGGTTCGCCAACAACATCCCGCTCTCAACCCCCAAGCGCTCCTGGGCCAGAATTATAGCAGCCGCCTGCCTCTCATCATGCACCGTGAATGGGCTCCTGATGCCGCTCTCTCGGGCCCAGAACGCAGGGAGGTCGACGTCCCCGTCGCGGCCGTCTGCGAAAGTGGCAACGAGAACACCCTGCGTCTCGAGATACTCGAGCGTGCGCGGGAGGTCCAGGAAGCCCTTGGGCCCGCTGCTGATGACGGCGACCCTGGTGCGGCCCAGCTCTGTCAGGTCCGCAGAAATGTCCATCGAGTTCTCGCCGCCGCGGTGCACGCCCCCAAGACCGCCAGTTCCAAATATACGGACCCCAGCTGCCTGGGCGAGCAGCATTGTCCCGGCGATGGTGGTCCCCCCGTGGAGTTTCCGGCCCGTCATGCCCGTGCCGACGATGTAGGCGAGGTCCCTCCTTGAGAGCTTCGTGGCGCCCTCCTGGACCATGCGGTCGACTTCGGCGGGGCTCATGCCGACCCTGGCCAGGCCATCGAGAACGCCTATGGTGGCAGGCACGGCGCCATTCTCACGGACGACAGACTCGAGGACCTCGGGGAGTTCTCTGCCTAGGGCGCCGTGGGTGTATATGGTGGTCTCGAGCGCCACCACTGGCTTCTTTGTCGCAATAGCATCCTGGACCTCATCCGAGACCTTGAGAAACCTAGCCAGGTCGCGCGATGCCGAGCTTGCAGAGCTCAGGTGCAACCTCTGTTGTGTCTGCAGCCGCGATGGGAAAGCTGCCTTGGGCGATAGTCCAGCCCGCAAGGCATTTGGCAGGTGTCGCAGGCATGAACGCCGCCGTGTTGACTCTCTGAGCAGTACCATGGTTGTGGGCCTGCGACGGGCTGTTTTATGCTTGACAGATAATCCTGGACCTGGTGAAATCTCGGTACAAGTATGCGGCTTCTTTGAGAGGAACCAGACCAGTAAACTTTTCAATGCTCGAACTTCACTTGGTCAGTACTGCATCCTGATAAGACACCTGCCGCTTCATCAGCCTGGTTCCGGAGCCGGTCTTATACGTCTCGGATCAGACTAGTCGACGTTGATCCGGATGAGCGACTATCGTGAACCTGGCGCCGAGTGTACTGTGTTGTTGCTGCCGGAGCCATGTCTACCGTCTTACCACCGGAGCTGGCCGATCGAGTCACCGGTCAACGGCTGCGGGGCCCTTATTGACCTGCCGTTGGGGAATCTACCTTTGAGGTGGGCAGTGGGTCCTTGGGCCTAGCGTGCCAGTGGCCTTTTGAGGCAAGATGACAAGGATGCTCAGGGATCCGCTGTTGTCCACTGTCTTTGAAACCTGAGTTGCATCACCGCACCTGCATCAGACAACCCTTTCCCATCATCTCACGCTTGTCACGTCGATCAGGGCGGTGCGATGGATGCTGTCTAGACTACTGCGTGCATGTGTGCAGTCTATGTACAGCATGACAGGTCCGATCCAGCTATCGGCCAGCCACGCTTGTCGTCCTGGGCACGCGTCCAGGCGAGGACAAACCAATGGGCCGCCGCGGAACAGTTTCTCTTGATTATCCGAGCCAGCGGATTTCGGTAATATTCCAGGTGTCAAGCGTTATATTGCTGGATTAACCCCCTGCCAGCCGAGTTTAAGCTTGTCATGGGTGGATAGTGGGCAGAGCGACACACACCTCGAAGGAAGACTTCATCATTTCAGGCGTGTGCTGTCCATGCCGTCCATGCCGTTAGGCCGGCCCTGTTCTCCCTCACCCTCCCCTCGTCCCTTCATTAGCAGGTGTTGGATTTCATCCATTCTGCCACACTCTGCGCCTTTCTCTTATCCTGTAGCAAAGTACTTGATAACCCCAGGCTTTCGCTGCTTATTACTTGCATATGTAGTTGACGTCTCCGTCTGGTAACGTTTGAGGCCCTTGTCTTCGCCCCATCTGCGACTCTCACCATCTCCATCCACCCGAGGGGCCTTGGACGCCGTCGACTGAAGCAATGTATTCACCACTTCTCGCAACAGCCCTGCTGCCGCTGCTCGTCACCCCAGCTCTATGTCAAGACTTCACCATCTCCAATGGCCAGATCTTCACGCCTGGCTTTGCGGTCCTTGACTCCCCGCAGCCAGGCACGCCGATGGGCGGCGGTATGGCTCACGCCCATCTGATTACATTTCTATCTGTGCGATACCCGGCTGACTAGATATAGACACCATCGAGATCGCGTTGGATGTCACGGCGAATGGCATTCTCCCACTTGACGTCGCCTCTGACAGCCCCAGCCGCATAAACAACATCACCATATTCATGTACAGGTCAGTTAATGCTCTTCCGTGTCGGATATGTGGACGTCGGTGAGCTCATATTCCTGTACAGTTTTGACACGGGCCGCAATTTTACGGTCTCCAACGGCACGGCATCCACCAATAACGCCAGCCTGGGAGAAATCATGGCGCAGGAACCCGGAAGCACGGTCAAACACGTCAAGTGGACCTGGCCTGCGTGCTTGGCTGGGGACGGCAAACCGACGACCACCGACAGCGACCGTGGTAATTACAACATCTCCATCAGGCAGAACTTCCGAATGAACGACACCGACTTCTACACCATCTTTGACGTCCCGATCGCGGTGACGAACAGCATCCCGGACTCGATCAGCCGGGCCCAGTGCGACGCGCTCGACAACCCGTTGCTGACGCCGGAGCAGATCAACGCCACGGCCGCCAACAGTGTGGGCGTCATGTTCGCGCCCGGGGACTCGCAGGTGGTGCAAGTGAAGCTGGACAAGGCCGAGGGCGGTCAGGGCCTCGGGGGTGCTGGGATGCTGAGCTGGAGGAGCGGCGCCGAGTGGCTCTGTCTGGTCACTTTCGTCATGGCCTTTGCATTCTAAGAGTGACAGGATGATAGACAGAGGAGGCGTTGGACCAATTTTAGCACCGGAAGAATTCGAAGATACCCCGTTTGACTCGTTTCCATTCGCACTGCATATGGTTTGTGGCGCTTGAATTAATACAAAAGAAATGATGTCCTGACATCCACAGTCAGTCTCTTGCCATGTCGACTATGGTCGGAGATGTGATCGAGCCGAGTTGGGCAACTTCTCAACGTAGGTAGTCGTCTGAAGACTGTAGGAATGAAGTTTACCTTATCAAAATGCCTACCACAGACTCCACCATGAAGTACCAGGTGTTGTTCTTTTGAGAGAGGCGGAGTGGTGGGGAATGCCAAAGCGATAATCAGGCACGGCTGAACCGAAAAGGTGGGCCGAGATAAGACCAGCCAGTCTCTAATGGCCGATAAGCTCCACTACTGCAAGGCTGAACCTAAATTTTCTGAAGGTCCTTGAACTTCCGCCACTTTTTAGGATCGGATAGCGAATTCCTCGCCATCACACCTCACCAATCACACTTTCAAAATGTCGCGGAAAGCCCAGGATCTGGCACATGATGAGAGCTCATCAGAGAACGAGGATGACTTTTCCAGTTTCGAGGAGGAGGGCTCTCCGGTGAATTCCACCGACCAGATGGATTTCGATGATGCCGACTCAGATGAGGACGAACTTGAGCGACTCGTGCTGGGGAACAAAACAGGTTTCAGGGAGAATCTTTTCAAGAATGCAGAGGACTCAGACGATGACGAGGCTCTGAAAGGCCTGAAATTGAATGATGACGGACAAGCACATGGAACCACCGACCACGAGGACCTGGATGACTCGGCCCTCTTCATGTTCGACACAGGCTCAGCGCCCGCTGATGGAAAGCAACTCACCGAGACGGTTCAGCATGTGGCTAGGGATGACGGTCCACAGCCTGCTTGGGTCGACAGCGATGACGAGAGGCTCGCCGTCTCACTCGCCGGCGTCAAGCAGCTGCGGAAGCTGAGGGAGTCCGAGGCCGATGACCTGATCAACGGGACAGAGTACACCAGGCGTCTGCGGCAGTATTATCTACGGCTCAACCCACTTCCCTCCTGGGCCAAGGACTCTTCAGAACGCAAGGCAAAGAGGCGGCGGAGGTCCTCTGCCGCTTCATCAGGCTCAGATTCATCATCAGGCTCTGAACTCAGCGGCGACGAGGAGGACATTACCGCTCTGCCACTGGAGCGATTCCTTCGTGATGCCGGTGCACTCCAGGGCGAAGGTGGGAAGAGGAAGAAGCGCAAGCTACGGCCCGAAGTCATCGACATCCAGCGCACGCGCGATGTCCCCGACACGCACAAGGGCCCCGTCGAGTCAATTTCCTTCCATCCCCAGCACCCGGTCCTCCTTTCCTCGTCAAAATCATCAATCCTGTATCTGCACCACATTGACCCAAGCGCACACCCCACGCCAAACCCACAACTCACTTCGGTGCAAGTCCGATCCCTGCCCATTCGGCGCTCTGCGTTCCTGCATCCCAGCGGCGACGAGATCATCTTCTCCGGGCGGCGGCGGTTCTTCTACAGCTGGAACATGTCTACGGGCATTGTCAAGAAGGTCACCAAGATCCAGGGCCACCAGGAAGAGCAGAAAACCATGGAGAGGTTCCGGCTCAGCCCCGACGGGAAGCACATGGCTATCATCGCAACGAGTCGGAAGGGTGGCGGCATGTTGAACATCGTCAGCGTGAGTAGCATGCAGTGGGTTGCGCAGGCGAGGCTCGACAGCCGTGGCGGTATCGCGGACTTCGCCTGGTGGAGGGATGGCCAGGGAATCACCATCCTCGGCAGGGACGGCCAGGTTGCCGAGTGGTCGCTCGTGACGAGGCGGACAGTGGGCATCTGGCGGGACGAGGGCTCCATCGGTGGCACAGTGATGGCCCTGGGCGGACGCGATGGCCCTCGAGGACTTGGCGGAGACAGATGGGTCGCTATGGGCTCGACTAGCGGCGTGTTGAACATCTACGACCGGAGCGAGCTCATCTCCAAGGCTCAAGGGGACGCCGGGGAGGTTAAGCCCCTGCCCACGCCCACGCGCACTTTCGAGCAGCTGACCACGCCAATAACGGTCACCACGTTCAGCCCGGACGGGCAGCTGCTCGCGTTTGCCAGCCAGCACAAGAAGGACGCGTTCAAGCTCGTGCACCTCCCGAGCTGCACGGTCTACAGGAATTGGCCGACCGAGCAGACGCCCATGGGCAGGGTCACAGCGGTCACATTTGGAAAGTCGAAGGACACTGATGTGTTGGCGGCAGGGAACGACGTTGGCAAGATCAGGATGTGGGAGATTAGGAGTTAGGGGACGAGGTCGGGGGTCGTCAGCATTTGGCTCTTCATATTGCCTACACGATAGGTGTCGATAATCCAACATTCATCATTCAGCCTTCAAGTCTCGTGGACGTGTTCGCAGCTGGTACCTTGTCACCCTTGTTTTTGTTGACAGTGCTCACAAAAGGACTAGATCAGATTCCACCGTCCCATCCCCTTGACAGACCCCATCTCATGTCTTCCATCAGTTCCTGCGTCCTCGAGGGTACAAGATGTGAGCCAAGAGGTCACGCAGCGGGCTTCCTTTCGAGATGTCGCGGCGCGGGAAGAGCTTGTGATTCTTCAGCGTGTAGGCCGCCAGGGCACGCTCGCTCTTGAAGAACACAACGTCGTTGGGCTTGTTCTCGGCGTCGAGGAAGTCGTGAATGTTGACCCAGACGCCCTTGAGTGCCTGTGCATCTCGAGGATCAGCCTACTTGGAACGCAAGCTACTACTTGTACACGAGTCTAGGAATTGAAGGGGCTCCCTCACCTTTCGGCACTGTGTCTTGCTGGTGAACGTCTCGGACGGCTTGCCGAGGTCGCTGCAGAGCTGTTTCCACTTGGCCAAGTCCTCGTCGTTCTTGCCGAAGTAGTTGTCCCACTTCGCCGCGATGTCCTTCCTGACACTGGGCTTGTCTGGTCTCTGGGACACGCCACGAGACCGGAGCGGGAGGGTCATCTGGAGGGGATTTTGGGTCGACATGACTGACGATTGTGACTGGCGCCCGGTTGGAGATGCTTATGACTTGGTGCGTACTAGATGGAGTCGTTCAAGATGTCCGGACATCACTGTCCAGTGGGAGGAGGGAAACCCAGGTTGAAGCAGTTGAGGGCGGACACTCCAACTCCCGCGGAGCATATATGTATGTTTACTTCCTGGCGTGCAAACGGTGAACATGAGGTTGCCTTAGGCCACAAGAGCCGTCTGGGCACCCATGGCTCCCCAAGCAGACAAAGGCTCGATTGCTGCGATTGCGGGTATCTGCAGTTACCCACTTGGGCCAGCTCCCCAAACAGGCGTCTCAGGGGAACTGATACCATGGCTTGGAACTACGACCGTGTAGCTCTCTTTGTTGCTGTCGAAATATCCAGCAAAAAGACCGATCGATTTACTTAGACCTCCAAAACAGGCCCTGAACTCTGCCAACAACAACTTCAAAATGTAGAGGTTGACGTACTAAAGCAGAATGTGGCAGTGAATATGAAATTGGCAAGCTTCCGGGCATGCAAACGACGAACAATTCTGGCAGTTAAATGTGCACTGGTGGTCGACTTCGTGCTGAGGTTCTGCGAGCAAGCCCCTCACGTGCAATGCTGCTTATGAGACACTTCTTTAAGTCTCAAACATATTTTCACAATATGTGTTTTTGTGAGCCGCACACATCTTTTCGAGGATGGGGAAGACCAGACAGGCTGAGGTCGAAAGGCACTTAGACGATGGGACGGCTCGTCGCTTGCTCACAATGATCCGGTGATAAGAACTGTTTGTTGAGGCAATCTCCATTTAACCGTCAGACGTGCTGAGCGGGTGGCTCTGAGGATTGCGTTGTCTATACGATAGACCGGTGAACTTGTACACCCCCCATCTCAATTTCCTCATATGCTGACCTCTGTTGAATACTGGGCAAGCAACTGTCCGGGGAGCCTGGGACATATGACTTCTGAGATGAATGGGACCACACCCGTCATGCTCAGCAAATGAGGAATGTGACGACGCTGTATTTGCCTTTGCTGGTACCAATTGTATCGCAGAGTTCCTTAATACAAATAGATGAGATGAGATGTTTCTGTGATAGCATGCTGACGCGCGACCACGTGAGGGCTGCGGTTATCACTCGACTGCCGTCTGATGGGGCTCCAGATTGTCAATACGGCGCGAAATTAAAGATCGCAGCAAGGGTAGACTCGTAGCATATCCGTAGCTGAGCCCAACGTTGCAAACTCGGCAGGCTTGCCGCGCGTGGGTCACGATGAGCGAACTGTAAGTGGTCATTCGTTTCACTGCTGTAGATTCGTATAAGCCAGACCCTCCTATACGGGAAAGCGCAGACGGACATGGGCATACTCGCACGGATTCGGCGAGCCCATGGGCGCTGAGAATCGGACCGTTTCCGACATACAGTATTGCTTCTGGGTCGAAGACAACAACGCCAGATTGGCTTTCATCGACGGGAGATGGGCGTTTCCTTGGCTCCTGGTACTACCCCAGCTGCTTAAACAGCACCGGCGGGACTGCTCAAGGATTTACTGCGTGCAAAGCACACGGTATCTTCAACGCTGCATGCCAATAACGAGGCAGGCAACCGCTGTCGGTTGTCGCACGCCGCTACCCAGCAAGCCAGCCACAGTGCCTGGCGTAATTACAAGGACCAATTCGTGGACGGTGATCCCAACAAGCGCAAGCCACGAGCCTGGTGATTGTTTGTATTTACGGCGATTCGGATCCCAGCGAGAAGGGTCGCAATGTCAGACTGATTATTGCATGACAAGACTTGGGAAATCATGGCGCTGACGGTGAGCAACCACTTTGATTCAGCCGACTGGTTGCAGGGCGAGCCTCTCGCTCTGTAGCACGTAGTATGCCCCTTCACTCAGTAGGCGTTACCTTGACGGCCGATGGGCGTCCGAGCTCAGCATCTTGCCTCAGGATCAAAAGTCAGTGGCGCTTCGGCCACTTGCATCCTGTCGGCCCTTGCCCGACGACGACAGTGTAAAGGCGATCTGTCGTCCAGCCAAAACCGCATGTCAGGTATATACGAGGCCACGCAGGTTGCCCGGACTTCATGATTGCGGTAGGTGATGCATGATGCGCTTAATGAGGGTTTTTGCTATCACTGGGGAAACATGTGGAGGGCATCTCCACAACCGAAATTGCGGATCGGGTCTGTCGAGAGCAATTGGCGAATCAGAGTGCGATGGTCAGATGCAAAGACGGGCCAGGCGTTGGCAAAAAGGAACCAGGCAGGTCAGGACTAGCCGCATAGAGAAGCAAGATTTGGGATTGTCAGGAACGCATCCCAGACCCCATTTTCATCTGCCCGTCCCAGACTTACAGTGCGCCTTAATCAGTCGCAAGTTGCAAGGCAGCAGCCTCGCGGTCGCCGTTACCCGAGAAGGAGCCTACTCGGATGACAAGTTGTGCGGAAACTGTACAGAACGTACCGCCGACGCGGAAAGCAAAACCCGAAGTCGGGAGAGGCCTGCAGGTCAAAGGCCTCGAAACATCAGGTTGTGTTCTGTTGCGAGAGCAGGTGGGTGACATCGGGAATCTTGGAGTCAATTTCCGTTTCGTCCCAAGCCTGGCAGCCTCGCTCCTGCAAGGCCGCCTTCGAGGTAAGACGCCCATTGTCGGTGGGCAGTCTGGGGTGTCAACGAGGGCCGCGAGGCAGATCGTGATTTGCATCAGATTCATTGCCCCATGTGCGCCACCTGGGGCTCAGGAGCATAATTGTGGGAAGGATCATCAGGAGCTGTCAGGGGAGACGTAGAAGGGGACTGGAGGATCTCGAGTCGAGCTACAGAAAGGCGCTGATGAGAGCTGTGCCGCAAGACAGCCCTGGTGAAGCTGAGAACGAGAGGATCCGGGTGCTACTCGATGATATTCGATTTGGGACCTTGCCCCACGATGGAGCCAGCGTGATCCGGGAGAGAGTCGTGCCTGGCCCGTCATTAGCGAAGATTGCACACGCACGATTTTGATAAGATTATAAGGTTTGACACCATGCTGGGCGGCAGGTGGGGACGGAATTCCGAAGGGCAAGGCAAGGTTAGATTTGGGCCAGGAACCATCGTCATGTACCGCAGTACTGATGTGATGGTTGGGGGCACGGGTGCAGTTTCAGGTTCAAAATACGTATACGTATACGGTGCTGCGAGATGCGGACACTTACTGTACTTGGCTCGATTGAACAAGCTCAAAACGTGAGGCTCTCACCGTAACATGACAAACGCAGGGCATACGCAGACTCCCTCCTCGAGGCGTGCGTGCATTGGACTCCCCCCCACCGCCCCCCTTCCCCAAGAAAAGCGTTGATGAGACGCTCTTGGGTTCAGGACGTGCGTGTCTCGGCAGTCGTCATCTCTTTTCTGGCCGAGCACCCAGATAACGCGACGCGGGGGCGGCAGATGAGGCCTGCCGACCTGCCTTGGCGGGAATTCCGCTGTGGCACTTTGTATTGCACGTGTGTCTGGTTGCAGCGGCAAGTGAAAAAGAGTTGCGTGGGCGCTGACCGCCTTGCTGGGCTGGCTTTATTATTATCTATCTTTGCCGCCGCAAAGGTGAAGAAAGTGAGATGATCTCATGGCTGACGGTAAGGGGCCCACGCCTGAGTTGGAATCGTGTCGTGCATACGCACCAAGCCACAATCAACTACCAGCCAGAACAGCCAGAGAGGCTGGAGGATTGTGCATGTGGGGAGGACGTAACGGGCTGCGCGTTTTAGGTGCGCAGTGGTGGCTGAGAGGGAGTCTGACTTGCAGGCGGAGGATTTTGGAACAAGCCGTGCTGTGTCTCGAAGAGCCTCGAAATGCCTGATCATCAGCCATCCTGGCCCATCCAATGACGGCACCTCGAGGCCAAGGCCATTGGAAGCCAACAAGACTTTCTTTCAAGGGACTACCAGCAGCGACTAGCCCAGAGCCACACTTGGGAGGAGGCTTGGTCTGTGAACGAGGAGGAGGCAGTGCGCCGGCTTCAAGTGCAGTCGCAAGACTGACCGAACATCCCCAGTTCTTGCTGGAGCTGCCACACCATCCGTTGGCGTTGGCTGCTCCCCATGCGGGCCGTTGGAGTCGGTGTATCTCGTGTGGATGACCCGATGCGAGTGCTGCTATCAGTTCGTCTTGCTTCTGGACAGGCCTGCCAATTTCAAATTTGCGGCCACGCCCAGATCTCTCACCTCCTGAGTGGCCCGACGTTTTGGCTTGTCTGGGCAGTTCTGGGCTGGCACCGCAGAGCTGGGAGGTGGCAGGTGGCAGGCGGGCGGGCAGGTTTTCTGGCAAGCTCCTTCCCTGTGCTGCATGCAAGTATTCTTAGAGGCACACTTGCACGTTCGCGCGTCTTGCTGGTGCCGACCGACCATTGTCCGTTTCGGCAGCCTGAGAGCTTGGGCCATGTGCGGGGCCAGGTGGGATGGCAAACAGCAGCACTGTCCAATCATTTCAGCTGTTGAGAGCGGCCGTTTCGCGACGCTGGGAGGTGAACGGAAGATATGCGCAGGAATCTGCGCACTTCTATTCGCGGTGTGCATCAGCCCCCAGTCCCCTGTCACCTCGGCCGTCACGTCGACCGTCACTGTACTATAGTACTGTGGTACCACGGCGCAGCACACAGCACAAGGTACATGCGTCCACCTTAGTGCCATTCGCGCCGCTAGGCCAGCGCCTTCCTTTGTTAGTGCGTTGGTGCCAAATTTGAAATGACAATCATTGTTTCCAAACGCAGCGCAGAAACCTCAGAGGCAGCCGTTTCTGCGTGCAGCGGCAGAACACGATCAATACGTGCCAAATAGTCTCTTCGAATAGTACCCCAGCCTGCAGCCCGCAGTACCTCTTACACACCCACTAGACTCGCTGCTGTCAGACATACTGACAGGTCGTCACGGGGCTGGAAATCGACGGCAACATCCAGTATACCTTAGCTGGTACTCGAGCAGCCGAGCCACACAGTCGGTTGTTTGGCGTGTGCGTCGTGGCGGTCGGTTGCGGTTCTCCGTGCACGCGTCCAATCCTCGCCCCTCCTCCCCATCCCTCAGCTTGCAGCTTGGGAGCTTGTGGGAGAGCCTCTGTCTCTTGGGAGGCCAACGGCCTGCTGTACCCAACCGATCTTGGAACCTCATTCCCACTTTCAAGGCTACTTCGGACCATTTTGTACCACTCGCAGCCACCGAAGGGACTGTGTGGCACTGGCGCTCACTCCGTTCTGGCTCCCGCCCTAGGAACCTGGGAACCTGGATACCTCGATACCTGGATACCTGGCCTCGCTTCCGCCTGTCCTCATTTCTCTCAAACCCCATACAATCTCCACCCTGGCTGCATCCTGCACCCTTCGCACTTTGACTTGGACCCGCGGGCGCTATTGTCCTGTCCTGCCCTGCCCTGCCCTGTCCAGTCCAGCTCCATCCAGCCCAGGTCAACGAGCCCCAGTGTCCCCTTTTCAACAGTACCCTCGTCTGCGCTGCATTTTTTTCCCTCCCGTTTTAAAAAACGCATCCATAATAAAACTGTTCTCTTCTGCCCTGCCTTGCCCCGTCCTACTGCCAGCCACGGTCCTCGACGAGACGCGCCTCCTTTTGTCTCGCCTTCCCTTCCCCTCCCCTCCCTACCACCTCCTCGGCACCGGCTCAACCCCCTCTAACGGTCCAGACATCGCGGTATCCTCCCTTATCGGCACCTCAAAGGGAACCGGCATCTGTCGTCGTCAACATGTCGCTCTTCACCTGGTGCACCCGACGGTGCGGAGGGCTAGCTATGCTCGCAGCTCTGGCCCTCTCCTACTGGGTTGTTAGCAAGGAGGCCATCGTGTCGCACAATGATCTCTTCAAGCATCAACAGAGAGACATCCTTAGCCCCATCCCTCAGTCGCCCACGACCGCTGAGGGCGCCGGCTTGTGGACCGTCATATTCGCCTACTACTGCCTCTTCATCCATGTTCTCGTCGCCGCCTTCCCTCTCCGCTCCTGCTGGGCAATGTGGGACCTCACCCGCAGCTTGAAGAGGGCCGCCCACAGCAAGGCACTCCAGAGCCTGAAGTTTGCCCACCGTCGTCGAGGCTCTTCCACCTCTCTGTCAAGCTCCGAGACCCTGACCTCGTCACATGGATCCTCTGCGAGCAGCGAAGCTGGCGACCTGGAGCCCGAGCTCTACACCGATGGCGATGCCGAGCCCGATCGCGTCATCCACGCTATCGTTATTCCGAACTACAAGGAGGAGTTGGACGTTCTGAGGGAGACATTGGAGGTCTTGGGCTGCCACCCCCAGGCCCGCAACAGCTATGATGTGAGTGCGAGCTCCCAGATCGCTATCGGCACGACTCGCGGGTGGACGTATTTTGCTTGGTCCAGAAGACCATTGCGTTCGCATATCCATCTCGTTGAACTGTCCCTGGACACACGTCTATTGCGCTGTGATCTTAGAGAATGAGACCAAGCTGACAGTCCCGAATACAGGTTTACCTGGCCATGGAATCTCGTGAGAACAACGTGGAGCTCAAAGCTATGGGACTCGTGCAAGAGTTCATTAAGAAGTTCCGCTCCATCGACTTCACCATCCACCCCTCTGACATCCCTGGCGAGAGCGCTGGCAAGGGCAGCAACATGGCCTGGGCTGTTCGCAAGCTGAGCGAGAAATACTCTATGGAAGCCCGCAAGGATGTCGTCGTCACAGGCATTGATGGTACGTCTTTTTGGGTGCTGCCCCATTGATTTACTGCAGAGCCCGTTTCTGGTTGCTGCACATCACCCACACCATACACTAACATTTTGTGCCTGCAGCTGACAGCCATCTCTCGTCCAACTACTTCGCTCATCTGACGTCCATGCACTTGTCCTACCCCGAGACCGCGAAGACTACTCTGTACGCTGCGCCAATCATCTTTGACCGCAACTCGCACAGCGTCACAGCCCTCGTCCGTGTCGGTGACATCCTGTGGGCGTCAGCTGGCATGTCTGGTCTCTACCGCGGCTCAACGATTGCCCCACCAACTTCTGTCTATTCTGTACCTCTCGAGCTGGTCGACCGCGTGGGCGGCTGGGATTGCGACCCCGAAGCAATTGGCGAGGATTTGCATATGTACCTCAAGTGTTTCTTCGCGCTCAACGGAAACCTGACCGTCCGTACTATCGTCAGCCCAGTCAGCCAGAGCAACGTCACCGGCGGTGCAGGTGGCGGAGTCAAGGGTATGGTCGCCGATATTAAGGCCCGATACAAGCAGGCCATCCGGCACATGTGGGGAGCTCTCGACTCCGGCTACGCTATCCGCAAGGTCGTCGAGCTCTGGCAGGAGAGGAAGCACACGTCTCGGTCTTTCCGCCCTATTCACAGCACTCTCCAGGATACCACGGACGTCTACGTTCCGCACAACCAGAACCTCGACCCTGAAGCGCCGCCTGCCGAGAACGGTATCTTCTCCGACGTGACCCACGACACTCTTAAGGGGCCCAACTGGGAGCGCATCATCTACCTTTTCCACCGCCTGTTCGAAGCCCACTTTCTGCCCCTGCAGACCACGATCCTCATTATCGCTTCGACTCTGTACGTTTGGGCTACTGAGGGCAAGCCGGACGTGCATGGGATCAACTGGATTTTCGATGCGTGCAACGTCCTGAGGACTGCTGGCTTCATGGAAATTGCATTCCTGCTGTTCCTGTACGAGAGCTTCCACAGGATCTGTGTGCAGACTCGCGAGAAGGAGATGAGCGACGCTGGTCTGGCCAAGGGCATGAACTTCTCCCACCGCCACGTCAGCAAGAACTGGAAGGACTACTGCATGGTTCCTATCGTCGCCCCTCTGTTCGGTGCCGTTCCTTGCGCCCAGGCCCAAGTCTGCCACTTCTGGACGCTTGATCTTGTATACACGGTCAGCAAAAAGGTCACACGACAAAGATCACGGTCCATGGCGGCAGCCACGCTGGCATAACGACACGATCACGACCCTTCATTCGCTTCTATCCGACGATAATTTCTACCTCACTTTTACCTATCCTTCTTCGACGGCCTGGAACCTGATCCCGCACGTCGAGATCCGCGCCGTTCCTCATTTACACTTTCAGTTCTGTGCACAGCTTTGGAGACCAGGAAGATTCCTTTTTGGCGCGGACTTGGAAGACACGGCTTTCTGAGCACCTGTGTAAATAGAGGGCATCATGATGTTTTGCATGGCATTGGCATTCGGCATCTAGATTGGGGGCCCAACCACAACACTGGGGGCTCCCCAGGAGTTTGGGAGCAATCGCGGCAACGGTATGGGAAAGAGGTATCCTGCTTCGCCGCAGACGTTCGCTACACAGAGAGAGCAGACAGGTCGCCGGTCCAGTCCACTCGCGGAAGGCTTCAAGGCACGACTCCGGCCACACTCCGATCCGGGGTTGGGCTTGCGACCTCAGCTGCCCGGGATGAGAGGGCAGGGCTAGCTCCACCGGGCAGCGGAGAACCTGGGCGCCTCCATGCAGAGGAGGCGAAACGACGCCAGGAATAATCAAATCTAGCCCGGTAATATCTAATTCTTCATGTACGGTGGTGAGCAGGCAGGGGCGCACTAGAGGTGTCCTGACATGACAAGGTCTGACTGATGAGAGAGAAGACACTCGTCAGAGAAGCGGCAACGGTGGCTTCACCATGCAGAGAGGCATGGGGATTGTACGGAATACTTTGTATCATGATCAAGACAGAAAGCTACGGCACCTGCTGGGCCGACCATGAACAGTTGTGGCGACCCACCACCAACACGCGACAATATATGATGGATGGAATGAATCAATGAAAGAAGCCACTCGCTCAATGGACATGTTTTCCGTATTCGCTCGATGTGATGGACCAACTGCTTGTTGTAACGTACACCACCAGTTCAAAAAGCCATGATCTCCATGGGAAGTCGAGACTGTATGTCGTACTCGGTAGTGCATGTCCACTTACTGCATGGGTTTCTATTCGAGTCGCACATCATATTGGGTACACACCATCCTGAATGCATGCGCCTCGAAGCTGCGACACGGCCCTCGTCCTAGGCGTCTTGCTCGGCTTCTGCTCAAATGTCAACCGACGCTTCTCACTTTGTAGCCAAGAAAAGCAACAAGTAAGTGCCTTTAGTCCGCACGTCCCCACTGCCCAGGTCCGCCCTCTGTCTGAGCTTACTACCGGCTTGACCGGCTTGACCGGCGGCGGCCGTGTAAGTGCCGAGTGGGTACGGAGGTTGTTAATCCAATTGTCCAATCACAGGCCAACACTTCTTCCGCGACACCACGGGGCATATCAATTACCAGGCCCGAGACAGCGTGAAAGCTCCGGTTGTATATGGGGCCATGCCTTGTGGAGCCCGGGGACTGGAACGCCAGACTTGGTCAGTCGTGCTGTTCAAGTATGAGTATATATGCCATGGTCGACCTCCGAAGCTGGGACGCATGTTTAGCAGCAGAACATCCTCAGATCTACCCTGTAAAATCGTCTTCACAACGAGCAAATAACAGTTCACACACTCTTATTCCACTACCAAAGTGGAAACAGAACCAGACCACCGCCATGAGTGCCCGCAAAAACATCCACGTGGGGGTCTTCATCCCCTCGGCATCGGCAGCGCAGCTCCTCGATACTGCATGTGTCGACGTATTCGCCATTAGTTCTTACCAATACCTCTCAGCGCTGGACGTAATTCCCAAGGACCTATCATCTCTGGCACCGGAAGTGAAGATTTCGTATATTGGCAGCCAGAAATCAGGTGAGATCCCAGAAACCCTAGTTTTACCCTTCCTTTGAGACCTCCGCGTTTAAGGCGCCGTCAAGATATATCAACCACATAATCCGGTGTTTGTCCCTCCAGACCTCGGCGGCTAACCACTCAATGTGCACAGGCTGCCTGATCGAGCTGACTGCAAACATGAAAATCGAGCTTAGCAACCACTTCTCCGACGCGGAAGTCGCCCCAGGGAAGCTGGACGTCGTACTCGTGCCGGGCCCAGACCCCCGGGCGACCTGGGGCGAGGACGTCCTGGCGTGGCTGCGCCAGCAGGGCGCGAACCCGGAAACGGACATCCTGAGCGTCTGCACGGGCATGTTTCTGTGCGCCGCCGCAGGGCTCGCAGACGGGCGCAAGGCCTGCGGGCCGAGGGCCTTGCAGTCGGAGCTGAGGGATAAGTACCCAAAGGCGGAGTTCGTCGGCGAGAAGCTCAGGTGGGTGAGGGACGGCAACTTCTGGAGCAGCGGCGGCGTCACCAACGGCAACGACCTGGTCGCTGCCTATCTCCGGGAGAGCGGGCGCTTCCCTCCCCCGATTGCCGAGATGGCGGCTCAGATGGCCGAGGTTGGGGACCGGCCGCAGCTCTACTCGGAGAAATAGGGCGTGAACCCCATGGCGATGGTATGGCGGCTTTCCGAGGCGTGATTTGCTTGAATGAGTACGGTGGAGTCGAAGGCTGTGTGGGTGATCGTGAGGTTTGCGTTGATAAAAGAGGATGTGAGTATGTGTGTGGGTGACTGCCCCAGTGACTGCTAGCATTCACTGAGGGTCTGAGCCCCACACCCCTCAGGCTTAAAACCCCTCTACGACAATTTCAACTAAACCTTTCCCTGATAGAAGGTAGCGCCGTCTTACTTTGAATTGACGTATTGAGGACAGCTGCCTTGTCTCTGTATCCCTCTCGTGACAGAGGAGAGGGGCCAATTTGATATTCATAGGCAAAAACAGCTGTCAAATCGTATCATCGTTTCTGAATCCCTAGAGGTAACTTCTGACAGTTTACATTGTCCGACATTATGTTTGTTGTAGGTATTTACAGATGTCTCCTTCGACATGTTTTGGTATACTCCACATACTGCCGTCCTCAGTCCCATGTGCCATTTGTCTGCTATTTCTCCATGTAGTCTTACATATGAGAAACATATGACACGGAATCGCTGCCCGGTAGGAATTATCAGGCGCAATTCAGTTGTCATAGAGGACCATGTATCAAACAAGGTAGCAAAATCCATGTGGTTCAGCCTTGCAAAATAGTAGGTCATTATTACCGATACATTTTGGTGGGAGCACATTATGAAGCGCAATAGACAGTATCATCATCCACAAGAAAGATAGATCATAAAAGTCACAATTTTGCTACAATGGGAGCGGGCACATATTTCCGACGCCGTGATTTGATTTGATTAGCTACATGAGCTATCTATCTAGGACCTTATGGTATCACGGACCCCAAAGAGTGATTGGATTCCATACCCATCCATCTCGAGACAAGATTACTTCTTGTACTCCTCATCGGTGGTGTCCTGGACGGTAGGACTGGCAATAAAAGTTAGTATTCGACAAGACTCAAATTCGTAGGCACTTCCCATGATTTCGAGGAGGAGGCTTTGACAGAGAGAACTTACGGTTGATATCCTGAGCCTGACATCTTGATTGATGTGTTTTCGAGAGAGTAGATTGAAGAATGTGGTAGTGTAGAGTGTTGTGATAATGATGAATACTGATTATTGATCGTTGTTTTGTCTTGTTTGTTGTGGTTTCGGTTGTTGGATGGTGAAGAGAATGGTGGTCCGTATGGGAAGTAATGTGATGTATTTATAGGAAAGTACTCCGTTGTCAGCACACCAACGACACTAGAGAAGCCGCTGACAACGAGGTCAAGCTTCCATCAAAGCTGGGCCGGTGAGAGACTCGTTTTGACCCAGTCAGAGGTTGGTTAGCGAGCGTAACAGGAAACAGAGGACCAATGTCACCGAAATTTGTTTGAGAGTGGTGCTCAAGTCACTATTTTGCTTACTTGAGCACGACCTTCCATTCAGTTGCTGCGGACGAGGTCCATATAATGACTGCCCTGCCACTTCTGTCTAAACAACACAGTCCGGCAGCCCCAGACCATCACCATGGAGCGGGCTATCACAGACCGTCAGCTGAGTGACGTTTCATCGGAACCACGTGTGTGCCCTGCAACGCCTTCTGCCCCATCACGTCGTCATTTGATGCACCCCGCAACAGCAGGCCACCCGTGACACAACGAACCTCACTTTGAATCGGAGCCCATTGGAGAGTCATTCACTGCCGCTTGGGAGCAGCATTGCGAAACTGGTCACTGCTTCTCTATGGTTAAAACGCGCTGGAGCTTGCTCGTCTCTGCGTCTCTGTATGCGACTGAAAGCCGACAAAGTCGTATTGCACGTGAGCCACTGAAGTCGCTGTGCTGGTTTCTTGGGGCACTGCCTGGCATGTACACCGGAGCAGCAAGACCACCTGTCAACCATGTTGAACAGCCTCCAGGTGTTCAGGGGACGCCTCCAATTGGATGAGCAGAGGTCGTCATCTGTACTTCCCAACCTTCTAACCTGACTTTTATTCCGGGTGAGGCTGGAAATGAATGAAGAATGTAGCGCCCGTCTGGATGGTACAGCATCGCGGGCAAGACTTGTGTGTCTATCCGCATCACCTTCGCATGTGCTTCAGCGTGATTCTCATACCACCTTCTCAAAGGTCTTCTGGATGGGCTTGGCGGCATCGATGAACTTCTCCAGGTCGTTATCCAGGTTGGCCAGGTCCTCCCTGCGCTTCTTGTTCTCGGCGATGAGCTTCTGTTTCCTCTTGAGCAGCTCCTGGCGCTGCTGCTCGAGAGCCTCCCGCTCCGCGCGCTCGTCCTCGATGCGGGCGATCATGAGCGCGTTCTCGTCGGACTCGGCGTGCTCAGGGTGCTTCGCGAGGAATTCCTCGACGGGGGCCAATGGGAGCTTCTGGTACTCGTGACTTGTGAAGAAGCGATGTCAGCAGGCTGAAGGGAGACTTGGACCAGGGTAGACATGCGCGCACGGGACTAGGGATGGCTTACTCATGGGTCTCGCAGGCGGCAATCTCGCCTTGCAAATGACGCTGCTCATAGTACAGATTCTGTAGCTGCAGGTGGAGCACGTCGACCTCGTGGCGGGCGTCGGCAGTCTGTGATTTGGTGTCGCGCGCGGCGAGGTAGGCGGCGCGGTGAAGACCGCGGAGATGCGACAGATTTGTGTTGAGCAGCTTCTGCTCTTTGGATAGGCTGATTTGCTCTTCGGTGCTCAGGGGCGCGTTTGCATTCGCGCTGGCGGCGGAGATGGCAGCCAGGCGATCGGCGAGGCCGAGGGCCTGCTCGCGCGCATGCTGCGAGGTCTGGAGGAAGGAGCGGAGGGCCGGGTCGGTCACGATGGAGTCGATGGTCATTGTGACGTGGGGAATCGGTAGGGTCGAGAGCGAGGAGACGCTGCGAGTAGACGGACGGGAACGGGGCTGATGGCGAGGGCGCGGCAGCTCTTCGACAGGCAAGGCTGAAGCTTGGGAGGCTTGGGGAGCAGAAGCCTTCTCCAGCCCGCCTGCAGGTGCTTGACGAGGATTGTCCATGTCTGATGGCTGATCGACTAGCTAGCTCCCTAACAGCCTGGGCGTGGAAGATGGGCGGATTCTGTTAGAGCAAGGAATTCCGCCGAGCTGCTGCTGCCCAGGTGGGGCTATTGATTGGTGGGACCGTCGCCGCCAAGGTGCCCGCCCACCCTGCCGTTACACAGTAGGCGTGCGCGTTTACTGCGGATGTGGGTAGACCCGAGTATTCTATGGTCCACTTCGGTAGGGGTCGGTCCTGGCAATGAAGTTCCGATGGATATTCGTCTGTCTTCTCTGGCAGTCCTGGTCATTCAACCTCGATATCAAGAGGCACAGTAACCATCTTGACTTGTCATATTGCCTGAGCCTGGGAGATGTCACCGCCCGTGCAGTAAATGCCTGCTGACACGGCTGGATCCATTAAGCGCAAGTTTGAGGTCAGGCTTCCCCCAAACTGATGGTGACGGTGTCAGCCCGGCGTCGGAAATCAAAGCTGTCAATGCCAATGCCGATGACGGTTGGCTCGCGAGGCGCGGGTAGATTGTTCGTCATAGGCCAAGCAAGCTCCAAGCATCCAAGCAACTACCCAGCAAACGGCAGGACAGCAATGCGCTGTCGGTTGTTTACAGCATCAACGAGCCCGAGCCCCGAGGACGGGAGCGTGCCGTACAAGTACATGAACTGAGCCCGGGACACAGATCCCATTCCCGTACACGGATCGCTCAGTCCTCCACAGAACATCCCGAAAGGCGTCTTCATTCTCTGCTACCGCGCGGTGCAGTCTAGGCCTGCAGCACTGCTCCACCTCTCATAAAAAAGACGGAGATTCACCTTGTTTCGCAAGCCGTTGCTTCCCGTACCTCGCATCGCCCTTTGCTCGCATTGTCTCAGCAGTGCATTGCAGTGTCCAGTCCTGATATATTGTTGTTGACTTCTGGCGTCCCACTCGACCTTCTTCGTCCCTGTCGGTTCTCCAATCACTTCTGCGCCCAAAGACGACGACCCGACCCTTTCAGCCTTTGTCCCGTCCCCTCGGTACCCGTGTGTTGCACAAGCTACGCGCACACTCCAAGATCCTCCCACCCTCACACTGGCCAATCACGACCAGAGCCCCTCGCCGAGATCTGCACGTTGTCGAGAGAAAGAAGGCCGATCCTTTTCCATAGTTCGCCGCCCCAGCCCAGCCCAATCGGGGCGCAATCACACTGCACTGCAGCCCCAAGAGTTATAGCGCGAGGGGTGCATTCTTTCATTCCCTTCGGCTCCCGCCTCGCCTCCTCATCGCCCAACAGTCCCGTGCATGACGCCCGTTTGACTCGTCGGTCCGCGCCATAGCAGCCAATGAATACCTTCCGCACCGGCTCGTGCCTCGACTACATGTGAAAACGACTTCGGCCGGTGCTCCGTCCTTGGTCTATCTATCAGACTTAGACTACTCGTTCGGTCGCCTCACCCCTCCGTCTTCACTTCTCGCTCAACCCAACGTACTTGGACCCCTAAAATCCCGACCGTCATCATGGACACTCCATCTCTCACCATGACCTCCTGCACCCCTTTCGCTGTTCGCGCGAACGACAGCAGTCCTCAGATTGCACAGTCTACCGCCACCGACAGCCGACCAGAAATCCGCCGAAGACGTCACAGCCACTTCATCCCGCGCCGGCGGAAATCTATAGTCTCTTCCATCATGGAGGGCGAAGAGGCCGTCATCCTCAAGGTTCGTTCGTTCTTGCGCCGCATTACCCGAAGAACGGTTTGCTGACCATCAATTTTCTAGGTCGACCTGTTCCTCTCCGAGCTCGAGCGCAGGCTGGAGTTTTTGGAAAACTACACTGATCTCACAGTAGATTCGACTTTGTCGAGGGCCTACAACACACTGCAGACAGTCCGGTCGCGATGTAACCAAGTCTCGGAGGAGGTTATCGGCGAGGGCCGGAGGCGCTTTCACGTCATGATGGAGACTATGGAATACAGGTATCACGACGCATTGGCAGCGGCCGATTCCATGAGCGACAAGGCGCGAGTAAGCATCGAGCTGCTTGATTCAATGCTGTCCGACGTCGAGATGCGAGCACACAAGCTCCGCCAGCGTGGGCTGCAGAACATGACGGACGCCGCGGAGATCGTCATTGGCGAGGGCCGCCACGTCCTGGAAAATGGTCTGGATAAGGCCCGCGGTGTGGTCGAGGAGGGTCTTCGTGGCGCAAAGCATGCCGCCGAGAGCCTTGAGGACAAGATCCAAAAGGCAATGCAGCGCGCGAAAGAGCACGGCTTGATCAGCTACGAGGACCTCCCCGTGCCGTGGAGGGTCAACCCCCACATCGTCCGGGGATACCGGTTCAGAGAAACATACTCTGGCTGCATCCGCTCAGCATTTGGCATCTCGAACGAGCTTGTCAACATATGGTCCCATGCCATCGGCCTCGTCCTCGTCCTCGCCCTGGCATTCTACTTCTACCCCACGAGTATTAACTTCCATCTCAGCACCAAGACAGACGTCGTAATCGCTGCGATCTTCTTCTTTGCAGCCTGCCAGTGTCTCGTCTGTAGTACGATCTGGCACACTATGAACGCCATCACTGACGTCAACCTCATCTCGACGTTTGCATGCGTCGACTACACCGGCATCTCCCTCCTGATCGCTGCGAGCATTATGACCACCGAATATACGGCCTTCTACTGTGAGCCTGTCAGCCGGTGGATATACATGGTCGTGACAGGGCTCCTGGGGGTTGGCGGTGTCATACTCCCCTGGAACCCAACTTTTAACAAAGCAGACATGGCATGGGCTCGAGTGGCATTCTTCGTCTTTCTTGGTGCCACGGGCTTCCTGGTGAGTAGATTCAGATACCCGGGCGACGTTTAGGCTGGTGGTCTCCGTCCTCAACGTGATACCATTGGGCCTCAGCCCATTATTTCTGATGAGACAGAAACGAATTGCTAACGAGTTTCCCAGCCAATTCTGCAACTATCCATGTCGCGCGGTACCGACTTCGTCTTTGAGTTCTACTCGCCCATCGGCAAGAGCATCTTGGTCTACGTCTCGGGTGCTCTCGTGTACGCGAGCAAGGTGCCCGAAAGGTGGTTCCCGGGCATGTTCGATTACATTGGCGGATCCCACAACCTATGGCATTGCGCTGTCCTGGGTGGGATTCTGTTCCATTATAGTGCCATGCAAGAATTCTTTGCACAGGCCTTCGAGCGCGCAGAGGGCGGCTGCCCCGCATACTGATGATTATTAATGATGACTTGAATTATTGCATGATCTTGGGCATGGCCAAGGTCTGGGGTATCTTAACATAAACCGCACGGGGTATCCTGTCTAACAAACGTCCGAACGCCGAGGCACTTCTCCCCCGCCCACAGAGGAAAAGCACAAACGCAACATCTTCCAGCACCGACCCGATTCCGATACGCGACCTCAGCAAGAGGACATGAAGAGTGCGACGGCCGCGATCGCAGTGCCCATCCAGATCAGCGTCCAGCGCTCTCTGTTGGCAGCGGAGGTTGTGGTAGCGGTAGGCGACGCAGCCATGTCCACCTCGTTTGATATTACCCTCGCCGGTACCTTTGCGACCACCGTGCTTGCACCAACCTCCGTCACGGTAGCAGGGGCTGCCGCTTCAGACTTCGACATTTGGAACCGAATTGTCAGGGGTCCTCTGGATTCTTTGCGAGACTCCACAGCCATCGAATCCATCGACTCGGTTTCGTTCTGCTGCGGCGATGTCAATCAACGGACATTGTATATCTGAGGCTCATTGGTTAGGCCTACCACTATGTATGGCCCTGTAGGGACACTGGCGGATACAGCCTCGTCACATGTGGTCGCCAGCAAGAACGCCGAGTTCGGCGATTGCCGATCGTGGTAAATCAAAGACTGCTGTGCGTTTGCAGCGAAAGCCTTCCAGTAGCCAGGTGCATCCTGAGCACGCTTGGCAGCTATTGGCACAAGGACGATACCGAATATGATGAGGATAATGGTTTCTCGAAGGGCCGATGTTGGAACCATGGTGTAATCAGGCGACCCCAGAAGCGAGGCGGACACGGCGGTCGAGGCTCGGTGGAGGTGGTTGGGTGACGGCGGATGGAGACGTCCGAGGACCAGACCCAGCCTCAAAGCTTATTGTAGGCGGAGCTTCAGAAGCGGATGCATTGGCGCGTGGCGGTAGACAGTTCACAAAAGATAGATGATAGAGATAAAAGCTAGACAAGAAGATGCTTTTTTCTGTTCCAATTCGAATTGACGGGAGGGATAATTAGAACAGGCAAATACTGATAGCAACCGCGTGAGGAGCTGCAACAGCTCGGCCCACTGTGACAGTTTATCCAATGTTTGAAGGGTGAAACGAGCGACCTCTGCTGAGGGCAGCGACGGGAGTCAGCAAGGTTGCCTCCTGCTGGGACCGTGGGCCGTGCCTTGCTGCCTGATAGACTGTCTGACAGACTGGCTGGCTGGCTGGCTGGCTGGCTGATTCCCGAGAGGAGTGTGGAGAATTTGAATGGACGAGATGAATAGAAAACGGATAGAGAGGCTGGAGAAGAAGCCGTGCAAAAAAGAGCTGATGATACAAGATAAGCACAAGGAGAAAACCATGGTGAGGCAGGCCGACGGATAGACAGGCCGACCGACGACAAGCAAACCCAACAAAGAAAAATAGAGCACGACGTCAACGGTGCAATCTATCGGCCGGACGAAGTCCCAGATGGGTGGATCCTGCCGGACCTAAGACGTTACGACGTCGCATCCAGCGCTCGCGCTCTCCCTCTGGCACAGCAGCACTTGTATCCAAGGCAGCACAAACAGGTAAAAACAGGGTCGCATGCCCTGCGGGCCAGCCATGCCCCCAACGGGTTGCAACTGCATGCAAGGGGCGGCGGCGACGAGGGAGCATGGAGCAAGATGGCCAATGCTAGGGCCGCAGTGTTGCTATTATGGCCCGGGCCTAAGGTAGGTACCTACCTACTGCAGGTGCTGCAGAGCCAGCTCGGACTAGGGTGTTCTCTCGCAGTGTGCCTACGTATACGGAGTACAGCAAGAAAGCAAGGAAAGGTAGGCAGCCAGGTTTTGGTGTGTACCCGTCTCACCTTCCAAGGCTTAATTAATATGCTTGCTTGCTTGCTCGCCTGCCTCCTGCCTGCTGCGTAGTATATTTGGCACCTATCCTCATACACTGACTGCACTATGCAAGGATCACTCACACCTCTGAGAGAGAGAGAGAGAGAGAGAGAAGTTATACCCCTGCCATTCCCCGAAAAGGCTCATACGTCATCAGCCTCTTGGACTGCTGCTCGGACGAAACACCAGCTCAATGCGCCGCCCCAGGAAGCTGCCGAACCTTGTCCGACTCTGCCCCGGCAAAAGCTCCCACATTCCAGAACGCAGCAGCAGCAGCAGCAGCAGTGCCTGTGTGGCACGCATAGTGGCTGGGCTAATTTTGACCGCCGCAGGATCCTGGATTGCCGGCTGATGGGCCCCCATTGTTGGCCGCCGTCTGGGTCGACCACCGTTTCTTCTCTCCATCCATTCCCTCCTCGCGTTCTTGGCGTCGTAGATCCAGCACATGTGGAAGCAGCAGGACCCACCTAGTCCATATTCTGGTTCCTGTGGCCGCCCAGCCTGGCCGACCGTACAACAGAACCCGTCGCACAGGCATGTTGTGGTGCGTGCAATCGCAGATCTAAAAAGGTGGTGGCGGCACACGCGGGAAGTGGTGCGTTGCGTTCACAGATCAGCACATCAGTCTACTGCACATGTCGTTCCAGGGTTGTGGGCGATGCGGGACATGTTTCATCTGATACCCAGCCGGCGTGAGCGTCAACTTGCTCCCCAACTCCCATGCTCAACGGCGAACGCGGGCTGGGGAGGGCCAACGCGGCTGCACGTCGTCATCCCGTTTGCCCAACTTGGGACGATGGGAGTCGCCGCAGGGCACGAGGTAGCGTCTCAAGGCGGGCATCATGCCATCATACGTCGGACGGTACATTGTTGGATGCATATGCTGAATGAAGACCCCCCGTACAGTTCATGCTATGCTAACGATACCTTGAGGCTCCCCTACCGTTTTTTCATTATATCGGGGCCTCTCCCACTCATACAATCATACAGCATATCTTATAGATTATCTATTTGTACATCGGCACAACTTCATCCATGAAGTATGCTTACCCGCAGACTTCTCGGTCCATTCGCCTTCATAATACATGTATACCTCCTTGAATGAACAACGCGACTGGCACCTGGCCAGGAGCACCTAGTCAGAATTTCACCTTATTTCATGTTGACTGTGTTCCCCCAGCGACGTCATTCGTGATTCGTATCATTAGTCGTCGAGTCGTAATCGTACAATGTTTTGAGATCCGCTTGACCATATTGCCGGTCGAATTCGCGGCCTTGTTCTTGAACTGACACGGTTTCGGGCAATTCGTCGCAAGGTCATGCAAGTTCTTCGAGACATGGCTTGCTCGCCGCTGGGGCTGATCCGTACTGTTTTCCCTGCCGTCATGGGCCCTCGCTTCAAGCGCTCGATCTGTAAGGTACGCGGCGTTGTTCATAGTCGCTCGGTCGCAAGCGGGCAAGTGTCAGTCCTCGTCTCGCCCTCTGTGTTGCTCATATCACATCGCGTGCGAGATGATCTCGGCGTACACATCATCCGGTAGCTTTGCCAAAAGGGCCAGGGTCATAGCCTGGACCTTCTCCGCATTCAAGGCTGGGAATGTCCGCAGGAAATGACTTGGGCTAGATTGGACGCATCCATAAGTCACTGAACTGAAGACATCTGTCTCGGGAACGATTCTGAGTCGGAACTTACTTGGGCGAGGCCATGAGCTCGTCGCGGTGTATAACAAGCTGGGCGGCAATGCAGACGATGTTCAGGTGTGGCCCGTAGGCAAACAAAAAGTCCCACAGCCTCAAGACCTCGGGCAGCGGCGGCGTACACGCACATAGCGTCATCACACTCGGGAACGCGTATAGCTCGGCCTGCATGCCCTTGGACGTCAGGAACATGCTGAGCTTGGCGTCGACTATCCCGAGCACCTTGTCCACCAGCTTCAGGCCCCGATGGACCCCGTCCATGGCGCCGCGGATGTACCCCGGGCACTCCCTGGTGAGCAGCTGGTGGAAGGCCACGAAGGCCTCAGCCTCGCTGCGTGCTGCGTACAGAAACGGCGCGGCCAGGACGTTCATGCCCTGGACGTAGGTGCCCGCCTCGGGCGCCATGCTGCTCTCGGACCCTTCGGTGGTGAGCGTCAGCGCGCGGGCGCGTTGCTTGGCGGCTGGGCTGGAGCTGTGCGATGTGTGGCCGCCGTGTGCGCCCTGGGAAGGAGTCTCGTGGGACGCGGGCAGGGACTGTCGGGTGGTTGCCAGGGGGTTCTGCGGCCTGGAGTCATGAAGTTTCCAGGCAATGGCGTTGAGGAGGCGGATGAGACTGGCCTCGCTCACGCGGCGACGGAACAGAGGGTCGGTGGTCAGGGTGCGGAAGGTGTCATTGCGGATCTTGGAGTAGGCGGGCGACGCGCCGCGATGTACGAAGCTGAGGTATTCGTCGGTGCTGAGGACCGGGGCGTCGAGCATGATGAGCCAGACGTATATGCGTAACTTAGACTGCAGTGGAAGGGAACAGGTTGTCAGTCAGCGGCGCAAGGCGCATGAACAATTGCTGAGCAGCTCACCATGCCATCACTGTCGCTCTTGATTTCTTGCTTGAGGACCTTGATCCTGGCCGACTCCAGGGCACTCTCGAAATCGCCGTCGGGCGGGCCATCCCGGATGAGCCTCTCGAGCGACAGGGCATCGTGGGCCAAGGTGCGGCCGGCCAAAGCTCCGCTGTTGCGCAGGGCCTGGGATGACATTGCTGCAGCGGCAGCGTTCAATTGAAGAGCAACTGGAGCGTCACTGTTGGCTCTGGCGCGCTGGGGGGAAGCGTTGAAGGTGGTGCTGGCATGTCTCCTCGCGGAAGGGAGACCGCGGTGGTTGTTGTGTTGGTCTTGTTGTCGCACGGCCAGGCGTTGCTGGGCGATGAGGGATGGTGGATTTGTCGCCGTCGTCGAGGCCCTGAGGTTCGTTGTAGAGCCGGAGAATGGAGCCGGGTGGCCTGCGAGGCTGTGAACAGACGCCAGCTTCCTCAGGGATCGTTGAGTGCCAGTGAACGTGCCAATGCCAGAGCCAGGTCCGGGCGAGGATGGCGGTGGCGGGTGTTGAAGGCTGCTGGGTCCCGAGGTGGACTGTGTGGATCCCGGGAGAGTCGGAGGCGGGAGTGAGGTTGAGTGATCCTGATTAGTCGGGCTAGGCATGTTGACAGTATCGTGGGCAAAGTGTACTGTACGGAACCGTGATTGCGCGTGCTCTGCTCCACTGCAATGTGTCTCTGTATCGCGACTGATGGTTCCGTGTATGGCGCGGCCGAGGTGGCTGGGGAATGAGGGTTCGGGTTGATATGGAGTCGTGGGGGCGGGGGAGAGCTTGGGGGATGCTCTTGTCCCGCGTCATTCTCGCGACACTACATTGCTGCGGTCGGCGCTTGGCGGATACTCGATTCGGAGTGACGACTAGTCAGTCTAGACCCTAACCCTCCACGACAACCCCAACCCTCATCTCCGGGATCCTGCTGCTGCGCATGCGCACATGCAGGTCCACGTCCATGCCCATGTCCAAATGTCCACTCCCACTTCCGGTCTGAATGTCTCCACTATCCCATCCACATCCACGCCCACATTGCCACATCCGTCAGCACACACATCGATCGGGCCATCTGAAACTGTTAGGGCCGTGCCAGCTGCCCGGCCGCCGTGGTTGTTCCGATCTTAGGTTGGAACCAAACGTAAGGCACACATGCGCATGGTACTGTATGAAGTGTGTCGATCTCTGCATATGCCACACAATGGTATATAGCCTGCCGTCGCTGCTATTCCGGCTTTCAGCTGCCAGCAGTTTCCTTGCCGACATATCGCCTCATTCGGCCGCTATACCCTGACGGGCCTCGACCCAGGCAGGCGGGTCCCGCCCTTGGCTTTGCCTTGATCTCTGCGTCCCCCTCCCCTCAGCCGCCTCACATTGACAGATGGTACGTGCGACAAGGCACACTACCGGGCTGTGGTGGTCTGGCATGTCGGGCTGTTTGGTCCTGTCTGGTGCTGTCTGGTGCTGTGCGGTGTACTGTCCTCCGTGCTTTTCTCCTCAGGGCCCCGCCATTTACCTCATCTCTGCCCACCCAGAACCCACTTGCGCCCATTCCATTTCCGGACCCCGAGCCTCAACTCCAGTCTAGTCTCCAGTTGGTCCCGGGCCGCAAATCGTCCTCACAGCGAGGCCTGCGTCGTAAGGGCCGACGACGCGTTCATGACGTTTCTTTTTTGTGGTGACCTGTAGATCAGCATCAGGGACGGATATGACAGGGTCAGGGGGGCCAATCCCCCTCCCTCGGCCGTTCCTTATCCCACACAGACACAGAGACTACATTGCAGTGTTATCAATTCCCCTTGCCCCTTTTCCGATCTCCATCTCCGCGCATCAACATGGCACGCCAGCCCAGGCCAGGCCAGTCTGCGCTTGGTAGCTGGTTACCATGTACTTGTAGACGCACACGATTCGTCGCAATGGCCGGCTGTCGTATTGTGTCGTGTCGTCAGCCAGCCCCAGACGTGACGTCTGTGCAAGCCTTCGAGGGGCGTCGCGGATGCTCTGCTAGGTCCTTGGCCGCTGGCAGTCTGCTGAGGTCCTCGCGGGACAAGAGATCCCAAGGAAAGCTTCAATGGCTTGTCTTGTGTCTTGGTGTCGATGCTCAGCCGCGCCATCCTCCAAACGGCAGCCATGAGTGCTGGGCGACCCAAAGACCGGACGGGCCAAGTGATGCGTCGTCGACTCGCCTCCGTTCTCCGTGACCAATTCGCGCAGGAGGACAATGGCATCAGGGCACTAAGAATGGTGCAATAGCAGTTGCCCGGGACGTGATTGGCTGCTCTGCACCCAATCCCTGGAGTATATCCCCACACTATCGGGACTGCAGCTTGGCATGCTTTCAACTTCACACGTTCGCCGTCGTTCGCTTGCTGCCGTTCTCTGGTACCTACTCACTCGGCTCAGTCGCTTCAATCTCACCCATCTCATCTGCCTGTCAGCCGCACGTCGTCTATCTATGTGGCTCCCAAGTCCTGACCACTGCGCCTGCCTCGGTCGCTCATCGTATCGCTAGGCGCACACCACCGCACCATCAGCAGGCTCAGATCTCAGACGGGTGGGGGGTCGAGATTTCACCTTGCCCTCCACGCTCGTTAGTTTCGTAAAACTTTCTCTCCATGTGCGTGCCCAGCTCCTCCTGGGACACATTGGTATCACGCAGCCAGTCCGTGGGACCGACGCTCCGGACTGCTGACAGCGTAAGGCGGAGGCTTCCCTCTTGTACCTCTGTCTATATCTCTCTTCCCTCCTGCGAGCAAAGCTTCTATCTCAGCCCTGTATAGAGTGGTATTTGGCCTGGTCATGAGGGACCTCACGCCCAGCCTATACAGCTGACATTTCAGCAGAAAGCAGGTCGATGATGGTACTTGGACTATGCATACATGTAAAGAAAACACATGGACAAAGTTGGTGCTAGTCATGTCCATGTCGGTCTGGAATGGGATTTGTGAGATTTCAACCCGTCCTGGGGAATAGCCGCGCCTGTTTTTTCGTTCCTCCTCTCGGCCTCTCTGTTTCTGTGCCTTGATCCTGGATGGGGGACCCTGAACTTGATACCCACACGCTCCACAGCCTCAGAGATCTGTACCGGTTGTGAGTCGAGTCGACGTACGGTCCACGAAGGTCCCATGAGCCGGTCCATCTGGTGTCTGTGTGTTATTACCTAGATATCCACTCCTCACCCTTCAACTGTCAGCCCAGCTCCCCTGCTGCCGGCCCCTGCCCAGTCCCCAGTACCTTGCTATCTGCTGTCGCTGTCGAATTGCATAGTATGCAAGGGTAAGAGGCGCAAATCCGGTACGGTGCATCTGCCTCGACATACCTGCATATACTCCTCAGAAACAGTAGAGGGTGCTGCAGATGCTAGTCTTGGACTGGCAAGGTTGCTCGATCACGCAATTCAGATCCTGTCAGCCACCCCCGGGGTATCCCATCACGGCCACTCCTCCTTTTGATATCCCATATTTCATAATGTCACAATGCTCCAGCTTAAGAGGCTTCTCTCAGAGATCCCGCCTCCTTCACTCTGAGTGCCCCTTCCACCATCCCTCCCTCCCTCCCTTCCCTCGTGCCATTACCGTCACCCTGAGCCGACGCCAGGATACCCGCGTGGAATACCGCTTGCACCCTGACGAGACCGTGCCCCCGTCTCCTTCAGATCAGCGGCCGAAGCACTTGCCACACCCGCGACGCCCTTGAAGCTCGGGACTTTTACCGGCGCTGTATTCTCCTTGGACTGAGGCAGGAGTCGGACCAGATCAAATTGGGCTCTGGTGCTGTTTAGACGAATTGCGACATACACCAGCGACACTCGCCATCTCGAGGCCACCTTCAGCCCTCGTGCGGGATATCACCTAGCACAACCCTCGCACCCAATCAGCCCGTGTCACACTCCGGCCTGTATTCCTTTTTAAGGCGCCGACCCACGATCTCACTTCGCTTTCAGCTTTACCGTCTCCCAACGATCCCTGGGTCCCGAGAGTGTGGGTTTGAACAGACTAGCACGCGGCTGGAACATCCATCGACTGCCCTACATTGGCATATACAGCCAGGTCTGACAGCTTTTTTTGTTCCTTGGCCTATAGAAGGCTGCGCTGTCTGTCACCCGTGTGGGATATTTCAAGCCACACGCCACCGACGGTGATTTCTCTCCTTCTCTGTGGCCCTACCTCCGCGGAACCCCATCTCCCCTGCAGGTCGGCCTACTCGGGAAGGATTATATCGCTGCAGGATATAAATCACAGTCGACACCTGCCCGTCAGGTTCTCAATCTGGCCGCATTCCGTGGTCTGGTGCAGAAGGACTTCGCCATATCTCACTTCCTGCCGACAGGGCTTCGACAATACCTTCTCCCCTACCAGCTCCTCGGGGCGCCAGACATCGAGATGACCTCGGTGCGCACAAAAGTCGGCCACGGCCTGGCCAAATTCTTCAATATCGAGCTCCAGAAACCTCAACCCTACGAGGATGAGGTCACAAGAGGCGAGTCTGTGCATTCGACAGACACCTTCGTTGAACAGCCCCCAACCGCTGGAGAGTACTTCCGGGAACTCGCACCCTCGGGGAAGCAGGTTCTTGAGTACACCAAGTCCCTGTTCCCCTTCCTGTACTGGATCACGAAGTACAACATGCAATGGCTCGCCGGTGATCTCGTGGCAGGTGAGTCTTATTCACTTCCCGACTCTGTAGCACACGTTATTAATAACAAGCAGGTATCACCATCGGTGCTGTCGTGGTCCCCCAGGGTATGGGCTATGCCTCGCTTGCAAATCTCGAGCCTCAATTCGGCCTGTATTCGTCCTTTATGGGTGTCTTGATCTACTGGTTCTTTGCGACTTCTAAGGATATCACAATTGGAGTAAGTACCGAGTCGGGTGTCTCACGAGAGAAGAAAATGTACTGACCTTTTGCAAGCCTGTCGCTGTCATGTCCCAAGTCACTGGTAACGTCGTTGCCGACCTGGGCAAGGAGTTCCCCGACCTTCCACCACACTTTATTGCTTCAGCACTTGCCATCCTTTGTGGCGCCATCGTCCTCTTCATTGGTGCCATCCGGCTTGGTTGGATCGTTGACATGATCCCGCTCGTGGCTCTGTCGGCTTTCATGACCGGATCGGCACTCAACATTCTCGTTGGCCAAGTCCCGACCATGATGGGCATCAAATTCCCGAAGCCATGGACCACGCGAGACTCCACATACCGCGTCATCATCAACACGTTGAAATACATTGGGACCACCAAACTCGACGCTGCGATGGGCTTGACTGCGCTGGTCATGCTCTATGCGATTCGAAGTGCCTGCTCGTTTGCCGCAAAGAAATACCCGACCCGCCAGAAGTTGATCTTCTTCATCTCGACGATGCGCACTGTCTTTGTCATCTTGCTGTACACTATGATCAGCTGGCTCGTCAACATGCACCGCAGGTCGGACCCCGCGTTCAAGATCCTCGGTAGCGTACCCAGAGGTGAGTTCAGAATCCGGCCCCTGCGTTGGAAGAGGCAACATCACTGACAGTCAATCAATCCAGGTTTCCAGAACGCCGCGGTTCCCAGGCTGGACAGGGAGCTCGCCAGCGGCCTCGTGTCATACCTACCGGCCTCGTGCATTGTACTCCTGATCGAGCACATTGCCATCTCCAAGTCCTTCGGCCGGGTAAACAACTACGCGATCAACCCATCGCAGGAGATGGTTGCCATCGGAGTCACAAACTTGCTGGCGCCGTTCCTGGGCGCCTACCCTGCCACAGGATCCTTTAGCCGCACTGCCATCAAGGCCAGAGCCGGAGTCCGGACCCCCTTCGCTGGTGTCATCTCGGCGGTTGTCGTCCTCCTGGCCATCTATGCCCTCCCTGCGGTCTTCTTCTACATCCCCAGCCCCTCGCTGTCGGCCGTCATCATCCACGCCGTCGGCGACCTGGTGACCCCTCCCAACACCGTGTACCAGTTCTGGCGCGTCTCGCCCTTCGAGGTCTTCATCTTTTTCGTGGGTGTCTTCGTGACCATCTTCACAACGATCGAGGACGGAATCTACTGCACCATCTGCATCTCAGCCGCGATGCTGCTGTACCGCATCCTCCGGACCCGTGGCCGCTTCCTCGGACGCATCAAGGTCCACTCCATGCTTGGCGATCAGGTCATTGGCAACGAGTCGAACCGGGCGGTTGGCGAATATGGCACCTTCTCGGGCCGGAGCTCCGCCCACAACGAGGAGCCACACACGCGTAACATCTTCCTCCCCATCGACCACGGCGACGGCTCCAACCCTGCCGTGGAGCTCGACGAGCCCTACCCTGGCGTGTTCATCTACCGCTTCAGCGAGGGTTTCAGCTACCCCAACGCCAGCGTCACCCTCGAGTACATGACCGACTACATCTTCGAGCGGACCCGCAAGACAAACATGCAGGAGTTCTCGCGCCCCGGCGACCGCCCCTGGAACGACCCGGGCCCATCCAAGCGCGCGCTCAAGAAGGCCGCCGCCGCCGGCATCAACATCGACGCGGACAAGGAGAAGCTCCCCACCCTCAAGGCGGTCATCCTCGACTTCAGCTCCGTCAACTTCGTCGACATCACCTCGGTCCAGCAGCTCATCGACGTGCGCAACCAGCTCGACCGGTACACGGCGCCCGACTACGTCGACTGGCACATCGCCTGCATCAACAACCGCTGGACCAAGCGCGCCCTCGTCGCCGCCGGCTTCGGCTACCCCACGGAGCGGCCCGATGGCCTGCACCACCGTTGGCAGAGCATCTTCTCCGTGGCCGAGATGGGCGGCGAGGACTCGGCCGCCGCGGCCGAGGAGGCGCGCCTCAACGAGAAGACGGTCAGGGAGCGCGAGCACTCGGAGCACGACGTCGAGGGCGGCCGCGGCGCCGGCGCGCACGACGGCATAACCAACGTCGCCGAGACGGGCAGCGCCAGCGTGGGCAGCTCGCAGGACGAGGAGCTCAAGGGCTTCAGGGCGACGGCGAGCAAGTCGCCCGGCCTGAGGCAGCGGAGGGCCATCGCCGTGCACGGCCTCAACCGGCCGCTGTTCCACGTCGACCTGACGAGTGCGCTGCAGAGCGCCATCACCAACATCGAGGCTAGGGGCTCCGGTGCGCCGAGGAGGTCGACGGGGAGCGCGGCTGGCGAGACGGGCAAAGACCTCTAGTTGGTCGTTCTTGTCGCCGGGAATTTACTACTTTGCAACGGTCACAAATGTAAAAGCGTTCACTTTATGGTGGTATTGACTACGCTGAGGAGCACCGTGACCTGTGAGAGAGCGCGGCGTGAGGCATGGTTGAATGAATTGACGAAGAATTGTGGTCGGAAGACGAGTTCCGGACGCGGAAGATTCGGTCTGCAAGTCGTGCAGGCCAGGGCCCATTTAGATTTGAAAATGGTGGCTCCCGCCGGGTGGACGTGTCTACTTATGATATCCCCTTGCCGCAATATTGGGTACATATTCTCGGATTTGACGCTTGTATTTTTGCTTAGATCCATGAAGTACATATTAATTACTTTTGTCCAAATCTCCAGCCTTCACGTGCCCAGACGTACTTGACTTTAGTTTCTGAGATCTGGTTGTAGTGTCAAAATTCGGTACTTTAGGGCATCTGAGCACCATTGTCTTTTCTGGACAATTTGATCTTTCGAGCGCGCAGATGCTTTACTCATCGTGTACACATCAATCGGATTTTTGGTCCGTGTTGGCATTTCCACTATGAATTCCATCACAGAGTTCTTCACGGCGCGGCCAAGAGTAGCCGACGCGTGATTGCAGGTGGTCCAGGCGTCTTGCAGACTCCGGATGGCGTCAGTGCTGGACTTTCCCACGAGACATATGCGGGTCAAAGAAGGACGCAAATATAGTGAAACTTTTTTCATTGCCTCCTACACTTTTCCTCCCCACTCCCCGAGTTTTAGTTTCATTGAAAGATTGTCAAGGAATATTCGAGATTCCCAGTCCTTGAACGACTGGACTGGGTTATGCCCATCCTGAACGCCTGTATCCTTCAGCAATCCCAGATCCCCCGAGTTTTGGATGAGCCCTTTGTCGTCGATACGCAAAGGGTCAACGGATATAATGCAGCAACGATGGTAAGAAACAGACAAGTGCGAGAGGCGTATGCCCCAACAGGGAGTATTAGAGGGTGAAAAAGCAGCGAAGGAGTCAGAGTCCCGGTCCATGAAAACTCCACGCCAGTGAATGCATGATGAGGTAGGGGTGTCGCAAGTAGAAGCTAGCGAGCGCGTAGAAAGTTGTCTAGCTGTTGTTCAAGTGCTGTTTGTTGTTCGGCCAGACGCACCCGTTTCAATAAGATTGTCTGCGCCATATAGATAAATGTTGTGGTTAATGCCTCGGTGAGTGTTGGCGATGACAGTATCGCGTCTGGGTTCGTAGCAAGGCCCTCGTGAACAGTGCTGAGAGAAGTCTGGGTTTATGTGATGATCAGATGATGAGCAGGTCATTCAAGATTTCGGTTCGAGCGAATGTCGAGTTTTATGCTGGTTCCCTCGTCATATTCAACACATGTGCTGACACACAGTGCTCTTACATGAGTGAGGCCGAGCGGCATCGCTATTAAAGACAGATTTAGTCAGCCGGGAACACCAGCTGGCTTTGGAAGGAGGATCACACGGACAAAGACGACGGGTATAAGAACGATGGAGAAACGCACGAGAACTTACACGTCAGGCAGGCGCTGGTCCGCCATTACTTGGCCGAGTCCCAGACAGCTCAATCGCCCGCCGCAGGCTGCTGACTTCATCCGCCAGCTCGGCATTGTCTCTCTCGACTCTCGCAAGCCGCAAGCTGAGGTCCTTGGAATTTTCCTCCGCGGTCACGCGCCACTCGTGCTGATCCTTGACCTTCTCCTCGAGCTGCTGTATATAGTTCCACAAACCCTGCTCGCCTTGTGCGAACAAATTTGCGGAGCCATCACCACTGTTGACGTGATTGGATTGCCCTGTCGACACTCTCGCATGGCCGTGGTCGTGCGCCGCTGGTCCAATAGGTGGTAACTGGCCTTGAGCTGGGTCAGATTTGCGCTCGAGACACATTGATGGCTGCGCTCGTGGTGACTCACTTTGCGGGGGAGGTAGCGGTGCGCCCGGAGCCGCATCCCTATCAGATACACGCCGCGCGTATGGTTGCTGCTGATACTGACCAGTGGAGCCCGGGGAGTGCTGTCGAATTATGGCGTTTTGATCGTGCACAGCAGGGCTAAGTGGCTTGGGGCTCTCGGTAATGCCTTTGAATTCGATCATCAGTATCCCTCACGGCTGACTGGTGCTAGTACGGGTGAAGAGTGACAAGAGAAATGAACCTACCCGAAATACTGTTGACTAGACTTGACTGAGTTGTGTTTGAGCCAGCGTTGATGGCGCCGCGCTCGCCGCCCGGAAAATGCAGTATTCCTGGGGGCCCTGTTCTTGGCCCAACTGGAGGGTACGTGTGAGAATGTGGTCCCCTGGGTGGTTCAGGGGAGCCAGTAGGAGGTTGTGCCTTCATTGCTGGCAGGCTTATCCGCCGATGCTCGTCGTCGGCCATGTCAACATCGCCATTGCCTTCGTAGAGACCCGTTGAGGTATCGTCACCTTCATTCCGTGGCGCTCCGTCGTATTCACCCTGGTCGCCGTAGCTCCCAACAGAAGCCCTGCGTCCGGCACATCCGCCTGCCCCCTTACTGTGGCGAGCCAGCGCATCCCCACGCGCAAACTTGCGATCGCATTTCGGGCACACGTGAGGCTTCTCGCCCGTGTGGAGCTTCCCGTGCCGCTTGAGGTCATGCAGACGACGAAACCTCAGGTTGCAGGTCTGGCACAAGTAGGGCTTCTCCTGGCTGTGCGTCAAGAGGTGGCTCTTCAAATTGTGATGGCGCGTAAACTCGGTATCACAGTACGGGCACTTGTGCTTCTTATTTGACGTCGAGGCAGTTTCTCCGTTGTTTGGCAGGCTGTAGTGGCGCTCTGGCGGGGCTGGGGCGCCCATTGCGGCACCAGGCTGCAGAACCCCAGGGAAGGAGAGCGACGTCGGTGTCTTCTCCTCCATTTGCGCCTCTGGCTGTGGCAGGACGAGTGGGCGCTCGTTCCGGGAGTCGACCTCCATCGGCGCGGGACTCAGAACGTGCTGGTTTCCGGTGGCACCGGTAGGGCCAGCTGCGCTATGGGGGCTGATGTCTGTCCTCGCATCCGACACGTTTGGTTGTGGTATTGTGACGGGGCCGCCGAGGGCCTTCGTGGCGGCTTCGGCGGCGAGGGCCATTTCCTCCATATTTGCTGGCGCGTCTTGCGGGCGACTTATAGCCATGTTTCCGCCTGACAGGAGTTCATTCAAAGTCCTGTGGTTCGGGTTCTCGCTGACGCCCGGCGGATTGCGCCTCTTGTCCTCCTCCTTACGGCGTCGCTCCTCCTCGAGCGCAGCGACGCCGGTAAGCTGGAGCGCCGCAGGGACCTGCGCTGAGAGGCCAAGGCGGGCGACTTTGGCTGGGGAATATTCGTGGGCTAGCCGGCCGATGGGTGGGGAGGTGGGCGAGGAGGGCGACTCGTCGCGTGGTCTCTTGAGGGATGAATGATTGATTTCACCAGCGCTGCGATCTGGAGACGCGGTCGGAGGCAAGGCTGGGGCGGGAAGTCGCTGCTGTTCCTGCTGCGGGGTCGGTGGTTGTGGTGGTGGTGTTGGTGATGCAGCAGCGGCGGTGGCGGCGGTGATGGAAGGGAGTGCTGTCGCGATGGGCCCGTTGTCCGGTGCCATGAGGCAGTATTGGGTGGCAAGTCTTGGGGGCGAACAGTTGCGATTACAGGGCGGGGATGGGGGGACTATTGACAGGCGCACCCAGCGATGGCGTCTACCGCGACTGGTTGCGCATGCGCATGCGCATATCTAATAAGGCTGGCGCGGGAGCGAAGCGATGGTGAAAGCGGCTCCGGGAGGGTGAGGGTGGAAGTGACGGAATAGCGAGGCTGTGAGTGTGGCGTGGCACGGTCTGGGGATCGTGGCGCGAGCTCTGCCCAGGTAGTCCAAGGCAGTCTGGGTATTTGTGGTTTGGGCGACCAGAGGAATTGGGGCTGAGTGTGAGGACCGGACCCCGTCTTGGTGGGAACTCGGATGCGGCTCCGTAATTCTCTTTTTTCCCTCGCTCACTACTCTCTCCCTTGTATGAAACAGACAGTGGACCGCGTACAGTACCGATTGAGCGACTGTGCTCGGTGCAGGTGGTTAGTTGCGTAATAAAGGTCGAGGTGGCCGAGCGCAGAAGGTCCCACTGTGCCGGGCCGGACTGGGCTGGGCTGCTTGTATTGTTTCCAATGTGACTTGGGTTTGGTTGGTAGTGTGTTTACTGCTTTTGGGGTGGTAGTCGAGGACAAGAGAAATCAGGGAGACCAGAATACAGAGAGGACTGGCTGCACCAGAGAAAGGGTTGTGCTGTTGTTGTTGTGAGAGCGAGAGAGTATCCGTGTGTGAGCGTGGGTGGTTGTTGAGGTGAAAGTCAAGCCTCACACAAGCACGAGTGCAAACTTTCAATGCCAAAGCCGTCCCAGAGGCAAAGCTGACCAAAGAATTTGGAAGGGCCGACCCTTGGACGGCGAACGGCGAAGGCTGGCTGGCTGGCTGACTGACAGACAATACTACTAGTTCGGTAGCAGGTGTAGGTACTAGTCGGGACAGACACACACGCACACACACACACACGCATACCCACACCCACACCCCCAGGCAAGGCGGGCAGGCGGTGCAGGCCCAGGTGGCCGGGACAGTGGACGGGTGGACGGGTGGGCAGGAGTTACTTGCGTACCGAGGTACTGGTTGGTGCACGATACCTGCCCACCCATCCAGGTCGGTACTTGCCAGCGTGGGCGTATATAGTCAGATACCTAGCCTACCATGTTTCCTGCCCAGCCCAGCTAGGTAGCACAGACAGAAGTGGCAGGGGATAGGCGGTCGGTCTGGAGGAGGGGGGGATCAGGGAACGGCGGCAAGATCAGCGCTGATAGCGGCAGCAGAGTTGTCGAGCAGAGGCGACAGATGACGAGCACCCGCCTTGAGTGCTGCCGCTGACTGGCAGACTGGCAGACTGGGAGGCGTACCACGGTACTGGAAGAGTCTTGATAGCCTAGACTAACTCGACTGCATGGACTTTATTTCATTCTTCTCTCGGTACTCAGGCACAGCAGACCTGGATCGATCTGGGGGGCCCTTGGAGTGCTTACTGTGCCTACCTGGGATCTGTCTGTACCTGCCCAGGTTGGCATGTAGCTCTGCAGCACGCAAAACAGTTCATACAGTACACAGAAACAGGAAGTCACATCTTGGCAGGGCACCTGGACTGGGATGGATCACGGCCTGATCGGTGCTCGTCGGCCCTCATCGGTCGTAGTCGTGGTCACTGGGGCTGCGTTCGTGTCTGTTTGCCTGGGTGTTCCCAGGACAGAGCATCATCACCCACAGCTCTGGCCGTGTATAACACGGTGACATATCGTTTCTCCAGGCCAGGAGGGAAAGACCCCAGGGGCGCTAGGCCGCGTCGGGGTTCCTCGAGAGGGGCAACTGCTCCGACCCTGTCGTCTGCTGGCCCAAAGAGGCAGGGACCTGCCCCTGGCTTCCCTGGGTGCCGCCGCCAAGCCCCGTCCCAAGTCATATTCGGACAAGCCTGGTCAGCCCACCCCTACATGCTGTTGTTACTGAACAGCACGCGAAGTACCGAGTTGGACAGCATCTGGCGTGTGGTCTCCCAGTATCGACTAGACTAGTACCTAAGTAGGTATGATGGCACTGAGCAGGCGGTCACTAATGCATCGTGGTTTTCTATCTACTGGCATCTAACTGCCAGTTTGCCGTCTGCCGTCTACCTAGCCTGGCCTCTGCCGGTCGGTCACTCTTCCAAGGTTGTTGTTAACGTGGCCGCATGGGCAGATAGGCAGATCAACAATGCCTCAGCTCACCTGGGTACACAGTCTGCGGATCTCACCACCAACGTCAGCATGGCAGCATGGATACATGGGGTTTGTGAACCACCACGATTAGGTGGCTGGAGTGGCTGTGTCGTGTGGCCCACTGTCCTGCTGCTGCGCGCAACCCCTATCCCTCCCTCTACAACTGCCCATGTAGCCCAGCCATACGATAAAGCAGTCCAAGAGCTCTACCCATCAGCTAACCACATAAGCGGGCATGTGTGCGGCCTCCATCAGGGTCAAGAACAGCAGTTCTCCAGGTTCACGGTCTGCTGCGAGGATGGAAGATTCATTTATCAGAACTCTCTGTCTCGCAAAACACACCTATGTATTATCTATGCAGTGAGTATCTGCGTAGGCATGTCCGAGTCCTCCCGTGCATGATAATGCCAAAAGTATAACCAAATCTGCGCCACTAAATATCTACAGGCTAGAAAACGTCGCCAGGCTCGAGAGAGCCTCGCCGGACGTGGAGAACATGGTGTTGTACTCGCAGGAGCTGCCCAGCGCGGCGTTGTCGAGCCACGCCGGCTCCCAGTAGAACAGCCCGAGGCCGTTCTCAACCCCGGCCACCACCTCGGCGACGTCCTTGAGCCACGTCGACTGGCCCTCGGCCGAGAAGGGGATGTCGGTCGTGTCGGACGGGAACGTGTACTCCGGGCTCGGGCACGAGGTCGGCCAGTTCGTCTCGGCGACGACGAGGCCCTTGCCCCACTTGGTGGCCGCGTTGCCGAGCGACGTCTTGAGGTTGGCCAGCGTCGCGTCCGGGTTGTAGAAGGGGTAGTACGACAGGCCGATGATATCGAAGTCCGACGTCTCGAGCTCGCCTGCCCCCAGGATGCCCGAGTAGTACCACTCCACCGTGTCCCAGTCCCAGCCGTTCGCAATGTGGATCATGATCTGGGGAGCGGTTTCCAGGTTCGAGTCCTTGATTCCCCAGGCGGCGCTGTGGAGGAGCGAGGCAATGCTGCTGAAGGACGCCTCGTCGCTGTACTTGCCCGTTGGGAAGAGCAGTCCCATGCCGACTAGTGGGTTGGTCTCTTGTCAGCATCGTGCTCCCATCCCTATGGTTGAAAATTGTGACACGAGGGGTTGATGTGTGGGCTGTGGAAAGGGGGTCTGCCAGAGGTACTCACTTTCATTGCCAATAGAAATTATCTTCGGCATGATGCCCGCCGAGGCAAACTGGTTGGACAGGTCATTGGTGTAGTTGTACAGCTTGTCTGGCAGGAGGTCAGCCATCAAGATGGGCCCGGAAAGGACTCAAGGAGCGTACATGTCAGGTCATTCAGGTCCGTGGGCCATCCAGAGGGGATCGCCTGGTTACCGGTGTCCGCCCATGTGTCGCTGAAGTGCAGGTCAAGGTAGACGCCCAGCCCGGCAGCATCAGCCCTCTTCGCAAGGGCGAGGTTGTACTCGAGGTCGTAATTTCCATCGGAAGGATTGACCCAGATACGTTGGCGAACAGTGTTGACACCTGAAGAGGAAAGGATCTTCTCGAGAGACTCTCCGGTGCCGCTGGCGGTAGAATAAGAGACGCCCGAGTCCTCCTCAACTTTGACCGAGGACCAGTCGACACCTTTGTAGGTGAGGGCCGCCGAAGCGGCCGTGATGAACGGGAGATAACGAGCGAGCATATTGCTATTGCTGAAAGAGCGACGACGACAAGTAGTATGGACAAGAAAGAATATTTACATTGGTATCAAAAAAGAAGGGGCAATCGACGCAGCTTTTGCTACAATAGTCGAGTAGTCCTCCTCCTCCTCGTCCAGCCTGAACAGCAGGCTCTCACTTTTTCAATCAGCACCTCCGAGACCCCTTTCCACGTCCGGGAGCGAGCATTCGAGCATGTGGACCTGCTGCCCACGCCCATGCGGCCCCATCGCTGATCCCGTGTATATCAACCCGCCTGCCGCCCCGGGCGCGTGGCAGAAACAAGAAACAATGTCGTTGGCGGAACGAAACGCACCCTTCAATCTATCCCAGATGAACCCATGCCGGGGTGCGTCCGCAGGGAGACTAAGCCTGTTGCCGTAAGTGGAGAGCGTGGTTGTTCCTTTTCCCTCTCTCTCACTCCTGCGGTCCTGGCACCGACGTACTGTACTTCTTACCCCGGATCCCCGTCAATTATGGGGCTCTGCTGACACCATGACCCTGGGCCCCTGTTTGTGTAATTGACGGTCCTGGCGGCAAGCTTCCGATGTCGTAACCCAAGGGCTCACGTCTGCCATCAAGTGTCCCGTTGAGCAGCCACACGACCCACGGAAGGCAATCCGAGGCATGTGGGAGGCCGCGAGACGAGCCCAGCGAGCCGTCTTGACCAGCAGAGGGACGTTGCAGGCTGCACAGGCGGTACGCACAATCACATGTTGCAATTGCTAGCTACCCACAAAATCAAAAGACTGGCTCATCTCGGAGTCATGTTCCTCTCGTCTTGCAAGTTTCAGAAACGGAGCATGTGTGTAGCCGCCGCACCTTGACCACCATCTGGTCGGCGTCCTTTCTCACTGCGTATAGTACAGCAGAGGGTATCCACAAACATTGAGAAAGCACCGTCTCAACCCCATCATTCTGAACACCGGCGATACCCAGACTTCTATCGCTAACCAGACCCTGCCCGCGACGCCCGAAACCTTGCCTACCTTCCAACCGTTTCCCCCTTATGCGCCATCCTGGACATATGCACTGCTGCCATGTACCGCACCCGAAATCCGACTCACTCCACAGGCGGATACACGATGCTGCTGTAACCGTGCCAGCTCTTGCAGCCGATCTCCTTGCCGATCATGCCATGTACCTCCGCCATGACTCTCGCGGGATTGAGAACTTCCTGGTCCTCGTCGACGAAGAGGGGGTCTCTGCGCTGCATATCCTCGAGAACTCGCTTTCTCATCTCCTGGTGAAGAACCAGAGACAGCCCGCAATTTTGATGCTGCCCGATCTCGAAGCCCATGATCTCCTCCCCAGTCTGTTTGAGTGTTCTCTTTGCGAACGCGTTCATTGAACCGACGCCACGGACAAATGCCCACAGGATGAAGGAACCCTTCCGCAGCAGCTCTTCCTTAAAGGCTACTACTTTGTACTGAGTTCCCGCGGGGTCCGATTGGGACATCTTCTCGAAATACCGCGAACAGCCCTTGATTGCTCCCTCGCACAACGTGAGGAGCCAGGCGAGATCAAGCGTCGACAGCTCGTGAATCATCTCAAATTGAAGGTTTCGGTGGACCATGATGGCCGAGTCCTGTGCCTCGACCTCTGCGTCGTGTTGCAGCATAACATCCTCATCGAATGCCTCGATCTTATCGAGATCGTTCTGAGTGACATCGCCGCCGGCCTGTAATGAGGACAGCCGCCTGGTAATCTTATTCTGGACAAGTCGGACTTCTGGCCGCGTTTCAAGATCGGCGAGCCGGTCGGTGATGTACAGGCCGAGCTTGAGCCCAGACTTGAACCTCACGAGTGAATCACCAGGCATACCCAGTGGCTTGGTGTCGTCGGTGAGGAGAAAGCCGCTGTTGTTGAGGATGGAACTCATCCGTCGCTCGCGCAAATCCATCTCCTGAATGGTGGCAAAGGAGTACTTTGCCGTGATGCGGCATCGCCTCTCGTCATCAGAGGACAGAACTTCGCCCAGGGGCGGTAGCAGGAACGTCTTGAGTCTGGCGGTGGCGATGCTGCGCTGGTTGTCTGATATTAGGGCGTTCATGTGCTGTTCCAATGTTAGTATGAGTACTCAATCAGAAACGTGAAGTGACCCAAAGCCATGTCCGGGGAAGTCTCCTAGTGCAGATGTATGGTGGTGCACACACTCCCATAACACCCACTCCCATAACACCCACTCCCATAACACCCACTCCCAAAACACCCACTCCCAGGCACCCACTCCCAAAACACCCACTCCCACCACACCCATACGAGTGTGTAGGTGTGGGATGGGTTGGGGTTTGGCTTACCTTGCTGGTTTGCATCAGGGTACTCAGCGTCGCTCGGTCGCAGTGGTCAGCGATGTCGAGGACCAACTCCGGACTGACTCGGTAGCTCGTCATGATGAGGCGTGATTGCGACTGCTACTAAGATATCAGAAGCGATGCAGAATACCGGGTAAAGTTGAGAAGCGAATAAATAGAAATCAGAAACGGGCGACGGATGTGCCTTTATGGTGCAGTGCCGCCACTGTTGTATCTTTTATGGGTAGCGGGAGAGAGGACATGAAGGTGTTCACGTCGAGACCCATTTTGCGAACCTTGATGGTCACTCACGGCTTCCAGTGACGCAGCCGCTCCCTTCCGGCTTAGTGAATGGGTCGCAATGGCCATTGTCTTGCGGCTGCAGACCAGTAAATAGTGAATGGAAGGAAGACCCTGGGCCTCGTGAGACTAGACCATTGGAGCTCTTCACCTGCATTCAAACTTTATCGTTTGCTGGGCCCATGGCCCTATTCACGCCAAGAACAATAGGAAGTTGTCGCGGTCCGAAGTCGTCACTCAACCCTCTACGGGGTCGGTTTCACAGAACACCTGACAAGGCGTTCCGATGAATTGAATTGCGGAAAATGTTGATATTTATTGACGTCTCCCCCTCCGAAGTCTTGCTTTACTTGACACGGATACCGAAGCCGTATTTTCGACGTAGGTAGCGTACACGTTGTACCGGCCGCCCTGGGACGCCGGCGCTTGACGCATTTAGTCAAACACGACTCAACGGCGCACAACCGGTTTTTCGTACGTCCGATGCAATTCAAAACCTCTCATTAGACCTGATAATGGCGGAAAGCCGATCGATGTGGACCATTGCGATCTGAGGCAGGGTAGTAGCAAGAGTTGGCTGAAGCATTCGAGAGCGATTGTGGCGTGGCGACTACTTTTCCAACTTGAGCCGCCCCGCCGTGTTGAATGCCGAAAAATAAGAGTGGGACACCGCAGCATCCATAGCGCAGGCCGTCATGGAAGCTTCATCCTCTGTGCCCGGGTGACCACTGGTGCGCAATGAGGAACGGCCTTCTGTGAGCAGGGCTACTGGGAATATCCAATCCACCGCAGACCCCCGGCGCGATCTGCCATGGTCCAAGGAGGCTTCTTGCGAATTCGACTATGCCTGTCTTCTCGGAGTAAGGAGAGGAGGCTATATTTGCTTTCCACTTCGCTCCTTGACCTCGACGGTCTTGCCACCCACGCTGCCGAGCGATTGGATCTTCTCAACCAGCTCGCCACCGTTATCCAACTCCGCAATATCGTCGGCGCCACCAATACTCTTGCCATTGATCATGATGTTTGGCACGGTCCTTCGGCCTGTCATCTTTGCTAGCCTATCCTGTATTGGCTTGCCGAGCTGATGCACATCCAGCTCGACAACGAAGGGCTCGGGTGTGATGGCATACTTGTCGAGAAGGAGGGCCTTTGCCCTCTTGGAAAATTGACAGTAGGTCTTGGAGAAGATTATGACTGTAGGCAGTGTCAGCATACGATGGCGCGAGCCAGGTACAAATACGGTATGCTCATACCTGGGGATTTCTTGAGTATGTCGTTGATAATGGTCTCGACCTCGTGGTCCTCGTCAGTTTCCTTCTCTGTGATTTGATTGCCGGCCTTGTCTTTGGACTTGTCCTGTCCGGCGGCTGAATTGCCCACGCCGATGACCTTGTTAGGCGCATCAGGCCTCGGCGCCTTCGCATTGGCCGAGTCTTTTGCTTTCTGTTCGGCAGCCTTGAGTCGATCTGACATCTCCTTGGCCAGCTGCGCGTCGTCGTCCTTGTCGTTTCCGCCCTTGGAGTCCAGGACTGACTGCTGCTGCTTCTTCTGACCGCCACGTGCCCGCTCCAGCTCACTTTTGGTTCGATCGTAGAAGTCGCCGAAAGTCCTCGTGTCTGGATTCTGCGACGCCCGCAGCTGCGAGGTGTAGACCATGGTCATTATGACAATGGCGATTACACCCACGAGGAGCAGGCGCATCCGCCGTGCCGAAGGCATGGTTCGTCCCTATTGATTTTGACACCTCTTGTTGTCCGTGGAAGTGGATCTGGCGGTAGGTATCGAACAGGATGCTCTGGGGACAGCACTGGTAATTGATAGGTCGTTGCCCCCGGTGTTGTTGTCACGAGTGGCTAGGGAAGGGAGCCAAAGCTGGCGTCGGTACGGCCTGGCTGTCGGCTTCCGTGTCGCTTGTCTCGCGCGTCAGGCTAGCCGTGACAGTACGGTGCTAGGCGTGAGCAGAAGTGAGCCTGGAGGTCGCGTCGGCGAGATCTTTCAGGCTGAGGTAGGGCGGATTGGGGTATTGTCGTGTCGTGTGCCAAACGAGCTTGGTAGATGCCGCCGGACTGGGCTGTTGGGGTTGAGACGACGGGGGCTTCGCAGCTTGTAGGTGGCAAGATGAAGTGGTTCTCGGTTGATAATCAGATTGGTTGTTCATGTCCTGTCTTGTCCCGTGCAGAGCTGATCGGCGGCGTCTCGTGTCTGGAAATTCCAAGTCGCAGTACACCAATGATTAAGTAGGCCGGACTTCGAATCCATCCCCCCCCAGCTTCCAGGGTGCGGTCTAGTCCGCCTTGGTGGGCTATAAGTAAGCTGCTGCTGCCGCCTGCAGAAGCCACGCAGTGCAGCGGAGAGAAGACAAGCACCGGCGGGCGGGCTGGCGGGATGGATGGATGAGTGGAGAAATGCTGCAACGGCGAGCCGCGCAGGTGCAGCTTGGCGTTTTGCACCTGCGCCTGCACCTGCACCCTGGACCTACTAGAGCTACTGCCGTTTCCACGACTGCTACTGCCGATCTCAACCTCGGAACCTCTCCTGACCCTGCAAGGTGCCGCCTCTTGCGTTTCGTCTCAGTCGTGTCAGTGCCGCGACATCCAGGCTTCTCCAAAGGGTCATGAATAATTCTCGCAGCCAGCTGCTTAGTCTGCATCCTGTTGCAGTTCAACCGACGATCTGCCTGGGGTAGAGACGAGCCTCTCACTCTGTCCTACCCTTCTGGCCTCTGCTTTCTGTTCCCCGTCTGCCCATCTTGACCAACCAGCCGGTCACGTTGTCATCGCGTCGCTGCTTTTCCTCGCGGGCTGAGACATGCCAGGCCGTAGTAATCTCTCCGTGCCGCTTCTGTACACTGACATGGTGGTACTTCACAGCCAGTGCTCGCCAACTCTGCCGACACAATGCTGAGCATTGACGACATGGCATGTAGATTTGCCTAGGGAGCTGAAGGTGACGACCAGATGTGCCACTTGCTCATTCTGTAGGAGCGACGGTTGTGGCTCTTACCAGTGGGATTGAGGCACACTGCTCTCATACACATGCGACATCGCTTCACGCTGCCCTTTATTTGTGTGTCTGTGCCCTTGTAGACTGGGGCACATTTCGCTCGCCCGTGTCGCGGAGGAAGCCATAGCAAAATAACGGAAGACCCGTTTGGGAGGACACAGCCTAGCTCGTCTGACCACAAGTCCCGATATCCATCTCTGAAGGGAATCCGAGTTTGGCCAAACACTGAACTCTCCCATAACTCGTCTGGACTCAGAAACGACGTACTAATTCGTTCAGCTGTTCCTGTGTGGTATACTCTTGAACTGTCATATATTCGAGTAATCTAATGCGGGTAGCTGGGAAAATCCAATGCAAATGGTATATCTGCTTACTGTGAGTAGCAGTGTCTTGACTGTCGAGATACTTAGGCGCTGCAAGGCTTACTGGACATGATGCCAAGTCAAGTTTTATGTTTATACTTCCAGTCCTCCTTCATGCAAATTTGTCACACGCCTTGAAAACGCCTAAAGGTGTGTGTTGCATAAGCTTCACACCTACCACCCCACTGATGAGTCAACATTGGAATATCACCACTGGCACAAGAAACATAACCAACACTTAGCTCACCTCACTCCGCACCGGCCCATCCCGAAGTCGGAGTGACCGCCTATGTATAAAGGGCCTCTCCCCACTCATATACTCTTACTCTTGCAAGTCCGAAGACCCTTGGTAGGAGATCCTATCTACTTTCCATCGCCCAACTACCTTACTTCAAACTCTCAGCCAGCACCACTGTGACTCAATTCATAAGACCATGCCTTGGTACGTCGTGTCCCTCAGGGAGTCTATCGGCTCCTCTGAGCGCGATGAACTCGCAAGTGCCATCACCAAGGTCCACACAAACCTGTTCACCACCCCGTCTCTCTTTGTCAACGTCAGATTTGAAGACGCGTCCAGTATACATCACTATGTTGGTGGCAAACGGGTGAGTCGGCCATCACTTCACAAGCATCAATCTAGAAGCAATAATCATCAAAACAAGGCGAATGAGACCCAATGCTTACATTCCCAACATCTGTCGTAAAGAAACTTGTCAACGCCATTCAAGCGCACGTGCGCGCTGGTCCTTCACGTCCCCGCTCATCATACGATGAACTGTGCCGCCAGCTTCGCGGTGCCTGGGAAACGGCCTTGCCGACGACGCCACTCGACCTGATATCAGTGCATGGTTCTCTGGTCGCAGGTGAGGAAAAAGGGTTCCTCCGGCCAGAAGCTGGTCACGACGCTGAGTGGGTGACGGAGCATATGGCAGAATTCGAGCGGCTAGCAGACGCAGGGGACGAGGAGATGAGGGCGCTAGTAGAGGAGTGTAGATCGAGAGGACTCGGAACCTAGGGACATCTGGAGCGATGATAGTGTCAGATACCTTCAGTGCCGCACCGCTCGTGGGGAAACCCAGTTCCAAACTTTTAACTCCACGTGTTCCTTGCTGGCATGCGACCCTGGGGCAACATCTTTGTGTTCTTAATTACAGGCCGGCATCAATGCAAGTCAGCTATAATCCAGGTTGACACGGTTAGCGTGAGCACCACAACAGCGGGGCCATGGAGCAGACACACATACACCTGTGTATCATATACGTACATGGATTGGATATTAGGAGCAAGTCTGAAACCATAAATTGTGATCCTCTGAGGTGTAATAAAATGGAGTCTTAGGGTCTGATTCAATGTGAAAGGAGTCACAGTCCGAATAGGCCATGGGTATGATGGGTACCAGATGTGGAAGTAACACCCCTCCCCCGGTTCAGTCATACTCCCTGTTGTATGATATCGCACGGTATGAGAAGTGCGATGTTTCATCAGCCTATGTTCTGTTGCATTTACCTTACTGGCCTTTTGAGGTACCTAGGTAGCCTTGGGACTTCAATTAGACTTCAGTACTAGGGTACTTAATTGGGAAGTTAATGCCGCAGATTGGAACAAGCTACTATGGATTGTGCTATTTACCGAACGTATGGCTCTTCATAAAAACCCCAGTATAGTTTGTGTTCAACACAAATATAGCCGCCAATCCTCAAATCGCCACACATGTGACACAATATAACATAAAGAATACCTGGGTAGGTATTCACATTCAAGAAGAACCGTGGAATATAGCCAGGTATTCTTGAACCAGTTTTTGGAATGGTCACCACAGAGAAACGAAGTAGAAGCCAAGAGAACTTGGCACATTTGTCTATTCACCAGGAGCCCTTGAACAATGTAGAAGCGACTTGGCCGGGGCAAGGTTACACTAAGGTCTGAACACTAAGGACAGTGAGCTCTGATTATTGTGCGATTGTCTGGAGCTCGGACCGAGGAATTGGCAGGCCAGTAGTACATTGGATATGTGTCCGTGGACGGAGAAGTGAGGCTGGTGAGACTGAGGTAGAGTCGAATAAAATGCTCCAGCACCGAGACTTGAATGTGGAGCATCACGGAAACTGTGGGTCAGCGCGGCCGTCTTCCCCGACGGACCGGGCCGCATCCCCGACCGGACATCCGAGTCATGCCCCGCGGCGGATGCTGTCATGATGACCGTCAACGAACGAACCGTTGAGCTGTGCTGAGGGGGTCGTATTGCGAGGTGCATGTAGCAGCGCTCATGATCAGCCTGAAGCCGATGGCAGCCCTAACATTCGCTGGTCACAACTCATAATACTCCGGCGTGGCGCGGCGGGCTGGGCATTACTGAGACCCAGATCCGCCGTTCCGCGCTTCTGTCCCTATTCCTGCCGAAACGGGCGACCGTGCCGGGTAATGAACATGGATGACGACACCAACGCCGGCACTAGAAAATGCTTACTATGTCCCTTGCATGCGACGAGATGAAATGCGGGGGGTTCATGTCGAGCCTGCAGCAATATGGCGGGCGACCTTATTAGTGTCGGCAAGTCGTGTGTGTAAGTCGGAATATCGTCGTCCAATGACGCGTGGCTGCCATATCGCGTGCCGGTCCACGGCCAATGTCTCTAAGTTATAAGTCCAAGGCCTCGCGAGTTCCTTGTACTGTGAGCGGTTCTTTAAATAAGAGATTGCTCTCCAGTTCGACGTCCAGACGTAGCCCATCACCGCACCTGGACTTCTAAGTTATACTCGCCCTTGAGCTCGGCTCTGGATATTACCTCAACCTCAGCCTCAATCTTGCCAGCCAGCCCATCACCCATCATGGGTTCGCTTAACAAGGCAACAGCCAGCAAGCCTGCTGAAGGCGTCCCCTTCTACACACCTGCTCAGGAGCCCCCAGCCGGCACAGCCCTCAACTTTGACCCTGAGCACCCGTCCAAGACACCCACCATCTTCCAACCCCTGACCATCCGGGGTGTCACGCTGGTGAACCGCTTCGTGGTCTCGCCCATGTGCCAGTACAGCGCAGACGACGGCCACCTTACAGACTGGGTTGGTACTCGCAGCTTGCAAATCCCAGCCTGCCCTCCCTGGCCGGTCTAGAAGAGACCGGCATTGACTAACAATGGGCAAAGCATCTCGTCCACCTCGGCTCGTTTGCCGTGCGCGGGGCCGCCCTGACCATAATCGAAGCAACCTCGGTGCTCCCCAACGGCCGCATCTCCCCGGAGGACTCTGGCCTCTGGAAGGACAGCCAGATAGCGCCCCTGAGGCGCATCACGGACTTCGTGCACTCGCAGGGCCACAGGGTCGGCTGCCAGCTGGCCCACGCCGGGCGCAAGGCCAGCACCGTGGCGCCGTGGCACCGGCAGAAGGTCGGGGAGGGCCACGTCGCGACCGAGGCGCTCGGCGGCTGGCCCGACAACGTGTGGGCACCGAGCCCCCTGCCATTCGCGGACACGTTCCCGCGGGTCAAGGAGATGACGGCGGACCAGATCAGGGAGACCATCGAGGCGTTTGCCGCGGCCTCGAGGAGGGTCGTCCAGGCGGGCTTTGACCTGATTGAGATCCACGGCGCCCATGGGTATCTCATCAACCAGTTCATGTCGCCGCTCAGCAACGTCAGTAGCTCCCCGTAGCCTCTCTGGAGATGCCTTGCTGATGTTCCTGCAGACGCGGACCGATGAATGGGGCGGCTCCTTCGAGAACCGCATCCGGTTCCTTGTTGAAATCATCAAGGCAATCCGCGGCGTCATCCCCGAGACGATGCCGCTCTTCCTCCGTATCTCCACGACTGAGTGGATGGAGTGGGACGGAAAGGACAGCTGGGAACTCGGGCAGAGTATCAAACTCGCCCACATGCTACCCGAGCTCGGGGTTGACCTCCTGGATTGCAGTTCGGGCGGCAACAACCACGAGCAAAAGATCAACCTCAACCCCTACTATCAGATTGACCCTGCTAGCGCGATCCGTCAGAGCCTGAAAGAGGCGGGCAAGAAGCTGCTCATCGGGGCGGTAGGTCTCATCACGACCGCGGACATGGTCAAGGATATCGTACAAAGCGAGTGCTTGTACACTGTCGGCGAGGACCCGGAAAAGGGCGTCATGGACCAAGTTTCCGAGGTCGAAAAGTGCGAGGACAGGTCCAAGGCGGATGTGGTCATCATCGCGAGGCAGTTCCTGAGGGAGCCAGAATTCGTCTTGAGGACAGCACAGCACTTGGGTGTCCCGGTCAAGTGGGCAAACCAATACGGTCGAGCTGGGTGGCCAGAGAATCAGAAGGTTTAGGGTTTACGAGTCTGCAGTTTCATGGAGACGGGAGTGGGTACTCTCCCATGTAAGCACCATATTCATAGTTCAAGATACACCCTTTTTGAGCAGCAGAGGTTATGAGCCTGCACATAGGGAACCGAGCATATATCAAGCTAGACGGCAAGTGGTCGAAATTCAACATTGGCGTAGCACTCAAATGTCTGGGCTGTGCTGGGCATTCCTTGGAGCAGCCCGGATCAGGCACTCTGGGTGGTAGCCTCGCAAGATGTCAAGCCTCTCGACGGACTTTGCCCTGTGGTAGGCTCTTTGGGCACCCGGATCAGGATCACATCTTTATGCCCCACACTCATACAGGACGGTACCAATGTCACGAGAGGGACATACGAGAGGCGAAGCTCTCAAATCTTGCTCAATATTGTAGAATTTCAAATAAGACCTCGTCTAGCTAAGAAAAAAGAGTAGGAGGGAAGGATCCCTCCAGTAGCTGCTAAGTCTTTTAAGCGCAGGGCCTCCAGCTGCAGGTGGTCTGTGCGCACGGTGCCTGCCGCAGCCCAACTGCCAGCTACACTCAGCCCGAAGCACCCATAACAACCAACCTTGTTTCACGGCAAAGTCAGTCGACGTTATTCGAGCCCGTTCCACACTGCGGTACTAAATATTAAGCACATTAGGCTCAAGGGGGGTCGTTGCAAAGGAAATTTTAGTCGCTTCTCGAATCCTTCGAATTGTCACCCGTCAGCTCCCGGCCCACCAAACGCCCTTGCTCGCTCGATCTACACATTGATGAATCCCGCGGTGGCTCAACACAATCACACAGGGTGCTTGAGCCACAATGCTAGTCACGCCTTTCAGTTGAGGAACGCCTTCGGATGCAGTATAGACATGCGCCTTTCACAACTCAGCCTCCACGCTTTCTCGTGAACCACTGAGCTCGCTCTCGACGAGGGATCGCAAAAGCTGTATGGCGATCTCCCGGCCCAGGTCGATCGACTCGCGGTACAAATCTGCGGGGTCAGGTCTCACGGCCGGGACATGCATGAACAAGACCCTCTTCCGCTGCTCCGCGCGGTGACAGGTGGCCAGGCTGTTGAAGTATATGTAGTCGCAAAGGAAATGGCCGGCGTCTTGTGAGGACTTGAGCGTAAGATTTCCCTATGTGTTACCCACGTTAGAATCTCCGAAGCCCTGTCCACACCATCGGCGCGGCGGCGCGCCTTCACTCACCGGTAAGTACGTTTCCCATCTCCTCTTGATGTCTGCCACGTCGAGATCGGTCGTCAACTGAGCAGGTATGCCGTGCCAGGGGTAATCGTCTGAGGAAGGGTTCTGGTTGGGCAGCCTCTCATCCAGGTCGAGCAGTTTATAGTCGTCCCTGTGACCGAGTTGTTCCAGCACGTACTGCTTCTTGGTGGATGCCATGCCGATATGTAGCACGTAATCGATCTTTGAGACTCCTTGGAAGTCCGGCTGCCACAACTTTGGAATGAGATTCCGGACAGCCGAGTACGTGACGCGTACTGGCTCGGGATGGACCACAATTCGGACCGGAGGTAGGGGCAGAGAACCGTCCCTAACGGCGGTTGAGGACTTAGCATTGAGGGCAGGGAGGTAGTCGGGCAGCGACGAGGCAATGTCCCAGCTGGGATTCCGAGGGTACTGGTCCTTGAATGGCTGCATGTGCGCGGTAAGCAACAGCTGCCAGGCGGGTTATATCAGACAGAGGTGGGGCAGACTTACACCAAACCCCGTAACCAGGATGGTTATTTCGTCCTGAGACTTGTCTGTAGAGCCCATGTTGTATAGGGTCGCAGTAGATGAATGACTGGAGGAGGCTAGGAGGCAATTTGGGAGCAGTGTCACAAGTAGGAGAGCCGGCGAGGTGCGAAAGCGTTCGTTGCTCTACTGAAGCGTCCCTACACGACCAGGAAGGCGCTGGCCTGACCAGAGTGTGCCGATGTGACTGGGGAGGAGGGAAAGGCAAGGTAAATACAGATGCTTAGAAAGAAATGTCAGCATGCTGTAGGTCAGAGTTTGCGAGGCCAGTGACGGAGAAGATGCGCCCGAGGAGGTGGCGCACTTGGGCGTCGAGGCGACGAACGTGACTCGGGACCGGGGTGGGAAGGAGGAGGAGGGGCAGAGGAGATGGCTGGCCACATGTGCCTGCCTGCATGCAGCCCGGGGCCACAATGCTGTGTAAGGAGACCTACCTGGGGACCTGGCCGGCAGCAGCAATTGGAAGAAGTGATCCGAGGCGAGAGAAAGGGGAGCACGAGGCCGAACAAAGTAGGGCACGCGAGGGTGGGGGTTTTGGTTGAGGACGACGTGGGTTGGACCGGGTTGAATTGGACTGGATCAAATTGACCGCGCTGGCTGCGTGGGCCGCGGTGCAAGTGCAGGCCATCCCCCATTCCCCCGCACGTCCGGACGTACTATGTAGCATCACACCCGTGGGCGCCCAGGGGCCATGAACTTGACTTCCCGATGCAGGCATGTCAGAATCAGGTGGTTCGGTGGGCATTGGGCATTGCCATTGGCACACGCACCTGTGCACGTCCTGGGTGGGACGAGGGCAAGCAGAAGAGCACCGATGGGGGGTCGAGGACGGCATCACCCTCACTCACCCCAGGTCGGATCGGATCGGACCAGGCAGCTCAGATCAGCTCAGGTTAAGACCAGGACCCACTGCCCCGCGGTTCCTTCTGGGTTGTGCCGATGGCCGGGGCCGGTTGCACTGCATTTGTAGGCAGGCGGGCAGGCAGGCGGGCAGCGCCGTAGCACCTCCACCCGGACCGAGGGACGGGATTAGCAGCAAATGGGGAGGTCTAAAGCTGCGTGTAGCGGTCCTGGAAGTCGTCTTCTAGAACTCTTCTTCGGCCTTGCCCTGGTCCAGTCCCACCCGACCGGGAACTTGCGGGGATGCAGGGTTACTTGCCTAGGTACATACCTAAGTAGTATGGAGGTATTCACCCCCAAATGGCCACGAGACATCCTCCTGGTTCGTTTAGGTAGTCAGCAATTCTGCTATTCTTTGAATGCACCTCATCACGCTCCCCAATGCTCAGGACATACCATCATGACCACCAACCCCTGATTCAGTGCACACCACTGCTCACCTGGGCTCGTCCTTTCTGAAAGTCACTGGACCTAATTACGGACTGCCGCCGTAAGCTGGGCGGTTACTACTGCATTTGGAGCCCGGAACCTGGTTCCTGGCAGCATTTGCCATAGCATCAGGCTTTACTGTGTAGGTCGGCCCCGTTCCATGCTGCTTTGCTGCCTCTATTGCTTGTGTAAGGTCGAGGCCGCCCGCCCGGTAGCTCTCAGCCCCTGCTTCCTACCACTTGATGCACCCGGTTCTACTCTACCTCTCTCAATTTATTAGAAGGCCCTGCTCCTTCAATTTGCAATAGGGCCGAGCCAAAGCCTTTGATGTGGCTTTGATAGGGAAAGGGAGAAGGGTTCTGGACAATACGAAGAGACCATAAACGGAGTCGCTATGCCTAAGTCGGTCACCTGAAATGTCCAGAGAGATCACAGATGCATAAATGCAGAATCAATTACGGGGATCAGTGCGCTCCCTGCTCTTCTCCGGCCCATCCTAACCCATACGATCTTGAGTATCTGAGAAACTTCGCTAAGGACTTCATGCTTGGTGTTGAATGATTGATTTCTTGAAGATAACGGACAGAAATTTCAAAGACTAGGAATGATTTCTTATAACTGCACATGTGGCTTAAAGTCCACAACCAGATCGGTCGACCGGCAAGACCAAGGAGAGGCAATTCGTAGAGCCTATAGAAGCTGGAAGGGGGACAAACATCTAGGTATCCCACGTCTGGGTATCCTATGTCTGGGTATCCTATGTCTGGGTATCCTATGTCTGGGTATCCTATGTCTGGGTATCCTATGTCTGGGTATCCTATGTCTGGGTATCTGCTGGCTATATATAGAAAGTGATTTAGTTCACTTTAACCAACTTTAGTGCATGCATTGTTAGCATCATCCGTCTGGTATTTGCTCTCCAAGTCGGCTCACTAGAGAGCCCTTGTACGTTAAACCCTTTGCTTTGCAAATTCACGCCGGACGGCTGCAAGCTCCGCCAAGTTCCACATGCTATGCTTTATCTTCCACCTTCAGAGAGAGCATACCTATCACTAATTAAGATATCAAGCCTTGTCAAATTTTATAAAAGTCTATCCTTTCTTAATGTAAATTAACCAAGTCTGATATTTACAGTCAGCCCCTGCTTGGTATTAGTAAGAAGCTAGTTGATGTGATTTGGTATAGGCGTGATTTCCTTAAATACAAATAGGAGGTTTCACATGCTCAGCATCTACAACAGACAACTGGAACAGGTCCATAGCCATGTCGCGCCGTTCAACTTAGCAGAATGGCATATACGGCCCCCGGACATTTCTCGAGACTCCCGTACCAGGACATAATGGGAGTGGTGAATGACCTGCCAATCCCACAGCAGAATACGGATATTGGGAATGTAGCAGAGCCGAATGCCATTGTCCAGAATATTACATAGGACTGTGATTCTCAGAAAGCTCAGGATTTGTTAATATAGTAGGAAGGTATGGTTGCAGATAGACTAACCGCAAAGGTTGTTTTCCAGGGGATCAATACCTTGGGAGAACTGGCTGGTGAAATAACCACTTTGTCCACTTATAATGCTTGATAAGGCAGTACATATTCAAATTCAAAATAGAGGGCACCATTAAGGCACCTATAGGTAAGCAGATATGTCACAGCTAAGAATGATAACATCAGCATAACCGGATCATATATATAGTGTAGTGTCACGAGAGGGATACAGAGACAAGGCAGCTGTCCTCAATATGTCAATTCAAAGTAAAACGGCGCTACCTTCTATTTAGGGGAAAGGTTTAGTTGATTGTCGTAGAGGGGTTTTAAGCCTGAGGGGTGTGGGGCCCAGACCCTCAGTGAATGCTAGCAGTCACTGGGGTGCAGTTACCCACACACATACTCACATGTAGCACAAGAATTATAAAAGCTACACTACTTATAATTTTATTATAATGCTAATTTACTTAAGCACTTTAATAGTTACAAGATCTGTAAACTATTATTGAGAAATTTAATATTAAGCTTATTAAATTTTGTTACTTTTGTATTTATTGTAGCAAGAGGCTCGAGACATTTACCACCTATAAGTCGAATTTTCAAAACGGAATTCACGATTAGGGGGTGTGGCGCAACGGCTAGCGCATCTGATTCCAGTTCTGGAATATCCAGAAGGCTACCCGTTCGAGTGCGTGAAGAGTCTTTCTCCTTAACCTCCAACAACTAAATTCTAATTATTATTCGCAGATCGGGTCATCCTCACACAACATGTTTTTTTGGGAAATTTTGAATGTTTGGCTTCATTTGAAAAGCCTTTGATGAATTTGAGTTGTCAAAGATATGCAGCTAGAGATAATAATGACTGGGTTGAAAAAAGTTTTTTTGTCTTCAATGGTGCTGGATATGTAACCTGAATTGTAGTATAAGAGATGGAAGGATGTATTGCTTGTGCTCACTATAGACAGTGCCACAAGGCTCTACATGTAATAGCAGAGAAAGCAAGACAGCAAAGTTACCGCTGGTGAATTAGTCTCTGTGCACCATGCCACCAAAGACCTGCAAATCTGTTGGAATCGCGTTGACAAGACTTCACGGAGCAGATATGGTTTGCAAAACTAGGTGATAGATATTCGTTCTGGTCAAGCATTTTGCCAAAGGACTGGACATCACCTGCTGATGACCAGCTCAGGACTGTGTGTTTGTTGCGCATACTTATGCAGGATCCATAACATATAGGTGGTTTCGTTTTTAATCCGTATACATGCTCTTTTGAAGCCGTAGGCGGTCCCTTTATATAGTAGTAAACGCTTAAAAACCTAGCGTTAAATAGGTATACAATGCCAATAATAATAGATCTGTAAATATAATCGTAAACCTTGAAAATATAGACAGCCTCGTGAAGCCGCATAGACGAGGCTAGTTAAGACCGGCGGCAAACCGTCGATACAAGTAGCCCGTTATCGGGCAATCAGTCATACGGCGAGAGATCTAATCTCTCGCAAAAGCTTTATATAAAAAGTGACAATCTACAGCTGCAGTCCCGGTTAACGTCTCCATCCCTCATCCACACACACTGCCCAAAGACTTTCCACAGCAATCACAAGAATAAGCTCCCAAGAACGCTGTCACTATAGTAAGCCTGCAGAAACTACGATTAGCACTTAAGCATACAGTTTCTAACGTCAATAATAGTTTAATTTAGATAACTCTCCGCAAGAGTTTCTTAGATATACCCAAAATCTGCTATAAAATCATAGAGATCAACTTCGCCGTACAACTAACAACTATAGTCTCTTAAAAGATAATATTAAAGATATAAATAACCGCTATATCCTGCTTTGGATATAGGGTTTCATTCTAAGCTTAGAATTAGGCGAACTTAAAAAGGAATTTAAAAGGAGGAAGAAGAATAAGCTATTGCGTAAGAGCTTTAAGTTGCTAAAGGAGGAGGATGCTTGTAGCGTCTATCGTGCCGTTATTAACTTTGTGCATGAGCTTTGGGAAGAGCAGTTGGAAGGCTAAGTAGCTAGTAGGTAGTCAAAACAATGAAAAAAAGACCAAAAGTTGGCTAAATAATCGAATAAATATAGTGTGGCCGAAGCCCTATGACATGTAGTGTGGCAGCATAACGTCGAAATTATATAGCATCAGACTGAGCATTCTGGCAGACTTCATTGGTGAAATTTACAATTGATGAAGCATCAAGCTGCATTGATCAATGAGTTTGCAATGTAATCAGTGCGCCCCATGTTGAGGCACCGATGTGCAGACCTAGTATACACATTGCGCCTTACTCAAGAAGAGTCTGCACTATCTGCTCCCAGGTGCCGCTATACAGTTATGTTATGTCAATGCCATACTATATGCTCATACAGAACTTAGTGCAGGCTGAGAGGCCCTACAAAACGGACATATTTCTGTATGCAGCGTCTGCTTATGTTGTTCAATCTGTTACTGCTACAGCAGGGTACTCTAGCAATAGAGTTTATGGTGAAAGATGTAGCAAGGGACAACTCGGATATTAGCTATACCTAAGCCAGAGACTGGTTCAGATTCGACTCGTGAAGTAGTTGTTCTCAGGGAGAAGCATGCCACTGATTTATCACCGGGGACTCTTCAGTGGAAACCTGAACCCTGTCACGCCTCTTTTTTTATCTAATGGCGCTGTCGCGAGCCGCGAGTCTCGAGTCGCCAGACAAGGCTGGCTTTGTAAGGGGGCCTAGTTGTTGTCCGGTACGTATCCCAAATGTAAGGTGCTAAGTGGTTTCCTTCTTAATCTGTATACGTGCTCTTTTAAAGCCGTAGGCGGTCCCTTCATACAGTATGTAAGGTGCTAAGCTGCTAAACCCTTAATGTTCTTATAGTTGGTAGCATCAGTAATCTCCGGCCATCCTGCTACCATCTACAAGGCTGACTTGTCTACCTTCTATAGCATAGATCTGGACCAAGAGTACTCCGAGTAAGTTGCAGTGAGAAAGACATACACTACCAAATCCTTCTTGCTAGAGAACTGTTTACTGCCTTTCTTGGCGACCAACACAGCGAATTCCAGTCACAGTTCAAGCTGTCGTAAGACGGTTTAGAGACATAGCAGCTGGCCTCAAATACTTTGTTTCAAATTAAGCGGGCGCTATCCCACAAAAGAACAGTGAAAAAGAAATATGTTCTGGGGAGGAGGGGCCAGCTGCTGGAGAAAGGCCCAGGGGGAACTTGGTCAACCGCTTATGTACATAAGCAGTTTGCAATGTACCCACGGCGCCACACACACCCTCTCAGGCAGGGGCCGGCATTTGGGGATGAATTGTGTCTTGTTGTACCAAGTGTCTCAATTCTCTCCTTCAGGTTGTCTTGGTGTCGGAAAGTATCTGTCAGGGTTACAAAGGACTTCGTCGATGGAATAGTTATGTTTCACAATTTTGTTCCACGCCTTGGTCACTGCGGCCACGTCGATGTATCCGATCGATTTATCAAGTGGGCGCCGGTTGGGATCCTTTTTGTCGCAAATTGGGCATTTTGAACTCGACGGAAGACACCGAGGCACTGACTCAATAGTCCAGCGTGCATTTTTATCCATGTTGGTATAGCGTTCGCAAATTCTGCCTATGCACTCGACCGTACTGGGAAGTCCAAGCTGTGATGCGCCTCCTTCGAGTGTATCAAAACGTTTTTCCAGTCACCTCCCAGAGGTGGCCGTTTCAAGTCGTTCGCATCAGGTCGACAGAACTTGATGCTGCCGTCAACTGGTACAGCCATCACTGAGGTCGCTGCGCCCTGTGGGTTGCAACCCTGAAGACCACAACCGCCCTTCAAAGTGCAAAGAACGTAAGTAGATGGTTCTAGCTTTTTGTATCAAGGAAATTCATTATCTATGACTTGGGCATTACATGCGCTGCATTTTCTAGCAACCGGATCCTTTCCTGGTATTATGTGCTCCGCGATTTTGGTCATTGGATTTGCCTGCTTGTGGAAACGTGAGGCAACATCAATGAGTACTGTCATGATCCCAACGCCCTTGAAGCTTTTAAAACCCAAGGTCTTGCGGCAGAGAAGTTGGCGAGCATGAAGTAAGTCGTCCACCGTGGACATCGGACGTTGGTCGATTCGTAGGCCTTTCTGTTTTTCCAGCCAACCGCGAAGCTCGACAGGGATGTCTTTCCAGCTTGGGTCTCCGCACATGCTATACTCATCTGCGTTGTTGAGGGAGAGAAGTTCGATGGCATCATCTATTGCTTCAGAGACATCGAAGGGCTCCTCTGAATCGGTGAGTGACTCTTTCGTGTTGACGAGGGAGGAGATGAGGCATTTGAGGCCTTGCGGTCCTTTGACAGTCTTCTTGACCTCAGGGAGGATTTTGATCACACCCGCGCTGTCAATCTACCTCGGGCTTGTTAGTTGCATATCTATGGAAAGATTCGACGCACACCTATCCATAACCAGTGGGGCTCACCTGAGAATCTGCTGTTGAAAGTTGGTCCTCTGATGGCACCTCGTCGAACTCATTGCCTTCGACAGTATCCGATCTCAACTGATTACCAGAAAGTTCTGGAAGTGAGACCATCTTCCAGTTTCCTGGCTGATATTTGTAGACAGCCAATTCGGTAGTTGTGCTCGTCATCTCTGCACAGCTGAGCACCTGTTCAATAGCTTCTTTATTTCGCTCTTTCTGCTACGCCCAGTAAATCTTCGTTAGGCGGCCGTATTTACCCCGCCGGTGATTGGTCTCGTCGAAATGTTGGTTGATGGTGATGTTGCCTAAAAGAGCAGCAACGCTCAGGTGTAAGCCCTGAAGCTTGCCTTGAGTTGACTTGTTGGCAAAGACCATGGCTTCCGGATGCATAACAAACAACACGAATCTTGCTAGATATGATCGGCCTGGGGAATCTTGGTGATGTCTCCGTTCCAGCCAAAGGTCAACACCTTTGTACTGGCCCCAGAGTGGGAGCTGTGACAGGTGGCGCTCTTTTCTCATTCTCTCTTCGACTCTTTTGCACCAGCAGACATCGACGACTGCATGCATGTTGTTTCCAAGATCCCACGTAAATTGTTCATGGACGATGAGGATCTCAGGAGGGTAGTGCCGTAATCCGGAAGACGCCTCGCGTCGGAAGAGATGGTCGTAGATGAGACATTGATCTGGAGTAAACCCGGCTAGCATTAATTGAGCGATCGAGATATTGCTGTCGTCTGCGCCTTTTCTAAAAGATGGATCCTTGACCGAAAAGGAAGAACAGTGAAGGTGGCAAGCCACCGTTGCCTCCAGTAGCCCATCAGGACCAACTGTAAAATCGTGCCGACGTTTGATCCCTCGTTGTTGCCATAGTTGAACCTTAACATCTACGGCGCTATCAAAGGCTTTTTGGTAGCTCCAACTCGTTTGTTGAGTATCTAGGCATGTTTTAGTGTAACGTTCGCTGTCTCCTAAACGAAAGACCGTGGCCAAGAGTCGCCTACCTTGTCGCCCATTTCCAAGATCCTTGATGAACGGCTGGAAGTGTCGAAGCTTTGCTGTACAATATATTCAAATACCCCCCTCCCCCTGGTAGGTGACTGGGAGGGATCCCCATTCGTGCCCTTGTGAAAATATACGTGAGGTTGATCCGAATCCCGACCTTCGTACCATGAGATGGATACTGAAGGCTGTCCACTTCCTCAAACAGGTACAATTACTGTATCTAACCAGAGACGTCAAGAGGTACAACTATAGCGACAATCAGCTCGTGGACCTGACTGACTTCAGGAACGCCTCATATGTCGGTCTGTCTTCGAAGATATCGCGGGCGTTGTGGCTGGCATTGACACTGGCACAACTTTTTGATACGGGCTGCTGCTGTTTGTTGTTAATGCTGAGGATCTTGCTGGTCGGCTTCCTTCGGCTAAAGCTTTTTATTCTTACTCTGCAGCCATTCGAGAAGAGTACCTGTAGACAGCTGTCATCGCACAACGCGGGACTGTTGACTTGGGGTCCTCTCGAATGCCAGTATTCAGATTGGTCAAGAGCCTCATGTTTGAGCCGTGGAGTCTCTTTATACGAGGCTTTTGTGCGATCGCTCGCCGTGTGACTGGTTGCCCGAGCCAGCGATGTGCTACTTGTGTCGACGGGTCTAGTCTGCCGCCGGCCTCAACTAGCCTCGTCTGTGCGGCTCACGAGGCTGTCTATTATTTTCCCCAAGATCTACTGTTATCAGCATCGTATACTTATCTAACGCTGGGTCTTTAAGCGTTTACTACTGTATGAAGGGACCGCCTACGGCTTCGAAAGAGCACGTATACGGATTAAGAACGAAACCACCCAAGAGCCTCATGACCACGGCCTGGAGATGTTGACCCTGGAACTAAAAAGAAAAGTCCCTCCGCTGATGGGTTTTGAGCATGGTTGGGTCCGCATCAATGGGGAAATATGCCCGGATAAGAGGCGCAAACGCCTATGTCAGGAGCGTCTCTTCCGCCACCCGGCGAGTTCACGCATTCAAGAGCCACGCGACAGCCACTCTTTCCATCAATTTTATTTTGCACAAAGCTGTTTCCCGCATTCCAATAGCGTTTGTCCATTTGCCAGTTTGTGGCAGCCCTTTCAGCTAGAAGAACTATAATTTTAATACAAAAAACTTTAATTTAAGATAATTTTATTCTTAATACATATATATGCTCTTTTAAAGCTTTAGATGCTCCCTTTATACTATTAAACACTTAAAGACCCAGCATTAGGTATGTATATAAAAAGGCAGCAACAAGCTACTTGTGTCAACAGTCTGCCGCCGGTCTTAACTAGCCTTGTCTGTACGGCCTTATAAGGCTGTCTATATTTTTATTATTATCAGCATTATATATCTATCTAGTGCTAGGTTTTTAAGCATTTACTACTCTATAAAAGGACCGCCTACAGCTTTAAAAGAGCATATATACGGATTAAAAATGAAACCACCTATAAAAAGGCATGCCCCCTTATATTCCTTGTCCCTATTCCAGCTGCTTTCACCAGGCCTTCTTTTATGTGCAGCCATTCTTAGTTTGCTACTATTTGTCAGTGAGACATCACTTGGCCTTTATAACACATAGGCTCAAAATGTAGTTCAAATTATATGTAATTCTAAGAGAGTAAGTAGGCTTGCTTAAAAGAGAAAGGAAGAAATAAGGTCTAGGGGGGCTAGTGGTCTGCAAGTGTGGGGCAGCCTGGCCTTATTGGTAAGGGAGCCTGCAAGGCCCAACTGATACATTTAAACAGCTATATAGCAAATGTGATTTGATATATAAAATAGAAATAAAAATAGTGGCATATTAATGAGGACGGCCTGATTCGAACAGACAACCTTCTGGATATTCCAGGACTGGAATCAGATGCGCTAGCCGTTGCGCCACGTCCCCAAACTGATAACGTAGGTCAAAATTGAAAAACTATATTCACTATTTGCAATATTAAAGAAGGTATATAAAATACCTTACTCTGCTACTTGGTCTATTGCTAAGCCCAGCAAGTTTTAATAATTAACTTTTCATTAAAAGCTTTTATAGGCTTTATATTAATTTATATCTTAATAATAGCTAATAAGTTTAAAGCCTAGGTAATACACTAATAATTAAAACTGGTAGGTGTAGTAGCTCTATATGCAGCTTAGAGGGAGCTGTTTTAGGAAAAGGGTGTTATAAGATACATCTTATTAACAAGTATAGTGTAGTGCTAGGCCTTGATTGCCTATAAGCGCATGCCCTCACAGTGTCTTGACATAGGAATTAGGCTGGCTGTTTATGAGAGTAAGTGGCATGTAGTTGGGTACCTGGCTGGTGGTCCAGGCACAGACAGTAGACAGTAGGCACCTAGATATGTTTGGGAGGCCAGAGACTGCATGTGCCCAAGTATTTTCTACCAAGTAGTCGTTGCATCTACACGGCACAGCACCAGTGCACCTAACCTGCCTGGACAACCTATGTAGAATGCTTATGTGCGTACCATTCTTTAGGGTGTACATCCACTCTCTTATCATCTGTGCAGTGCTGCAGCTTCTATTTGGCAGTGGACTCTTTGCTCCTCTGCCTTGTATGCTGCCGAAATGACTGTGGCCGGCATCGGCGGTTGAGAATAATATAGAAATGGGATATTTGCACCTGCAAAACCAAGGGTGCACTGGTATATCACTGATGAAACAACTAGCTATAAATAGTCAAAGAGTATCCACCAAGCCCTATTTGAATGCTTAAAAGGCCGACTTATACCCCTAAAGTTAATTTACACCTTGTAGTGTGGGTCAGGTGTATAGACTAGGTGTGTGTATGGATATTAAATGTGGGTGTGGCTTTGGGTATTAGTAGTAAGTGTAGGTGTTGTGGGAAAGGGTGTTGTAGGTGTAGGTATTATGGGTGTTGGTGTCATGGGTGTGTTATTATTGATGGTGTGGGTGTGGGTGTTATGGGAATGGGTGTTGTGGGAATGGGTGTGGGTGTTGGGCGTGGTTAGTTGGGTGAATTTCTACCTTTGGATTGTTTGCGCTTGCAATGTACCGGTGTACCATCCGTTTTTGCAGGTGTGAATATCAAAGTTCATCATTTACAGATTCCTGAGCCATGCAGTGAACTTGCTGTGCAACACAGACGCTGGTAAAACTTGACAGGCCAGGCGATCTGTCTCTGGTAACATTGATCATTCTTGTGACCAGTACGTCTCCGGTCTTCTCAGCCACCGTTTCAATGTGACTTCTTCGCCTTTGTGGGTGTGTGTCGCAGCATGAGATTGTCCCCCATCGGGTATCAACGACTTAGAGTACCAGACTGAGAGACTGTCTCCCTCATGGTGAACTTTCCAAGAGTTGGACGGCCGGGCTATTCTTCATCAGGGAGTCATTCTGTCTCGGAATTTCCCGGACGGAACTGGGCCAACCATCGCCTTCCCCTTGGCTAGGAATGCCTTCAAGTTGAGGAAGGCACAGCTAGGTGGTTCTTCTTACGTAGCAACGACCATGAATGACAGACGCACCTTATCAAGAACGGGCAGCTACGATCAAAACATGCTATTTCGCATGATATATAGAGGAACTATGTAGTCTGCCCCAGCCTCTGGAGGACATTGAACTCCATCCGTCCATCCGTCCATCCACACACACAAGCTATCCAACTCATCTAAGCCGGAGACAGCATTCTAAAAAGCATCACAGGAACTCTCTTGTCAAACACTTCACTAGGATCTGAATCAGACGCCGCATCCAAGGGACAAAATGCATCACACAGCTTTCTTCGTCCTCGCCATTTTCAGCCTTCTAGGCATCTCCATCTCTGCTCCCACCCGGGTCACCACGTCCTCTTCTACGGCGGCTCCAACCCATGCTGCACCGTCCACCTGCACCACTTACTACCCTTCTGTCCTGCGACAGCTCGATGAATCTACTCCGAATGTCAAGCAGGCTAACACGGCCAAGGACTCAAAGGCATTCCATGTCGCCCAGTCTGTCTCATTTGCCGACAATGTCAAGTTCGACCGTGTCCACCAGTATGTCGTCTTTGACAACATCGCCAGCGGCTCCTGGGATTGCCAGCTCATGATCTCTTGGTATGTATCTTCGCTTCCGGCAGAATCTTGCAATTGGAAGGCACTCCGACTGACCGCAGAAAACAGGCCCTCTGCTGCCGCCTTGAAGATGTCGACTGCCTCCAGATTTGGTACCTTCGGCTCCGCTACCATCAGCCTGGACGTGTACAGTGCTTCCTACAACGCTTCCTCCCTGAATTCTCACTCCAAGCCCAAGGATTCCAAGGTTGGCATTCCTGAGGACTCGCCTTTTGCAACCTGGGAGTCGATGACGAACGCCATGAGGGTCCGCGCCGGCACCGACGATCACTCCACCAAAGGCAACGCCCAGAAGACGCACGACAAAGGTGATGGACCCTCCATGACATTGACCCCATTCGGTACCACTGGTGTCAGCCCTGGTGAATATGGAGTGACCATCAACTCGCGGGCTTGTCCCCAGCCGGGTGAAGATGGTACTCTGCAGTTCTTGTTTGAGATACCCAACACTGACTCTCGTAATGCGAGTGTTGGTTTCTTGGGAAGCGCAGAAAATGGTGCTGGTGTCTACTTGCTTGCCAATTGCTAGATGGCGTTCCATGTGCTGTAGAACGAGGCAGTGCAGAGAGGGAGAGAGCTTGGGCGGGGCTTGGACGCCGGATGTGCTACTCAATTGAGTTCGTTTTTAGAGAGGTTTTCTTTCGTCGTTGTGCTTTGCGTTGGGGCTCGGTTGCTAGAGGAGAGGGCGGATAACTATGCTTGTTGGTATGCTTTAGAACGAGTCAAGATTGCTTCATAAATAGACACAATGGCATTCAAGACAGTTCGAGAAATAACCGACCCAGCCATGTTGCCAAGTCACCATCTTCATGACGTAAACTCGATCAAACGTAGGCAAAGGCTCTCCACTTTCGGCCAGGGCAGTCTACTGCCAAATTGACATTCTACAATTCTTGACTTTGTACTTGTTTGATGTTCCAGTTGCGCTATGGGCCCAGATTCCAGGTCTACACACAGAGCATACCAAAGCGCATGTCTCCCGAGTGCGACATCTCTCACGATTTAAATATGCTAGTTGTATATAAAATACCGTGTCGTTGACTTCATTAGTCCTAAGATTCCAAGGTTGGTATATAAGTAATCCATTGCTCACAAATAGTTGGCTTTCGTCTAAACAAGTGAGCGGTCGGGTGAGATACGATGTCCGGAACTTCGACAAGTTTCTGTCAAACAGTCGCTGAAAATGGCGTGCGAGAGACCCGCCATCCGCATGCTGGGCCGAATTGTTGAGGTATGTCTATTCACAGCGAAGTACAACTTCGGTATCTTGGTTAATGCCAGAGCAACAGGGAATGTGTGCCACCAAAGTTGTCTTTGAATTTATTCGTAAATGGTTAATTATGATATCGAAGTAGGTAATCATGTAATAAGAGTACTCACAAGATTTTCAACCCGCAGTCCGGTGCTATTCACACTGTGGTTGACACATATTTCTTTTACGGTACGGGTTGAAGCCACTTTTTCTCGGTGGCCACCTAGGCAAAGCAGGCAGAATGTTTGTGTACGAATCGAGACACGTTCCTAATTGCCTTCCAACTTAGCGAGATTAAGGTTGACTCAGGCTGCTTCATCTCCCATAAGTTGCTAAGGGGGTTTCTTCCAATAAAATGAGTATATAGACCTGATGCGGCCTATAAGAAATGGCTGCCATGTTGAGGCCGGCATCATACGGCTTGAGTGGGTGGTGGTGGTGGTTTCGTTCTTAATCCGTATACGTGCTCTTTTGAAGCTGTAGGCGGTCCCTTTATATAGTAGTAAACGCTTAAAGACCCAGCATTAAATAGGTATACTATATTAATAGTTTTAAATTTATAAATATATTTATCTTAAAAGGTATAAATAACCTTATAAGGCTATATAAATAAGGCTAATTAAGATTAGTAGCAAACTATTAATATAAGTAGCCTATTACTAGCTTAAGTAATTAGTTATATAGTAAGTAATTATATAAAAGCCTTATATAAAAAAAATTTATAACTTAAAATAAAGTAACTTCTCTATCTTATATCCTTATATATATAAAAGCTTTTAAGAAAGCCCTTACTATAATAACTTTATAAATACTATAACTTAAATTTAACTATATACCCTTTAATATTAATAAATAATTTAAATTACCTTAAGGATTTTATCTTAAAGATTTTTAGGAGGTAAAATATTACCTCTTAAAGGAGAAAAAAGACTATATTTATTACTTCCTTAATAATAATAATATATTTAAAAAGGAAATTAAAGAAAAAAAGAATTATATTATCTTTTTTTAAGTATTCTATTTTATTATAGGATAGGAATCCTAAGCTAAAGATATTAAGAATATATTAAAATTAAAGAAGAAGAGGAAGTTATAGGAGGTTTTAAAGTTACTATAAAAGGGTAATAATAGTAATATATACCGTACTATTATTAACCTTTTATATAAGCTTTAGGAAGAGTAGTTTAAAGGTTAAGTAGATAATAGGTAATTAAAATAATAAAAAAAAGATTAAAGTTGGCCAAATAATTAAATAAATATAGTGTGGCTGAAGCCCATACGGCTTAAACCCTAAAACTTTATACTGAAGCGGGACTGCGAGCCTTTTGTTTGAGACCTTACCTGGCGACCACATGGATCAACACGACAACCCAAACAAATTCACATGAGGTTTTGTGAATGTAGAAGAAATAGGAACTGTAAATCTTGTGGTGCATGCCCACATTCACCTCCTCAGTCACAGGCTACTCCGTTGAGTATTTATAGCATAGATTGCAGGCTATTTGGACTCGTCTTTTCTTCCTCTCTGCCGTAGCCGCGTCACAGATGTAGTGCTCTCCTCACTACAAACTCGGGACCAGCACTGAGCGTCAACCAAGTCAGCTTTCGACATCACCACGCGTTCGACTGCACTGTCTTCATTTCAACATCGCAATAGCAGAAGCAGCATTAACGACGCCAACGACGAAGAGATCAAGACACACGCAACAAAACAAACTGATTGGAGTTGTGCAACCAAGCAGGATATGGCACTTCAATCTCGCTACGGAGAGTCCTTCGATCTAGTATCGAACATGACCAAACGAAAAGTGAGCGCTATGGAAAGCTTTGTGAGAGGCCAATACGAGGACACACTCCAGGACCACCACAACGCAGACGAGTTGATCGATATCGCACGGAGCTTGGCGCTTGAAAGGACCCGGCTGTCTGTCATGCGGGAGCACACCGTGGTGGGACCTGATGGGAAGATGGAGCCTGTCTCCGCGGAGTTCTACGTTCAGTACATACTGCGGAGGATGTGGTTCATATGCTGTCGTAAGTGATCCACACTACCTACTGTAACAATATGCATGCTAACGATGTTCCAAAGATGACCAATGTGGCATCGCCTTCAAGGACGTACCTCCGTTTCCCATCAAGCTATTGGACGCCGACGAGGATGCAGAAGGTCCGCGAGCCCCCGAGCACATCCGAGAGATACAGAACAAGGAGAAACATAATCAGCGTGAGAAGGAAAAGGCCGAGAAGTTCGAGAAGGAGAAGGCAAACGCTCTGTACCGCTCCAGTCTCGAGGAACAACACAGGCGTGAGATCCAGGAGCTGACTGCCGCGCACCTCAAAGAGATGCAAGAGCTCAAGGCCCAGACGCTTCTTGAGATCAACGAGCTGAAGAACACGCTCGGGTAACAGCAATGTGACGAAGATTCCAGAACTCTACAGGAATAGCCACACTTGACACGATTGATGACTACGGCGGCAGGGCGATTGTAGGGTTCCCAGGATGAGCAATTTTTTGAGTGTCCAAGCACTCGGCCGCATGAAACGTAAGGAAAAGTCCATGAGAGAAGAGCCATTAGGAAACATTCTTGATATGCAGAAAACCCGTTCTACACTACCTTGGGGTCCTCAATTTCATATTTTCCAGGTGTTCTTTGAGTTGTTATATACCCTGGACGTGCGCGCCAAAAGACGTTCGCTACCGAGACGCATCAGATCCAGTGCAGCCAGCGCAGGCCATCACTTACGCCAAAACTGAAATAGAAGGAAAAGGTTGAGAGATGAATTCGAGGTTGTTCTGAGTAGAAAAAGCAGTGATAGCAAGAAAGGAAACCATAACTAAGATCCCCAGGTTGCCACCTGGACATACGGAGAAGACGTAAAGACAGATGGCCATAGAACACGTTTGAAAACCTAGATAGGCAAACAAGAGCTTAGATAGCCACAAATTGATCCTTTCTCTGTTGAGCTTGAACTGCGTAAGGAAGTTGGGGGGGGGGGGCACCAAAGGCTGCCCTCGCAACACCGCCAGCGCTTACGTTTGTTTGTATTACAATGACGGCATCCACTGGAAGTTTCAGTCATATTCCTCCGAAGATTGTTTAGAGATTGAATTGAAGGCATCCTGGCTGTTCCCTCTCTCTCCCTCTCCCCGGCAACCTCAATGTAGCCAGTGCACCTAATCACACACGGCAACATTCATTGTAAGACGCCACTCTTTCCTCTCTACAGGCACTGGGAACTCCAAAATAATCCAAATATTTCCTGCCTACGAACTGACAACGTGACCACTCCAGGACCCCCAAAGGCGGAGATCGTGCTCTTCTCCGAACATGACTCCTCAGAACGAGGCACTCCCTAAGGACGAGTCCTCTCGCCAGGATCAACCGAATGCTGCGAACACCGTCACTTTCAGCCCCGGCGAGGGAACGCGTAGCAGCCACGGCAGCCACCATAAAGACAAGCAAGTCGCTGGAAGCAAGCGCCAGGCAGCCGAGATTGCCGCTGATGACCAAGTCTCTCAAATGAGCATGAGCAGTCAGGATGCCGCGACAGCGGACTTTGCCAACGCCAGCAGTGCGCCAGCAAATGTTCGGTTCAATCAAGCGTGGCAGAAGACGCTGAAGGAGGCAAATCCGTCGCCTCATGGAAGGGATCATATCATAACTTCGTCTCTCACAACGGCCGAAGTACAGAACCTCCGGAAGATCGTCATGAGAAAGCGTCCGAAAGCCCCCGGGGACGAGCCCTTATTTGGGTAGCCCCCGAAATGAGTGAGAGAAGAAGTTTTGATCAAGTCCTCAAGGAACTGACCGAGGGCGTCAAAGTCGACGAGAGCCGTGTCATACAGTTCGGATGGAAGCCCAACAAGCCCAAGGCGGCCGCCCAGACACAGCTGGCCTTGCCACAAGAGTCAAGGGTGAAGTCATCAGCTCAAGCGGACCCCGGAGAAAGGGGGAGTTCGAGACGTGATGGAGACGAGACGTCAGCAGACCTGGCATTCGAGGCATCCAACATTGACCCAGCGACTGGATTCCGTGGTGGACAGCATGCGGACTGGCAAGAGCTCCTCGACCGTATGGAGCTGGCTAAATCGGGATTCCTGGAAGACGAGTCTGCCCTCAAGTTCTTGCGATCACTGGAGCCCATAATCATCGATGGGGGTCCGAAACACGTAACCCCCCCCCCACCCTCCTCTACTTGAGCCTCGCCAGAATGGCCAACGATCCGCAGAGACGGGCGATGTTCAAAGTGTACTACGCTGAGGCACCGCGGGAATGGTACTGTTTCATAGCGATGTGCAGGCACGGCTATGAGGACGAGCAAGCCCTGGCCAGCGAAGTTAAATGTGGATGTTCTCGGGCGCGGACTACGTGCCTGCAGGTTCGCATACGACGAGGCAAATGGGGAGCTTTTGATGTTCGCTTCAGATAAGAATCGCAAGGGCACGCCTCGGTATCCGCCCAATTTCACCTACTGTAATCAAAGTCCGTCATTCTGTAAATCAATATTCTGAATCACCTCTTTGTGTTTATTGGCAGCTGGAGCGGTCCTTAAGCAGGCCAGAGCCTGACTAGAAGTGGTAAGGGAATCTGCTTGCAGTCCTAAGACATGTCCGAGTCCCAGTAATGTCCGGAGCAGACACAATTGTCCTAGCAAGTGGGCCCCATAGTCTTCAAAATCTAATGCATAGCCCGGTACTCATTGCCACAATCTCCCAGCTTTTGAAATATTGCCTTTGTCTTGTGCTCACCCTCGCCCATGGCGATCCTGTCGATAGCCGCCATTTCATCCTCATTCAGCTTGAACCGGAAGATATTGAGATTCTCAATCGCGTGGCTCGACACACCTAGTCTGTTACCCACGATAACGGCACCGACGGCGGGCTGCTGAAGCACCCAGCGCGAGGCGACGTGTGTAAGTGAGATGCCCTCGCCGTGTTTCTCCGCCACCGAGGAGAGGGTCTTCAGGAGTGCTTGGAATTCAAGCCAGCTGCCCCAGGTCTGAACCATGTCGAGATACTGCGATTTTGGTAAGCATATAGGTCTTTCGGCACTCCGTGCTTGGGTCGGTGGTTCTGACCTTTCGCTGCGAGGGAGTGAGCCGGCTCGTCTCTGAATAGAGTTCAGGAGCGGGTTGGCCAAGCCATTTTGGCGAGATGAAGCCGCCGCACTTTTAAATGTACCCAATCAACGGCTGCTCTCAAACTGAAGTTATGACGGGTCCCCGGTGACTTTGGGACCATGTTAACTCACAAGAGACCCGTACGTCAAAAGCTTGATACCGTACTTCTCACACACGGCACACATGCGTAACAAAGGGCGCGAGTCAACAAGCGAGAACTGTAAAATCCCTTATCAACTCTGATATCCACTCCACAGCTGTAGTAGCATACCTGGACTTGATTGGAGACGAGCCCAACTACTCCTGTCTTCTCTACTAGGTACTTGCAGGCCTCCTCCGTGTGCTGGGCATCAAAGTTGCACAGGCCAATGGCGGATACAAGTTCAGGATGCGTCTGCGTGATTTTCACGAGTTCTACGAGTACATCCAAGTACTCCTTTGAAGTATACTGCGCATAGTGTCAGCCTCAATGCCCACATGTCGTCGACAGAGAGGTAAATGATGATGGCTCACATCGTGCCAATGGAACTGCAAGAGTTCAACGCGGCCACCGAGCCGTCGCGATCTCTCTTTGACAGCCTCCAGGACATATTCCGTGGTCACCGGCTGGCCGGTACGATCAAAGACGCACCACTTTGTCGCTGCGTGGACAGTATCACGCACGTCAGCTGGGAGCCTGTTCCGGAAGTCCCCATAGATCAGCTCGGCATCGCCGTAATGATCTGCCATGTCTTGAGATGGTTCTGTTAGTAAACAGTCCCCACTTTTCCCTCACTAGAGGACGACCGGTCAAAGGTGGATGTGAAGTGTTCGCAGGATGGCCCTAGTTGCGTGTATATGCCGCAACGGGATCATCAGGTCCAGACCATCGGAATGGAGCGATGCATGCCTGCCAAAACTACTCACCAGCAGTACTCAGGCCAAGCTCGACGAGCTCAGCAAGGGCCGCCTCCTGGCTCGCCGCGCTTGCGCTGCCCCATGCGGGAGAGGAGAGCTGCCAGAGCCCATTGAACACACGTGGCATGTGATGCGGGCCCAGCCGGAAGGTCTCTATATCCACACATCGCTTCGCGGCGCTTATTTTGATGATCCTCGCGGCTTCCGAAGACGAGCGCGAAGCCGCTGCCCCCGGATACAGAAAGCTGATGACATCCCGAACCTGCCTCTCTGCCCTGGTAAAAGGGTATTCTAGGGCCTGGGGTGCTGCGCTGGAGCAGTAGCTGGAGATAGCCTCAAATCTAGTCAGAAGACCTTGCAGTTCATCAAAAAGAGCGGATGTCGTCTCTGGCTTGGACTCTTTGAGTGCCTGGACGGCTTGCACGATGTCGCCTGAGACTTGGTCGAGAACTCTGTCCAGGTCATTCCCGGTTGCCCACCGTGCTCTTGCCTCCTGCAAGCTCTTCAAGAAATGCGTTAGGCTGGGTGAGAGATCAGCTTCGTGCTACTCCACAGGTCCATCAAAGTGGAAGGGCTGACTATGGCAGTGCGGCCTTGGCAAGCTTGCTCGAGAAGAGGCACCGTGTCGATGCGATGTACCGCAGGCAATCCTGCGAGACGAGACCATCGTCCCCCGGGGGAAAGAGGACGGCTGCATCGGTGAAGGCCGGCGGTGACTCGAGTAGCTGTGTACGGATGTGCTCGACGAAGGGCCGCTGGGTTGCGGCGCCTTGTGAGATGAGCGTCCTCAAGGCCGATCTCAGAAGGACAGGGGGCACTGGCCACACGGGAATGAGGTGAGATTATTGATGTTGGCTCCAGATTGGATGGTGCAGCACAATGTGCATCTCCAGGGCATTCGAAGCTCACAATTCGAGATGAGGACGTCGTCCATCATGTTCCTGATGCAGTGCACATGAATGATCAGCACCGGCATTATCAAATTAGTTTCCTCTTTCGGACCCCTCGCGCCCCAGAGTGGGACGACTCACACGTGCCCTGCAGCTGTCATCGTGGATCATCCGCGGGCGGCTCGCACTGTCTGTGAGGCAGTCCCAGAGGTCTCACGACTCAGAACCCCCTTCGCGTAAACTTTCGGCTCGCACCTATAGAAGCTCTGACTGAGGGTGATGTGTCACGGAAACCTCACGTCAAGATGTAGTAGCGAGATGGCAAAGGAAGCAGAGGCTGGGGTGCCGCCGAGTCATGACCAGCGGCACGACCGGCACAAAACCGGTGCGCTGGGTAGCTAAGCCACGTTCCGTGCCGCCCATCTGAGCGCTGGGAGGGATTCTGACGTGTTGCCCCTGAAGGAAAGGCGGCGGCGCTGTGGGTGGCGGCGGGCGCTTGTTTAGTTACATTGCGTTCGCTTACACAGTGACAGCTCAACGGGTGTGCAACTCCAACCCCTCGCTGGTGATCCGGTATGCCTCAAAATAGGCGTTGATTAGACTCTTGATATTTACATATGGATATATCTAGTTGTAAGTATTCTTGTAGAAAAATTAAAAGAGCCAGCGCTAGTAGTTTGGCATGTATTTTGGTGGCGGATGTTGTGGATGCGTGCTCGTCCCCATGTCGCGATCCATGAGCTCAACCTCGTCGCTGAGCGAGTCCCCAGACCTTTGCCCATACGAGACAGATATGTTGGTGGTCTTGACGATCCCATTGTCGTTCTTGGCAAAGGACCGCAGGCCGCTGCTGGCCCCCGTGAACATCCTTGAGCCACCCATGCTGTTGGCTGCGGACGACTTCTTCTTTTCCGTGTGCTGGTGCTTGATCCTGCGGAACAGACTGGTCATTCCGGGCAGGCAGGCGCAGATCACACCAGCGTACAGCTCGATGAGGGACCACAGGGCGAGATCGGAGTAGTCGTAAGTCGGGTTCGGGGACGACGCCCACGAGGAGAGGAACCTCAGGCGGGCGATGGAGCAAATGGTGACGAAAAGGCCGAGGAGGAAGACAAGGATGACGCCGATCTTTGTTTTCCAGTTCGTCTCGAGTTTCAATCTGCAATCACGAGTCAGTCATGATTCTAGAGGACGACTTGCCCTTGTGAGCGGGTACGATGATGGACTCACAGCTGCGGGATTGGCAAGAGGAAGATGAAGACATCGAGCACAATGTTCATAGCGGCGCAGACCCAGGTCTGAGCTGTCATGTCGATACACTTTCCGTGCATGCGGCCGTCCCAACGCGTCCATACGTAGCTGAACGGCTGGCAGTAACACAACAGCGACACAACGAAGACGAGGCAGAAGCACGCGATGAGCGCCAGCAAAGCGAAGCACATATGCCGGAAGCCCTTCTTGGGGAAGATCCTCAGATAGAGACAGACGATCGAGATCTTGGTGAGCGAAGACTCGATAACGTATGCGAATTCGGCGATGTAGAATAGCTGGGACGGCAGTCAGTACACCGATGGCCGAAACCGTGTATCGCGACACGGGCATAAATGGAACTCACCACTAGGACAATCGTGATTTGATTCGGGCTGAGCATCCAGATCTCTTGGCCGAGCCCGAAGATGACCACTGCGGAATCAATCATCAGCCAACACATCCTGTGAGCGTGCTGTCGAGACCAAACTCACTTATCTCGGCCCCGATCGTCACTGCAAAGGCCACAGCGGAAGAAGCCACGATGAAATAATCATCCCACCACATGGTTCCGCCAAATCGATCCGTGCGGGCGAGCATACGACAGCCAAAGGAGACCATGGTGACGAAGAAGAGGCTCCAGTATATGGCTCTGTCCTTGTTGCCATCATTGCGAGCTGTTTGTCCACATGCCGTCTTGATGACTTTTTCCGTCTCTGGTCATGGCGGTCAGCTTTGTCGAAGTCGTCAGCCATGGCTGAGAAGCGGGAAGACTTACTCAATTCCTCTTCTATTGTGCAGTTTGAGAGGGCGCATGATGCCGACTTTTTCAACAACTGACTCTGGTTCTGGCAGATACATGACAGGTCCGAGGCAGAGCAGGTCGAGTTGGTGACGGCGGATTCGAAGCATGATACCTAAGGAATAGTCCTCGCGTCAGCGGTCGCCGGCAGACACACCATATCGCACCCCACACCACCAGAAGGAATAGACGATCCGTACCGAACACTGGGGCAGTAGGGTTGTGAGTTGGGCGCTGCTTCGAGTCAAGCCAACGCTGGCAGCGAGCGGTTCGGCAAAAACCGAGGGGAGCAGCGCGGCGCAGATCGCCAGGGAGGCGGAAAACCTCACGGCCTGGAGGAGTAAATGCATGACGGGTTGCACTCAGCGCACATCAAGTGTCTGTTCGTGGTTGTTCGGATCTGACAACTGCCTGTTCGGAGTGTGAGAGGGAGGGAGAGAAGAGGCGCGCATGCAACCCAAACAAAAATGATAAACCTGATCTCAGATCTCCCGCGCACGGCCAAGACGTTCGAGAAGCGTGAACGTTCGCCGCTCGCGTGCCCGGGAGAGGAAAGTAGGGCGCGAACATGGCAGTGGAGCTCTCTTCATGGTAAGAGGAAATCGGCCGGAAACACACTCACAACGGGGCCCACGCGATGACCGGGGCTGGGACTGGGAGGGAGCCCCGCATCGTGTGTGTTGCCCATCTGGTCCCTTGCATCGTACCGTACCAGGGCCGACTCGGACGAGTTGGGCCAAATAGGAGAACCTTGAAGGGAAGGATGAGCTTCGGCATGGGTGGTGGCAGTCGAAAGGGGACGAACTTCGGGATACAAGGGCCGGCCTCTTGGAGACCCCTGCGCCGCATACGCGAGGTAAGGCCCCGTTGCAACGCAGCAATTTCAAACTCACTCGGCTCCTGTATTTGATGACCGGGTTGAGATGAGCGGGAACTTTAAAAGCTTCGGTATTGCAGCACAGAAATATGTACGGAAAGCGTTGGGCCGGCATATTTCAAGTGTCTGTCACCTGTCACTGCAACATCGAGCAGACTATTGTGTGACGAAAGTCCCCGAATACATACTTAGACCATCCCGCCGGCCGTTGCGCTACTCTCCCCGTCCCGGGGTTTGACGTGAAGGAAGACACTACACTAGTGTACTGTGTATAGTAGACTAGGAGATTTCCCTATTCCCCGTGAAACTGACACCTGGCTCTAGCACCGAAGCCAACCGGTATTCGTGGTGGAGGCTTTGTGAAGACATCCAGACCTGGCCTATCGGATAATTGATAAACCGTCTGTCCTCACACAGGCCTTTTGGCCAAGGAACCCGTCTGGTTGTTCTGACAGGTTGACATGAAGTAGCGGTGATATCGCCGGCCCTGATTGTTATGACCAAGGAGCAGGCCAGATCTCTGATATGACCTGTCAACCACAGGGAGAGCAACCTCGCCTGCTGCTTTCGGATCCTACCAGGCAAACAGGTCGCATCGCGCCTTGTAGCGGATGGGCCTCGGCTGCACAAGGCCCCATATTTTGGCAAATTCGGAACCCTCGCCACTGGCAAGGTGCCCCTCCCATGGAACACGGACTGCGGGTCCAGGAGCCGCGGAGCAAGACAAGGAGAAGAGACGACGACGACGACGACGACGGCGTCGGCACGTGGGAATGGTCCACTGAGGTTGTTCCAGAGAGATTGAGTTCTCGGTCGAATTTTGCAGAGGTGGGCCAATGATCGTATTCACCGATCTAGGTCCATTGCTTACAGACTGAGGAGCCTTGGCAGGAATTAACGTGGGCTGGGTGGTTGGTAGCGAGCGGACCACAGATTATTGTTCGGGATGGATATCTGCACACACAATGGACTGATAATGGAGGAGCGGCGACCGGCAAGACCTGGGATACCCTCAGCATTGTCAGCCGGGGTAGTCCGCTGAGCCAAGAAGCCGGGGTGGGCGATCCTCTCATTGAAAGAAGCCGTTGGCGAGACACACCGGGCAGGGCCGGGGCAGCCTGGGCAGGTAGACGCAGAAGAGGGAAGAAATGTTTGCTCGGCATGTGGGGACCAAGTCGGCTATCTTACTGAAAAGGGTGCGGAGATTGTTTTGCTCTCCAGCAGCTGTCCCCACAAAACTCCATGGCTGTCAGGGATCATACCTTGACAGGTTTCACGAAGCGTGTGCCCCTTGTGGACAACCCAGACAATGTCCACGGTCTCGTCTACTGCAGAATATGGGGCCATGCACAAGCACAACCCACCATGGCACTCGTGCACTATTTGGTACTACGTAACTCTGTCTCGGCCGGGTCTGGAAGTGGTCCGCACGAGACTAAGGCGAAGGACATGTTGTGTGACGTCGCCACAGAGCTTAAACGCAGACGATGGCGGCGCATTGAAACCGCCTCGAGAGGAGTTGGAGACAGCCTCGGTATCTCGACGCTGGGCGTCGGATGAGGCACCTTATTGTGCGGAGTAAGTGACACGGCATTGCGACAAGCGAAGCCCATAAAACCCATCCGTAGGCCACTTGGCCGACCCGTCGTGTCGGTTTCTGGTTGCAACGCTCTCGACATCCGGGTGGTTTCAAGATCGTGAAAATGACCAGATTTCAAGTCACCAAAGAAGAACTCGCTGCTTCATTCGCGGCGGGCGCCGCGTTGCAACAGGCGGTCCTCCGCCATGGAGAGTGGGACAACTATAGCTTCAAGCTCATCGTGGGAGCCGCCACGGTTGAAACCCTCTTGAGCGCCTTCGTGCATGTTTACTTGTCCGAGCCCCTAGGCGATGCCATCCAGCATGCGCTATGCTGGACCCTCGCGGCCATCGCCGGAATATACGTCAGCATGCTGCTGTACCGGGCCTTCTTCCATCGGCTTCGTGGCTTCCCGGGGCCTTTCCCAGCCCGTCTGTCGACCTTCTACATGACTTGGCTGAGCGGAAGACGCAGGCAGATCTACGAGGATGTCAGGGCTCTCCACAACAAGTACGGCGACTATGCCCGGGTCGGGCCCACAGAGCTCTCCATCGCGGACCCGGCTGCGTTTGCCGCCATCCACTCGGCTACATCGCAATGCGAGAGGTCCGTTTGGTACAACATTCTCAATCCAACTATCTCGCTCCAGATGGTTCGTGACCGGAAGGAACATGCTCGCCGTCGGAAGGCATGGGATAGGGCTTTCAGTGGCAAAGGCAGGTAGCCGCCCTGATGCCTCAAGTTGCTTCACGAGATAGTAACTTATCTGTCACTGTGGAAATAACAACACTGACTCAGCTTACTAGCTTTGAAAGATTATGATGGTCGAGTGGCCGGGTACACGGACGAGCTTCTTGAGACCCTTGATACTAAGGCCAAGGGCAAGCCCTTCAATGCCTCAAAGTATTTCAACTATTACTCCTTCGACATCATGGGAGTGAGTTTTCCCACGGACAGGTTTAGCGCTCTTGGCCGCTAACATGTTACAAGGATCTCGCCTTTGGGAGGTCCTTCAACATGATGAGGGACGGGATAGACCACTACTTTTTCACCACCACACACCTCAACATGTCCATAATTGGGTTGTTCAGCCGTATGGTGTGGCTATTCCCAATATACAGTTCGTATAAACCCAGACTCGTTGACTATTTCGGCTCTTTAAGAATTTCCTGAGCTATTGTTTTTAGAACCTGTCCAGCTCGTTAACAAGTCACAGAGGCCACTCCCATCCTGAATCGTGAATACCATAGGTTCCAACGTTTTATCCGCTCTACGACAAAGAGACGAATAGACGTAAGCATCCAATGAATCCCTGGACGATACACTCTCTTGACTCACCAAGTTGACTGCTGGTGCAGAATGAGCCACATGTCCCGGATGTCTTCCACTGGATACTAAAGGAATACAATCAAACCCCAGACCCAAGCTGGCAAGAAACTGAAAACCTGGTGGGAGACGCAAGTCTGATCGTCGTTGCCGGCAGCGACACGACGGCCGCAACACTTACCTGCTTATTCTACAATTTCGCGACGCACCCGGAGGTGTACAAGACCCTACAGAAAGAGGTCGACGAGTTCTTCGCGGCCGAGGTGGCAAGCAGCGACTTCGATACCGGGTCCCTGGGGAAGCTGCGATACCTCCAGGCGTGCATCGACGAGTCCCTCCGGCTCTTCCCGCCCGTCATGTCTGGTCTCCAGAGACAGACGCCACCACAAGGGATGCATATCGGCGAGCGGTTCATCCCAGGGAATACTATTGTGCAGACGCCAACGTATACCATGTGTAGAGGTGAGTCTAATCTCAGTTCTACGCAGGTGACCCTTGGAAAAGATACTCACCAGCTGGTGATAGATCCCAGGGCCTTCCCGCGCGGCGACGAGTTCATCCCGGAGCGGTGGACCACCCAGCCCGAGCTCGTCAGGGACGCCGCAGTCAACGTGCCCTTCTCAGTTGGTAAGTGATAACTCTTTTCCCATTACCCCTCGAGGTATAAGGAACATGGGTGCTAACCATCCAGGCCGCTTCTCGTGTGTGGGAAAGCAGCTCGGCCTGATGGAGGTGCGCCGGGTCACGGCGCTGATCGCACAAAAGTACGATGTCGCGTTGGCGCCGGGGCAGACCAAGGAGGCATTCCTGGGCGGGCTGCAGGACAACTTTACGCTTGCCACGCCCGCACTGGACTTGGTCTTCTCGCCGAGGTCCTAGACGTGCCTGCATTGAGTGAACTTCATTCGTGACTGTGATCCTTTCTGTTCTTTTGCGTACCCACGCGTCTTTGACTGCTCAGCAATTACTGTAAGGTGAGAGACAGGATTGTTGCGTTGTCCAGTCACAATGTTCTTTGCACACCTCGTCCATCAAGCAACATTTGCATTTACCACACTATGAAGAGGCTTTAAAGGCGCTCGCAGTGGGCCAGGATTGTTTTGCTTTTAAGACCATACCTTGTCAAATTGTGAGTGTTTATTTCATTATTATATTAATGCAAACACGATTTGGGATCTTGCCATTTTGTCGTACTTGAAGACAACTGAATGGGGTGATTCCTCAAATGATTATTTTATGAAATCGAAGAGAAGAAGCATTTCCTCCCACCACGGCCCTGACAATCCATTCAATATGTCTTGAAATTGTCTCCCCGGATTAAATGAAGGGTGGAACTGTCCTTGGAACCGTCCTCGGGAAACTCCACCAGAGCCGAACAATTTGCTCTGACTCGAATTCCCAGGCTCGGCTGTAGCTCGTATGGCCGCGATTGCCTTTTTACATCCTATGTAGGCTTAGGTTGACGACGTATAGTCTTTGCATCTCAGTTGAGTTACCCAACTTTCGGCCAGGCTCTTGGTTGGGAAAGATTGGGGCGATTCAGCGTTATTGATCAATTCAAAATATCGACCGCATATATACAGGCGTTTGGGTTGGTATTAATTACACCAATCAAGTAGATAAGTCCATTAATATCATGGAGTGATACAAGTGAGATCTAATGCAGCTTACCCCAAACCTACTCGCTGTCCCTCCGAGAGCTGTTCATTCGTCAAGCCGTGGGCATAACTCTCGCCAATTGACTTTAGTACTACTCCATCAAGACAACGTATTTTTCCCTCCTAGGCCCATATCTTAAAGTCCTGGGAAAATTCGACCAAGGCCCGGTCTGTGAAGATCTGATTACCTTTGATGTAGGAGGTCGGGGTGACACCGTCTAATGAGTCGAGACCGTCGACTCTTAGAATGGTGTTGCCCGCGTTCACCAGCGGCTCCTGATTGTAGCTACAACTCCAAACCAGGCGTTATTTGTCGAAGTTCCTGGGCCGTCGAAGAGGATCCGGTCTGTTGTTGGGGGCCAAGACTGGAGAAACAAGGGCTTGACCTCCGCTCATGTTGGCTGAGAGCATTGTGAAGGTTGGCATGGACGGCAAACTGGCACCCAATTACTCGACCCGGATCGAGAGGGTCCATCCATGATACCCCAGATCTAAGACGGGCCGGTGTCTCAGCTTCCAAATGATACATACGTGGATGAGCTTGAACGAGATGATTTTGGTGTTCCCAAAGACCGGCTTGAGCAGCTTGATGTGATCTCAATGAATTGGCTCATATCGAGAGGCTATCTTCACCACGAGCAGCGAGAGGATGCAATTATCGCGGCAAGCTCCCGGCTCCGCACAAATATGATCATAAGTACTCCCACACAAGAGCCTCGTTCCTGTCCAGGGATATGTATTTTATGCTGTCCGAAAGGGACGGTACGGCTACCCGCAGCTGAGTCCCAAGAATGGCGGAGGACCTCAGCTGGGCGAAACAGGGCTTGGGCCTTGGTCAGGGCAGCATGGGCTGGATACTGCTCTCTGCATGTGCAAAAATCTGTGTTCCTCAGAAGCAGAATCATCCTTCTGAACCGATTGATTTCAGGCTGACAATGTGGTAGCACTAGAAATACTCGCCGTTGTCATTGCACCTTGCACAACATTGGCATCAATTGATACACCATTCTGACGGCGTTGAAGGTCGCTGTCGTTCAGAAGATCCTATATTGGGGAACGTAAAAACATCGTTGTTCATTCTACACAGCGTCGGTCTATCCTGCTCTTTCGAATGGAGCCCGAATCGCAAAGCATTGTGCACTTTCAACGCCGTCGCCCTGTCCACGCCTTGCTTGTATTGGATGAGTAGCCGAATGGGGCGTCTGGACTGGTATTATTTTGGTACCTATGTCTCTCACAACGCTTCCCATTTGTCTGCCGAACAGAATTATTTCACCACTTATCCCTAAACTTTGTGCAGCAGTCCGATGTGTGTACTTCACTCCGGGACTACTCCTGGAAACATTATACATAGCCACGAGGTCAAGAGCGAGCCAATCTATACAAAGAGGTAGAGTATAGAATGAGATTGGTCAACCAAACAGTACCCAGCATTCAATGCCTGATAGACTATAATTCAATCGGAATATCCGGCCAGAAACAATTTTGTAGCTAGTTACCTAGTATGCCTCGGCCCCAAATGACAGCATGTTGTGTTGCATATACCCTAGGGTATCTGCCGGGCTCACTGACCAGATAGTAACATGCGGTATCATGATTTTTTGATATGAGTACGTGCAAAATCTACCTAAAGGCAGAAGAAACAAGTCACAAAAATAGGCGGCGAGGTTCGTACGCCGCAAGCTCGCAATGCAGGGGTCTACATGTACTCATTGGGAGCTCCGGCAATCTGTCGAAGGAGACCCACTAGGGCGTGCCGAACCCGGCGCCGCTAACTTACTGGATTGTGGTGGAGCTGTTCGTAAAGCAGCGGGTGTCTTGCGACTTGCAAGCAACGAAAGACAAGATACGCAACCCACCAATTTACCAATCAGCTCCCCTAAGTCTTGAGTGGCAGAGATACTTCTTTGAGGCAAGTTCATCCCCTGCATACGTATGCCGCCGCGGGATGTGACGGGGCAATCCTCTGGACTGCCGGAAAAGCCGAGGGGGCGGGCTAAAGTCGGGGGCGTGTTCTACAAGCCGAGCTTGACTTCCGGCGGAAGTACGACGGAACCGAGCACCCCTCACAGTGGCAGACCCGAACAGGCTTGCCGGCGCAAGGAGAGAGGCTGATACTTAAACTCGTCCCTGGGATTCGCTGACTGACCACGCCCTGTCATAGCCCTGCCCAAGATGAACACATTCCGACGAGGGTTGACAACAATGGCATCACTCAAGACCAAGCCAAGCAAGATCGTCTGCATCGGCCGCAACTATGCGTGAGTTTCTGCCCTCTTGACAAACCCCTCAGTGGAAAGGTTGCATGGCCGCTCACACCTGCGCTCATCAGGGACCATGTCAAGGAGCTCAACAGTGCGAGGCCAAAGCAGCCTTTCTTCTTCTTCAAGCCCCCAACTTGTGTGCTGCAGCCTGGGGAGGGCCCTGTCATCAGGCCCAAGGGCGTCGACCTGCACTATGAGATTGAGCTGGCGCTCATCATGGGCAAGAAGGTCAAGGACCTGGCCCCTGACGATGAGCAAGGCGCCCTCGACGCCATTGAGAGTGAGTCCATCTACCCCCCTCTTTCCACCTTTCTTTTCAGATACTGAGCAAGACGACGCAAAGGCTACGCCCTGTCAATCGACATGACAGCGCGCAACATCCAGAACGAGGCCAAGAAGAAGAGCCTGCCGTGGGACATCTCCAAGGGGTTCGACACGTTCCTGCCCATCAGCAAGCTGATCCCCAAGGCCAAGATCCCGGACCCGCACCGGATCGAGCTGTGGCTCAAGGTCAACGGCGAGACGAAGCAGGACGACTCGACGGAGCTGTTCCTGTTCAAGATCCCCCGCGTGCTGAGCGACATCTCGCGCGTCGTCACCCTCGAGGAGGGCGACATCGTCATCACGGGCACGCCCAAGGGCGTCGGCCCCGTCGTGCCCGGCGACGTCATGACAGCCGGCATCCGCGTCGATGGCAAGGAGCTCGAGGAGGCCGCCTTGGAGGTCGCCGTGGAGGAGAGCAAGGGCGCGTACGTCTTCCAGGAGACGTGAGCGGTCAGAAGTTGCTTTTGAGAGGAGTCATGAGGGGCGTGAAAAAAAAGCGGAGGTGCATTTTTGTATTGGGTGCATATATGTACTATTATAAACCAATATAGAACTGATACAGTGCACGCAAAGCATACATCAACATCACCAACATTCACCACCGTCCCATCCATGCTCAGATCGCAGCCGCCTACTCCAGGTTCGGGTCCTGGATCGACCCAGGCTTCGGCGCCGCCTCGGCCACCTCGCCGCAGGCCTTACACGTCCTGTCGTCGGCGCTGGCCTTGAAGGCCTCGACGGCGGCCTTGATCTGGGTGCCGAGGTCGGTGCAGTGGAAGGCGGCCTCGTGGACGACGGCGCGGCACGAGGCGCAGTACCAGCGCATGCGGTCGACAGAGGACTCGGGCCTGCGCTGCTCGAGCACGACGCCGACGGTGTCGGCGAAGCGCACGGGGTTGTGCGGGGTGTTGCCGGGGAGCAGGAACATGTCGCCCTCGCGGATGATGACATCGCGGAACTCGCCGTCGTCGACGACCTTGAGCATCATGGCGCCCTTGTGCTGGTAGAACCACTCGGGCGTCTCGTTGATGTGGTAGTCCGTGCGGGCGTTGGGCCCGCCGACGATCTGGATTGGTAATTAGTCATGTGTGGGCGAGCATGATGGGGGTTGTGTTAGGCCGGGTTGGATCATCCACATGCCATGACCGTGAAGCCTTCATTGTAGACGCAGTAGTTGTTGATGGGAGGCTGCAGGAGGTGAGAATTCTCCTCGAGCCTGAGTAGCTTGCCGGGTCAGCTCAGACCTCGAAATGACTCGGGCTGCCATTAGGAAAAGAAGACTCACCACTCGGGCAAATTGACCGGCGTGGATAACATCTTGGTGGTGGCTACAGTAGGGGGTACAGACGGGGGATCGCGGGTTCTAGCGCGACACTGGAGTGTTTGGAGTTTTCCGGTTGCGTCTTTACACTGGTTTCAGTACCTTAATGGTCGTCCTTCAGGCCAGGCCAGCACAGGGTTGAGATTGAGAACCAGTTTTGTAGCTACGCACTGAATTGTTCACACATCTACTCGTCAACGTCGACAGTGTGCGGCAGTCTCGGAGTGCGACTCAGAAGAGTCGTGCAGTCATCCAATTCGTTCTTAGTAATTCAACGACGACAAGCTCCCATAACTTTTGCCCCAAGAACGTCGGGATGGCTGTCGTGGAGAATTGCCCTGTCAAAACCGGCGCATGGATCGGCTGAGCACCCCGCTATTCAGGGTCCAACCTGCCACTGCAGTGATAACTCTCCCTCCCTCCTCCCTGAAGCATGTGAATCAGTTCACTCCAGTTCCGCGTCAGAGCACGGCCCAGGGCCCGGCCCCCTGGCCCCAATGATCCATGCGGCCACTTGCTTGCACCCCGTACTGGGCTCGGTGCCGTGCAGCCCTGAAATGCTTATCTGCCGACGGAGCTCCAGTCCCTAGGTGGTGTGCACCCTTTGTTGGAGACAGCAGTCAGTCAGTTCAAACCACCCACCTGCGACAGGCGCATCATCCTTGGCGTGGCGTGCAGCTCCCAGAGGGATTGCGCAAGTTTGAGCAAATTACCAGTCAGCTGGTCGCCTGTGCTGTCCTATCCGTTCCCATCACGTCCTCGCGAGGCTCAAGCCACTTTGCTTTTGAACACAGCTCGTCCTTTTACATCAATTGTTTTATTCCCAGATAGTCCCCGAGACTGCGCCCGCTCCCTCCTCTTTCCCTCCCTCCAAACAGCACAGCAATCATCCTGTCCACGGAGCTTGCCTTGACCTCGAAACGTCCGAACCGCATCAACCTTCCAACGGCCCGCCCGATAAGCCCCTAGCGCCAACCTTGGCCCTTTTGACTCTCGACAGACCGACCGACCGTAACCTCCCAATCCAAGACAATGGATCATTCCCACATGGACCACGGCAATATGGGCGACATGCCCGGCCACGGCGGCCACGATATGCCCTCGCATGGGGACATGTGCAGCATGAGTGTAAGCACACGACACGACACCACGACGCCCGCTTGATTCCTGTCGTACATTCCACCAGGCTGACCACGCCCTGTTGTCGGGGGATCAGATGCTCTTCACCTGGGACACGACCAACCTCTGCATCGTCTTCAAGCAATGGCACATCCGATCCACCGCCGGCCTGCTCTTCAGCCTCATCGCCGTCGTCCTCATCGGAATGGGCTACGAGGCCCTGCGCGCAGGCACGCGCCGATATGAGGTCATCATGGACCGGAGGTTAAACTCCACCCCGAGTGAGTCTGCCCCTCGTCCTATAAGGAAGGTTATTTGAAAAGCAAAGGCAAGGGGAGAAGGGGGTTATATGGACGCAGCGGCATCCTCATGGTTATATAACCTCCAACTCCCTGACGGCCCGGCGACTCCCCTTTTCCCTTTTGATCCAAAGGTTCGCACTGGACAATGTTCCGTATTCGAAACGGTTCCTTTTGTGTCTCTTTGCGCTTTGAGTTTCAATGATCAAACAAAACAAAACAAAACAAAACACGTTGCCATGCCACGCGCTTACCTTGGGACCTTCGAGGCGACATCATTACTGAGACTACGCCGCTGGCGTGGGCGATAGGGCAGAACAAGGCGCAGGTGAACCAGAGGACGCACTTGCTCAAGGCGGTTCTGTACGCGGTGCAGACTTTTTATGCCTTCATGTTGATGTGAGTTATTCTGCGCAAGACTGCTGCTCGAGCACCTCTCCCCCAAGGGGCCCATCTATCGAGCGTCACGCTGACGGGTTCGGCCGCCGTCGCAGGTTGATTTTCATGACTTACAACGGCTGGGTCATGGTCGCTGTCACCCTGGGCGCCTTCTTCGGCTACCTGGTGTTCGGAGCACACACGCCTGTCAACAAGGAGACACAATGTCACTGAGGAACAAGGCGAGATTTGGCGTGTGTAGACCTGACCGAAATTGCATCAGCACGAACATGTGGTAATCAGGCGGCGTTTTGCTTCAAGTTTCATTTGGCTTTGGCAGCTTTCACAGCAGCAGCTTGCGCATCGTGCCGGCATTTTTTTGCCCAGCATCCGTCCAGAACACGAGTTTCAATACCCTTATAGCATAGCTTGCGGCGACATGCTTTTCCAGAGAGTTCGGAGCAGACTGGCTTGGCCACCTCTGAGAGGTGATATTATGGAATTATACAGCCCATCTTGTGATGGCTAGGAGCTCAAATCAAGACTTTGGACAAAATCAGATTGACTCTGCTAACATGACTCGAATATATATATATATAACGAAGAACAAAAGGGACGTCAATTCCCCATTGTACCGCTTACAACTATGTATTAGCCTGAAAAGGTGAACACAAGGACATCTATGTTCTAGTTTATCATCAACTGACGCACATATCACATCTTACTCCCCTCCTTGGCCTTCTTCGCCTCATTCTGCACAAGGTCCGCCGCGGCAGGCCTCTTCTTCTCCGTGAGCCTGCCCGCGCCGGCCAGCCGCTCGATGATGGCCTCGTCGCCAAAGTGCTTGTTGTGCTCGAACTCGGGCTCGCGCGCGTACGCGACCCGCGCCGCGTCCACCAGCATCCGGCCCGTCATGCCCCAGACCATGTACCTCCCAGCGTCCTCCTCCTCCTCCTCGAGCTGCTCCGCGATGGCCGCCAGCCCGCCCTCGCGCACCCGCGGCTTGGTCACGCGCTGGTGGTTGACGGGCACGTAGAAGTAGTGCACCCGCCACGGCGCCTCGTGGAACTCGGCCCACCGGCCCTCGTACCACTTGCCCTTCGGTAGCAGCAACTTCCTCTGCTGCTCTTCGTCCCCGCCGGGGGCCACCACCTCGTCCTCGGCCAGCAGGAAGTTGTGCAGCGGGCCCGAGAACACGGCCGCCACCTCCTTGGCGTCCAGGCGCGGCATCAGGCTCTCGTCGACGGTCGGGGTCGGGGGGCCGGCCGGGTGGTCGGACTCGTCGTCGTCGCCCGAGTGCAGCAGCGCCACGCACGGCCGCACCGCCAGCTCCGTCTTGGCCAGGCTGTGCGGGAGGCAGCAGAGGTGCTCGATCCGGAAGGGCTTTGGGATCTTGCTGTCGTCGATTGGGAGGCCGATCTCCTCCCAGGCCTCGCGGCGGGCTATTTGGTCTGCGCAGGTGGGGAGTGGGCATGTCAGCTGTAGCTGTTGGGGGTGGGGTTGGGGGAGACTATATCGCCGATTGAACATACAGGGCGTCTCTTCTAAGCTATCTGCCTTGCCCCCTGGGAAGGCTGCGTGGCCTGCGTCGCATAATGGCTCCCGGTCAGCCCGTCCGTCGCTCACAGGGCAGGATTGGGGCGGGGGGGGGGGGGAGTAGGGAAGCGATCGAAAAATCGCAACGGACCAGAGAAACTCCTCAGGCTCGCCGCGCGCATGGTGAGCACGACGCGCAGGTCGCCCTGGCGGTCCGCGTATAGCAGGATGAGCACGGCCGCCCTCCGGCTGAGTGGCAGCTTGTCCCACAGCGGGAAGGGCGGCGGCTTGTAGGCGCGCAGGCGCGCGATGGCGGCCTTTGTTCTTGTCACTACTATCCTGTTCATGACTCGAGAGGAGGGGTTGGCTTTGCACGGCCAGGGGAGATCGGACTGGGCAGAAGTGGGATATCTGTGTATATGTGTGTGTTGAGGTGGTATAATGTGCCCGTGCCAGCTGCTCATGTACTGACCCGTGACACTTGATTCAACGGCGCCATGCTCGACAGGTCCCAGTATTCGCCGACGTCGAACTCGGTGGGCTGTGGTGGTTGTGAAGTGGCCTGGTCTTGAGGCGGTTGTGGTTCTGGTGATCGCGATGACGTAGGCGCAACTGGCACAGCAGAAGATGCGTCTTTGATGCTCTGGACGATCGTCTGGACCTCAGCCTCGGTGGGCGCCGCGGTGTCGTCGGGGTGATGGTCTTGATCGGGGGCGGGGTGCCCGTTCTGGAGTTGCTCCGTGGTGCCGTTCATCTTCCTCACACCCTGCTGCTGCTGCTCATTAATGTGAAAGGAGGCCCTGACCGATGCGCGTGCTGCCGAGGAATTGGGGTCGCCGAGCTTGGATCCGACACTCCGGCTCCGGCGGCTGTGGGCTTGGGGGCCGGCCTGCAGTGCGGGGTGTGGGGATTGCTGTTCAAGGATGTCGTGCTGCTGGGTTAGACCCTTAGCCGCGGCGGAAGGCGACCTGCGGAAGGGCATTACCCAGCGGTACTCCAACGTTGACCAAGGCGTGCAAGAGTGTGTCCATGTCCCTTCCCCGGAAAACACGATAGCTTCTTCTTGTCAATTCCTCGACACCGAGTAATCCAGTACTTGGGATTTGTCCGGGACGTCTTAAAGTGGGTCCCAGCTACCAAAGTGGTCAAATTACGAACGACTCATCAAGAACAGAAAGAAGCCGACTCGCTCACACAGAACATGCCCCATGCGCACTCACGCTGTCGCGTGCCTCATGGAGCAGGTCTATCAGGGCGCAACTAGAGCAGCACGCCGACGGCTCTCATGAGAATTCATCTCAGTATTGTCTTTTTCAATTGGGACATCTGCGCCAGGCAAGAGTACCAGCAGGACCACCCTGGCATCCCGGGGTAGTCAACGAAGACCTGTATCCAGGACGTACTGCTGCATGAGACGCCCCCGACAGCCCTGACAATATGAGCGCGATCAACAAAAAGGCCAGGGCCAAACATGCATGCAAAGAATGTAATCTCCGAAGGGTCCGGTGTGATGTGATGCAAAAGCACCCGTGCAGCAATTGCCAGTCCGCACAGGAGACATGTGTCATTCTACCTTCGAGAAGGGGTCGGTGAGTTCTTCCGCTTTGCCAACCGATCATGTGTATTCCAGGCCTTACGAGACCCTCTTCATCTGAAGCACGATTGCACTGGAGGGAAAGAGAACTGAAGCACACTGTTGAGGGCACATTTCATGCTAACCGAGACCTAGCTATCCCCGTAAGCCGCGTCAGTCGAGCGTGAAAGATAGCTCAAGGTCATCGGAAGGAGTCGAGTCTCTCGGGGAGCCGAGCGGAAGCCCAGTATCATCAAGGAAACAGGCGAGCACGTCCAGCGAGTATGCCGCTGCATCAATACCTACTGGATCAAGTGTGGCGGCGGGGAAATCGGCTGCAGCTGCCTCAGGGGGCAGCAATCTCTTCTTTGGGGAGTCGAACTTCCTCACCCTTGTGCCGTCAAAACGGCCAGGTATCGAAAACAACGAGGATCCTCACAATGGGAGAATGTCCTTCTCCATTAAAGCTGCCTCAACGCCTCAATCACATAGCGACGCTTCGCCTTCGACGAATGTTATCCATCTTAGCCAGGGCACCGAGAGATATCTGAGGGAGGAGGGTGCGCTCACGTTCCCGAGCCTCCAGACATGCCTGCCTGTCGTACAGGCTTACTTCAAGTGGTTTCATCCATGCTTCCCCCTACTGGACCGCCCAAGCATAGCCAGACAACTGGTCTCTATGGATATCTCACCGCTCCTCTTCCAGGCTATGCTCTTCATCGGTGCCACGTATTGTGACGAGGGCGCGATCGTCTCCATGGGCTTTCGTGATCGTTCAGAGGCAAAGTCGTTGCTTTATACCCGAGCCCGACTTCTGTTCCACGCGGACTGGGAGAAGGATCAGGTCACACTCATCCAGAGCCTCTTCCTGATGAGCTTCTGGCGCGGCGAGTCAACCGACGTACGGGATGTGAGGTACTGGCTTGGCGCAGCCATAACTTTATCAGAGACGTGTGGCCTGCACCGGTCGACGAAGCTCACCACTCGAGACCCGCAGACTGCAAGGATTCGCAGACGGACGTGGTGGTCCATCTACACGCGCGAGAGGCAATCAGCTGCATCGCTAGGTCTACCCATGAGGATCAGGGACCAGGACTGCGATATCGAGCTCTTGACCACCGAAGACCTCGACAATGACGTTGACGACAGCCCGCTCACGGCTCTGGGTTCTCCCACGCCGGAGCATGTGATCTACCCAATCAAGATGGTCGACCTTGCCAGACTACTTGGTAACATTATAGACATTCACTTCATACCCGGGAAAACACCAACTGCGCAGGAAGAGATCATGCATCTGCAGTCTTCACTTGAAGCCTGGAGGGACAGCTTGCCAACCAGCTTGCAGAGGATATCAGACGAGGACAGCCCGTCCGTATGGATGTGTCTGCTTCATCTAGCCTACAACCACCTCAGGATATTGATCTACCGAAGTGGCTTCCTGTGCAAAAATGAGAACGACACCAAGGCAGCACTCGGCGCAGCAAACCAGATCAGCCGGATTGCCGAAGACATGTTGGAACGGAAGACACTTCAGGTAAGTCCCCGCCTCCCAAGACCTTCATCGCTGATGAGATTCAACAGTACGGTCAAATGCATTTAATAACGAGCCTGTTTGCCGCTCTGTGTATTCATGCCATCAACCTGAAAACCGCAGACGGGATTGGGAGGAGGCTAGCAGAGAACAGGGCTCAGATCTGTCTCCTTGGGCTGAAGGAAGTCCAAAAGTTTTGGCGCATCAACAACACAGTGCTCGATCTATTCCTCCAATACCTTGACGAATCCATTGCAAAGCGACTCCGGGGCGATGGCGACACCAGCCGTGATGAGGGAGCCTCGGCTGTCGTGTCTAGGGAAGGGAGCAGTGCCATGATGAACTCCGATCCACCTGCTCAGGAGACGCCAACCGGGATGCCCGACACGAATACATTCGAGGACCACTACTTCAACCTCCTGCAGACGAATTGGGAGGGAGACAACGCCATCGACGATCTCGGTTACATCTTAGGCACATCTATCCAGACACAGTCTCCTGGGGGGCCGATGCAGGTCAATGGGCTAAACTTCTTGGAAAGGTGGTTATGATCTTTCGCCTGAAGATTTTCTGGCTTGGGATCATCGGCAATACGGTTGATACTGTCAGATACATTGTCTTGGAGCTGTTGAAAATGCACCACCTATATACAGGTTAGGTGTGCCTCAGGTTAGCCAGCTCATCAACGCTTCTATTTATTGAGGTTTATGGCCTTGAAGGATGGGCCATATCTTATGGCTTCTATATCACAGCCATCTAGACGACATGAGCCTGTCGAAGTCTAATAGCTTCTAGGTAGCTGGAGCACCTTCTCACTGATGTAATTCAGTATCATCTCCCGGCTTACAGGAGCAATTCTCGGGACCAGACACTCGCGGAACCACCTCTCAACATCATACTCTGCGGCGTACCCCATGCCTCCATGCTGTAGTCGAAAAGATCAGCATGACATCCACGGGACTCTTCAACTGAAGCAAGAAACTCACTGTCAAGATGGCTCTTTCACACGCCGTGAACGCCGCCTCAGCAGCCATGTACTTGGCACTGTTGCAGGCAACCCCAATTTGGTCCGGCCGAATTGAAGTGTCGCTCCTGCTGGTATCGAAAAGCCTCGCCGCGTGGTATGTCGCCAACTTGGCGCCCTCTGTTCGATACTGGAGTCAGCAAGGATTCAAATTGCGGCTGATGAAGGCCGCCTCCGATATTCGTCAAGAAAGCTCGCCATCGTCGCGTATCACAACCGGACTGGGGATCAAACACGTACCCAACTTCATAAAAGCATCTGCCAGTGGATGAGAGATACCCTGGTTCATCCCTATCGGGCGCTGGAAGACCGTCCTGTCCTTGGCGTACTCTGCAGCTCTAGTCAGGGCCGCGTAGCCCAGCCCCAGCGCTTCACCGGCAAGCAGGCAGCGCTCGGCGTTCATCCCATGCAGGATCATCTTGAAGCCCTTGCCCTCCTCACCGATGAGCGACTCCGACGGGATGGCGTAGTTGTCAAAGTACACCTCGTTCGCGTCAACAGCCCGGCCGCCCATCTTCTTGATCTTCCGGATGTCCAACCCGGGCTGGTCCCGGTCGAGGTCGATGCAGAACATGGACAGCCCCTCGCTCGGCTTGCTCACCTCGGCCAGCGCCGTCGTCCTCGCGAGGAGCATCATCTTGCGCGCGACCTGGGCGCACGTGATCCAGATCTTCTGGCCCGTGACACGATATGACCCGTCCGCCTGCCGCCTCGCCGCCGTGCCCAGCCGCAGCGTGTCGAGCCCCGAGTTGGGCTCCGTCACCCCGAAGCACGTCCGCCACTGCCCCGACACGATGTGCGGGATGATGCTCTCCAGCTGTTCCCTCGTGCCGAACCGCGCGAGCGGCTGCGTCGCGTACACGTTGGCGTGGATAGCCTGCGCGCCGGCCATGCCCGCCCCGCTCTCGGTGATGGTCTGCATCATCATGGTCGCCTCCGATATCCCCAGCCCGGACCCGCCCAGCTCCTCCGGCAGCGCGATGCCCAGCCAGCCGTCCCGCGCGAGCGCCGCGTGGAACTCGGCCGGGTCCTCCTCCCGCTGGTCCTTGTCCTGCCAGTACGTGTTTGGGAACTGGGCGCACACTGCGCCGACCGCCTCCCGGACCGTGAGCTGGTTTTCTGTGAAGCCCGTCGTCTCCATCAGGCTTTTCCTTGTTGTTGTGGTCGAGAAGCCATTGCTGCGTGTTGTGTGGGCAGGGGCGGAGAGTCTGACGGCTGGCACATGGTGACGACTTAGACGGCATGCGTGCCTTGAGAGTAATCGAGACATGGTTGGTGGTGCTGATCTGCAACTGGGAATGTGTTCCGCCAGGCACTAACAAAGCAGAGCAACTTACAAACTCTAAATACTAGCTACGAACTGAACTCTTCAGCTCAGACGACCCAATTATTCGGTTAGTCTCGAACACATCATGCACAATTTCAAAGCACGGACAAGACGTCTACATAGCTCATCTCATCCGTGGAAAATGAGTGAGGGGGAGCGCCCTCGGTTACTTGGCTTAATCGGCTATTCAAATTCTCGCCCAGAATGTCTAATGATTACTAGAATTCTGGGCATGTCCACCGAAGATGTGTTTGCAAATGGACTTACACCACCCCTGCACCTTCTCCAACTCCTGGAGGCTATAGCAATGAGTGATACGAGTGGGACAATGACGATGGACTTGGGCCCGGGTCTCATAAGAACGAGCGAGGCCTTGCTGGCCATTACTGCAAGTGAGGTCAGGAAAGGGCCTGATTACACTTTTTTGAATATAACCAAGCACCCGATGCCGAGCGGGCAGCATGTCTCAGGCACAGCTTATCAAGCCCTTCCAATCATGGAGTCTCACAAGACTTCCCAGTGCAATCTCCACAAGAAGTAGGCGCTACGTCAGCAGCAGCACCTCCTCCCCAGCCGGGAAGCCCCTCCCCTTGCAAGGCATCACGGTCGTGAGCCTAGAGCACGCCATCGCGGCGCCCTTCTGCACGAGGCAGCTCGCAGACCTGGGCGCGAGGGTGATCAAGGTGGAGCGGCCCGGAGTGGGCGACTTCGCGCGGGCGTACGACGGTCGGGTCAACGGCCAGGCGTCACATTTCGTGTGGGCGAACCGCTCCAAGGAGAGCCTCGCGCTCGACTTGAAGAAGCCCGCGGACCTGGGCGTCCTGAGGGCGCTGGTGGGCCGCGCGGACGTGCTGGTGCAGAACCTCGCACCGGGGGCGAGCCGGCGGCTGCGCCTGTCGTGGGAGGCGCTCAGGGAAGAGCACCCGGGGCTTATCGTCTGTGACATCAGCGGGTATGGGTCGGATGGGCCATACCGGGACAAGAAGGCCTATGATCTTCTCGTGCAGTCCGAGGCGGGCCTGCTGTCGGTGACGGGGACGCAAGATGAGCCTGCCAAGGTTGGGATCTCTATCGCCGACATCTCGGCGGGGATGTATGCGCTGACGAACATCCTCGGTGCGGTGATCGAGAGGGGGAGGACTGGGAAGGGAAAGCGCATCGATATATCCATGCTGGAGAGCATGGCGGAGTGGATGAGCTTCCCGCTATACTATACCTACCAGGGCCAACCGCCGCCGAAGAGAGTCGGGGCTGCTCACGCAACCATATTTCCATACGGTCCTTTCTCAACCGGTGATGGCGGATCGGTCATGCTGGGGCTGCAGAACGAGAGGGAATGGGCCAAGCTCTGTAGTGACGTGCTCGAGGACGCACAGCTGGCGTCGGACCCGAGGTTCGAGTCCAACATGCTCAGGGTCGAGAACCGCGACGAGCTCAGGGAGATCATCTACAAGGTCTTCTCGCGGCTGACAGCGCAGGAGCTCCTGGAGAGGCTGGACCGCGCCGGCATCGCGAACGCCAAGCTGAACGACATGCAGGGCGTCTGGGAGCACCCGCAGCTAAGTGCCCGCGGGCGGTGGACTGAGATAGAAACCCCAGGAGGGCGGGTCCCAGCCCTGATACCGCCTGGGTTTGGGGCGGTTGAGGACGCGAGAATGGATGCTGTTCCTTCTCTGGGCGAGCATAATGGGAAGATATTGGCTGAGCTGGGCTTGGAGCAACAGGTTTAGAAGATTACACTTGGTGAAGTGGCAGCGTTTTGCGTGCGCATGGCTGGGCTAGAAATACCATTGAGATTAAAGTCCTGATATAGAAAAGAGAATTTGCCTTTGAATTCCAATTACACTAATTTACGCTAATTACAAATTATTGATTTTGTTGTTCTATCACGTAAGGTTCGTTATACAAGTTCTTGGCTGCGTGTCTGATTGCATTGATCTTTCCTCCCGCGCTCTCACTGTATAGCGCTTGAGAACCATGATACTAGCAATGATGATCGAACCGCCCTTGGATGTGGCAATTGTTTGACTAATATTTACTCATGTAAATATAGGCATGGATAATCTACATCTTACCAGATGGGGATCAGCACCTGGAATGGGCAACTCGAAAGCATATAACCGAGGTCCGGGTAGTTGGCCCCCCGCTCGGGACCGTTCCGTTCTATACAGGTCGGATCCACCGTTCTTGGGCCCAAAACAACCACTTTCAACATCTAAGTCAGAGGCCAGGAAGTCCCGGCCTGGAAGTGGGAATATCTGTCGTTTTCTTGTCCCGCGCTGGAAGCTGGTGATCAAGAACTCATTGCTTACAGCCGGCCAACCCCTGACTACCTTTAAACACTACGTACAGATTGGACAACCATACAGAACAAAGGAACTCAGGCATCATCTCATCTGGGGTTGAAAGCTGATGAGCATCGTTGAGAACCTCCAGGCCGCCTAGGGCCACGGACTGACACGCCATGGCAACACTCTTCACCCCCTCCACGCCCCGTCTTCTCAGGCACGCCTGCCGGGGCGGCAGTGGCGGCAGCACCAGGAGGAGGACACTGATGACAGCCGCCGAGGCAGCCCAGCAGATGCTCCACTCCTTCGAGGGCCAGACCAGGGTCCAGCGGCAGGTCCTGGACGGGCACCAGCTGCAGAAGCTCAGCCTGACCCTCAACCGGCCGCACCTGCACCCGGGGCTGGACGTGACGCGCGGGCCGCCGGCGGCCGGGACCCCGCTGCCACCGGGCTACCACCTCGTGTACTTCTCGCCGGCGAGCGTCGAGTCGGAGCTCGGCGCCGACGGCACGGACAGGACGTTCAACGCGCCGGCGCCCTTCTCGCGCCGCATGTGGGCGGGCGGCCGCATGACCTGGTCCCCCGGGGCGGCACGGCTGCGGGTCGGCGATGAGGCCGAGGAGCGGACGAGGTTCGTGGGCGCGGCGGCGAAGAAGAGCCGCGACGGGTCCGAGATGGTCCTCGTCGACGTCGAGAAGGAGTTCTGGGGCCCGGAGGGGCTGGCGCTCGTGGACCGCAGGGCGTGGGTCTTCAGGCCGCCGCCCAGGGAGGCCCTGGCCAGGTCGGACGCGCAGGTGGCGGGTGTTGTGCCCGGCGCCGTCGGGCGGCACTCTACGGTGGAGGATGTGCCAGTGATTGGTTCCGGTGAGTTGGTGATGTTGAGGCTCCGGGAACTGAGACTCCCTTTCTCATGGCTGAGTGCTGACTGTGGACACAAGACACACCGCAGCGCAAGTTCCAGTGGTCGCCGGTGGCTTTGTTCCGGTTCTCAGCGCTGACATTCAACGGACACATGATCCACTACAACGAGGGCTGGACGAGGAACGTTGAGGGCCACCCCGCTACCGTGGTCCATGGGCCACTGAACCTCATCGGGATGATGGATTACTGGCGAGATGTCCACGGCGCTGGGAAGGAGGCCGGTGACATCAGTTACCGCGCACTCTCACCACTCTATGCAGGAGATGAATACGCGGTTCGTACAGAGTCGGCGAAGGATGTAGAGGATGGGAAGAGCTGGGACATCGTTGTTGCGAAAAATGGTACTGTAAATATGAAGGGCACGATATCGGCAGCCTCATAAGATCTTTGGAGGTTCCGATGTTGAGTGGGTAGCCTCAACTGACCAATTCTGTATATTAATCCCAGTATCTTGTAAGTGATGCATTCTCTACCCAACGATAGTTTAGACTTCAGTCCGGGTTAGCCAAATGTATGCGCATTCCTTTCGGCCGAGATGTACCTCACAGCTTACCTGATCAGCACGCCGAGAGATTTATGACCACAATCAATCTCCAAACCGACCATTGAGGAGCATGGTTGGCGCTGTACATGCAGTCTACTCTATGACTTACAAACCACCAGATTTACAATCAATTGTAGGCAGCTTGACGCGAAGAAACATTGCAACCTGTGCTTGGATGAGACCTTTACAACGGCCACGCTGGCAGAACGCTCACCACAAGTAGAGAGTCACTTCGAAACGTGGGTCAGATAAACGAAGACGCTTGTAAACTCCGTACAATCCTAGCAAGTCTTGGTCTCTCACATTGGCCTGAATGCCATATACACATGCCTAAAATGGCATTAGAACACAGTATTTTCTCTCTCCATCTGCTTTCTCATCCATCCGAATCCCAATCCCATGGTAATCCTCCTGTGCGGTCGAGTAACCGACCCTTCATCGGCTGTCACCCAAGTCGTACACTCCAACGCGTCGTCCACACCCCTGTTCGCTTATCATGTCAAAAATTCCGAACCATGCGACGAACCTGAAAAGAAGTCTATGCTCCCAATATCGCAATTTCTCTCCTTGACGTTTCTTAGTACACACGCTTGAATGGAGGAACAGCCTTGCACTCGGCCTCATCAAGCGTGTGGCCGATAACCTTGCGGTAGGACAGGTCGACCTTGCCGTGTGGCTGCTTCTGGAAAGACAGGGTGTGCTTCATCCAGTTGACGTCGTCACGGTCGGGGAAGTCTTCACGGGCGTGGGCTCCACGAGACTCCTTTCGGTTGGCGGCAGAGGTGGCGGTTTGGGTGCTGTAGCTCGTCAGTAAGAGGGCGTAAAAAGAGAGTATCGCTTCATTGTTACTCACGCGCAAGTCAGGAGGTTTCTCAACTCCAGAGTCTCGACGAGGTCGGAGTTCCAGATCATGCTGCGATCCTTGATGCCAACATCCTTGAACATTCCATCAACCTCGGTGATCTTCTCGACACCCTGGTCCAGGGACTCTTGTGTCCTGAAGACGCTGACGTCCGTCTGCATCGTCTTCTGCATGGCTAGACGAATCTCAGCCGTGCTCTTTGGTCCATCGGACGTCCGGACCTGGTCGAGCATCTCGATTGACTTGGCACCGGCATCGGCGCTGATAGGCTTGTGCTTGGTGCCGGGTGTGAAGTTATCGCGGATGGTGTGTGAAACAGCACGACCAAAGACGACCAGATCCAGGAGAGAGTTGGCTCCCAAGCGGTTGGCACCGTGGACGGACACACAGGCAGCTTCACCGCAGGCGAACAGGCCGGGGACGACCTTGTCGTTCCCACTGTCATCAACAGTGAGCACCTCTCCGGTGTAGCGCGTTGGGATACCGCCCATGTTGTAGTGGACGGTAGGCAGGACAGGAATCGGTTGCTTCGTGACGTCGACACCGGAGAAAATGCTGGCGGTCTCGGAGATACCGGGCAGACGCTCGTGGAGGACCTCTGGAGGCAGGTGGCTAAGCTGAAGGTAGATGTGGTCCTTATCAGGGCCAACACCACGGCCGTCACGGATCTCCATGGTCATGGACCGGGAGACGACGTCGCGAGACGCAAGATCCTTAGCAGTTGGTGCGTAACGCTCCATGAAACGCTCACCCTGGCCGTTCAGCAGGTATCCACCCTCGCCACGAGCACCCTCGGTGATCAGGCAACCAGCACCGTAGATACCGGTCGGGTGGAATTGGACAAACTCGAGATCCTGGTTTGGCAGGCCAGCACGGGCAACCATGGCCATGCCGTCACCGGTACACGTGTGTGCAGAGGTGCAGCTGAAGTATGCGCGTCCGTAGCCTCCAGTAGCCAAAACTGTGTGGTTCGAGAGGAATCGGTGCAGGGTACCATCCTCCTGGTTGTAGGCCAGGACACCGCGGCACTCGCCGTCCTCCATGATCAGGTCAACGACAAAGTATTCGATGAAGTAGTTCGTGTTGTGTCGCAGAGATTGGCCGTAAAGAGTATGCAGCAGAGCGTGGCCGGTTCGATCGGCGGCGGCACAGCATCTGTAGGCTTGTCCACCCTTGCCGTATTTCTGGGACTGGCCACCGAAGGCACGCTGGTAGCTGCAACCTAGTCAGCCACTATCTCTCCACGTTGAGCCTCATGCGAGCTTACATCTTTCCATCCTCGGTTCGTGAAAATGGGCAACCGTAGTTCTCGAGCTCGATGATGGAGGCGGGTGCCTCTCTTGTCATGTAGTGAATGGCATCCTGGTCTCCAAGCCAATCTGAGCCCTTGACGGTGTCGTACATGTGCCACCTCCAGTCATCCTCGTGCATGTTTCCCAGGGCTGCGTTGATACCACCTTGTGCGGCGACGGTGTGACTTCTCGTGGGGAACAGCTTCGATATACATGCGGTGTTGAAACCTGCCTCGGCGAGACCAAAGGCAGCTCGCAGGCCGGAGCCGCCGGCACCGACGACGACGGCATCGTATTCGTGGTCCTTCACAAGTCTCCGTGTTAGCGGGCGCGCGTATGGGAGGGAGAGAACGGTCGGGGGAACGCACTATCACTGGGTACTTGGTGCTGACGAAAGGTGAAGCCTCTTGGGCTCGCAGAGGTCGGTTCGCGAATATTTTGGCTGTTGACGATCATATCAGTTTCGGGAGATCCGAGCTTCAAGACGACGGAATGCAGACGAAAACGTACCAGCTGCTGGAGTGGAAGAGAATGCCCTCGATTGGCTTCTCGCCAGGCGAGACACCTGTGTGTGGTGTTGTGTTAGCTGCCTGTTGTTGAACAGGTGGGACGTTCGCAAGCCTCCTCGGGGCGAGCAAGACGAAGCGCGCATGTAGCCGGGGAAAGGCACGGGCGCAGAGTGGGAGGGAAGCTTACAGCCGGCGTCGAAAGAAGCCTCCTCATAGCCATTGTTGGGGCCATGGTCGAAACGGGATCCGATCTGAAGGTAGAAACGAGGCAGAGGTGCGTTCCAGTAGACAAGAAACTCGCCCGGCAAGTCGTGTGTACAAGTGCTGCATGGGAGAAATGGATGATGTTGCGAGAAAGGTCGCACTGGGCAGAGCCGGAACGTTGAGGAAGGAGCCAATCACAGTCGGCTTATTCGCGTTGATTTGCCGAGGCGATGCCGACTGCAGGATCACGTGCTGTCGCCTCAAACGTCTTCCAACTTGATTCCGATTCGAGTGATGATTCATAGGATGGAAAGCATAGTAAATATAGCACGTTGCAGACGATTGATTGCGCCTTGACTGCCCAGCCAAACGTGTCTGGTCTGAATGCACACAGGGCCAAACGAAATACAGGTCACACTGATCTCAAATGCACTGCAGTGGCTACTTCTTGACCAGTACACACACAGTCTCTGCAGAGTTACCTCCTTGGAAAGTCCTCCTGTGGGATAAACTTTCGCGGAATGATCTCCTGCGGTCGATACATTAAATGATATTCTTGTCCCCTAGTATAAACTTCAGGATCGTACCCAGATAGGCTCTATCTGTCCCGCCCCTCTGATCTCAGGTGCTCTCAATATACTGAATCCCTTCTCAACCTTGAGGATCCCTGCAAAGTGCTGTGTCTCTTTGCGTCTATCTGATGAAGTTGAGTATCATACATGTCCGGGCATGGTCACTGGTAAGTCATGTGTCAACACTACATACAGCGGCTCGATTGGCTGTAATACGAGTGAAGTCGTCCTCCTCAGTCATCATTTGCCTAGTCGTGGACAGGATTTCATGTGCTCATGTCCAAATTCCCGAACACTGGCACTTTGTCAGCGTACTTGTGTCGCCTTCACACAATCATAGTTTAGAATCTGGGGTCCCCCCCCCCAGAGCCTTGCACCGGCATATACTGGTGAGGTCACAGTGAAAGACGCAACCCAGAAGGCCCCGGAAGTTCCGACAGTGAAGACCATGTCTTGGCTGGCTTCATATTGTGGTTGGTCAGCCAGTGAGGAGAAAGTGGATGTACTCTTTTTTGCACTCACATTTTCTTTGACACGCCGACGACACCCTGTCGATAAATCACCAGACCTCATTTGGCCGTTTACCCTCTTTGGCTCCGGGCGGTGCAACACCTGCGTCTTGATCCTCTGCTCTCTCTATCTGGCCCACCTCGTCGATAAGTATATTTGTAGCGAGCCTCAATATCTTCTCCCGGAATTTCTCCGATTCGTTGCAGGCACAAGGATTCTGCCTCTCCTGATCCCAACCCGGGGAAGCTGCATAAAGGTTGTCCAGTAGCTCTGGCAGGTCTAGAGACCTGCTGCAACTCTGGGCGGCTGCCAAGTAGCTGTTGGGTGGAAATGAGGCAGTATAGTACTCTGCTACCATTGAGTCTATACTGTGGTATCCTGCTGCTTTGCATGCGTCGAGGATCATCTCAAAGCGGTCTTCCAGATTCGCTGGAGTGGTGACGATATGATCGATAGGGGAGCGTCCCATACCACTGTCACGTCCTCCCATAAAATTGCCCCTTGAGTCAAGGAAACTATTTGGGGTACATATGGAAAGAGCAGAAGGAGTGCTTGCTGGTGGACTCACAGCCCCAACCGGAAAGCTTATGAATGCTTGTTGGCCAGCGCATTCGTCCGTGGCCGGGGTGGGCAGACTTTGTTCGTTCGACCAGACATGCCCTTCTGTCTTCAAATCGAGATGCTGAGCTTCATGGCAGCCTTCTAATAGGGCCTGTGCGTGCGAGATGCCAGGACTGTGTGTGGCTGACAAGCAGGATCGTGCTCGCTCGTATGGGTAGGCGCTTCTGATGTTGCTAGTAACATCGTAGAATTGGCCAGTGTTGAGATCCTCGCCAGAGGGGGCTTGACTTGTTTGCGTCAAGAAACTGAAAAGTGTCAGCTCATCACGACCTAACAGGATTTGGGGTTTTCTTCGTGCTGACAGTTGAAGGTCACCAACGGTCGCCGTCGGTTGTACGTTATATGAGAGGCCCGGCTCTTTATCACAACTCTCACGAACCGGTCGTGTTGGTGAATGAGACTCGGTCACGGAGTCCGGGTCTTTGGCCCTAAGACGGACAGTATGTCTCTTCCCTATCCCGGACCATGGTTAATAAAAGCATCTCTGTTACAGTGGAGGAAGTCAAAACGACGCACTTTTGCGATATTCTCTTTGTGCCAAACGGTTTCTCTTCCTCATCGGGGATTCGTCCTCCCAACGAAAAGAAGCATCACCGATCCTTAACAAGCAGTCACTCACGTCCATGTCTGTCGGCTGTCAGAACTGATGTGATATGATTGAAACCTGTGGCAGTGGAACAGAGGATATAAAAAGGTTTGAGGGGACATGGATTCTCGCGTGCGGAATGATTCTGCAATCGCACCCCTGCTTTCTCATCTGGAAATGGCACACGCCATTGGCGATCTAGGCCTCTGCGCGAAGGTCCACGCGACGGTGAGAGCGTGTGGCTCAACGAATGAGCGTGGGATATACTTCTCTACCCGATCGGGTGCCCTTAGCCAGCCACGATCAGGACATCGGGCAGACCTCTCAAGGACTCTCATCCGAATTTTCGGAACGTCCTCGAGGATATCGTGCCCCGTTGCTCAGCCCTCATGATCAAAGTATAAGTACACGCACACCCGCTCGGTGTGATTCACACCTTGTCAATATTCTTATGCTCATTAGATTCTAGCATATCACATCGCTCAGCGTGCGGATTGGTCCCTCGGTCATGACAACAAGACTCAGGGTGATGATGCAAGGGTGATGGAATTGCTGTCAGCGGGGCCGCGTTGCTTTTCCGTGGTGCCCTGCATCGTCCATACCCAATAAGTACGCCACCGGTGAGGCTGAGACTGAGACCCCACCCCCACCTCTCGCGAACCCCTCCAGATCTTGGAACTAACGTGCTTTTCCATGGATGTTCATAGGCAGATTTGACCTTGGTTGGACCTCGAAGCTGGGTACGCTTGCCGTGTGCCCGGCGCCCACGTAGATCTCCCACGGGTCGGAATGCGATCTTGAGTCTCGTTCGCTGCGTTTCAAAGCTGTCGTGCACCCCTCTTGACCAAGCTCTTGCGATTGGATTATCGTGATTGTTCCACGATCTCCCATCTTGCATTATGCACGTTCAAAGGTGCCCGTAGCAGGTAACACTGCGTATGCAGCTCCAATGGAAGCCGTCGAGGGAAAAGAGCGGCCCGATGAAAATGATCAGGAAGCTTAAATCGCATATGGTCTCGCATTGACTGTCCGACACAAATCAAAGTCAAGGAGTCATCCTCTGGCATTCATACGGGCAAGCAATCATCATCATGATGCCCTGACTGTTCGTGCTCGATTGTCCTTGGGCCGGGTGTTGAGAATCCACATGATCTGTGTGGACATGTCAAGGGGTGTTCACCGCTGACGCGTTGCATATGCTGTGGAACAAAACCCTTCGATGGAGAAATTAGGCGTCCTGCTGATCAGTAGGCCAAGCCCGGTCACCCGGGAAGGCGCTTTGATAGGTGATATACATCGTGACAAATACAAATATACATCTGAATTCCGCAAAATGATTAAGACGAAGCGAAGGGGGTGGAATGAAAGGAAAAGTCAAGCCGTCTCGTCCACACTCTACACTAGATCCAATCAACTTACAACTCTCAGGCCTCGCGACAAGCCCGACGTGAACATACTAGTTGATCGTCCTGGAAGATAGTCACGCCCCGCCTGTGGCGTTGCTGGAGTATCGTCTGGTTTTCGTCTCTTACCTTGCAGGGGGTGGGTATCCTTAGATCCGTTTGGCATGGTGGCCCCACGTCTCTCACATCCATCCACAAGGGATAAAGGCAAGGTGTACAGGCTAACAGCCGGCGCAAACTTCTTCGACATCGGATCATAGTCGTTGAACTTCTCCTGGGAGTTGCGTAAGCCTTTGACCAAATTCGCCATTCTGACAACAGTTGGCTAGCCTTGACCCGGGGTTAGACGGTCTCGCTGCTCAGCGCTCCGGAATCGGCACTGGGAAAATCAAACCGCGTAGCCGTTGTAGCCCTGGCCTGGTTTCTCCAGCAGTAGACGTTATAGTCGACGATGACACAGGAGGCTGGCGATTCGGAGTAATCGCAAGAGGGTTCCATACATAATCACCCGTGTGGCCTTGCGAGATGGAGTCACCAACGATCATTAATTTGACAGGCGCTCTGGGCTTGACTGTCAGAGGATTAGAGAATTGTAGATGAGAAGGAGCACTTTCCACGGAATGACGGCTCAGTTTTAGTTCGCATACGTCCCATATACTTGCTCAAGTGCTCACAGAACTGAGAGGGCGACTGAGTTGAACAAGAGCAGATCAGAGTTATCTGATGAAGCCTCCATGGTCATCTAGAGAATCTTGAAATTTCTTGATACTCAGCTTAGAGCCGAGCACGCTCATCCCCTTGTGTCTTGAAATCATCACTTACCAACGAGGCGGTCTGGCTGTGTCACTGGCGGATTTGAGACGGCGTACTGCGTTTGCTACACCATAGCCACAACCACCAAAGTATTAGAATTGTCCAGAAGTGTTCTGGACATCCAGTGTAGCTTATTTAGCTGTGCCTTCTCAGCACTTCTCATGTTTGGCTCCCTCGGGGCATCCACTCATTGCAGAGGGTGATTGATTTATATGTTCTTTCGATCTCGTTAGTGTTTGGTCGGGATATGTGGTTCCAATGGTATGTTTCATTCACGAATGCACATGTGATGGTCCAGTGCCTCTTTTGACTTTGTAGCTGCATATGTATTTGATAAATCCCTGATTTACGCTTCATTTCAGATTCATACCACAAATTCCCAGATGCGGCCTTGCCTCGAGCTTAAGGTGTCCGGACCAACATGAAGGGGAAAAAAGACAGTTCAGAACCTTGGAATCCTAGTCGTTCGTTTCGACTCATCTTCTTCCAAAATTCCCAGATATCCAAGAGGAGACTGGTACTTTGTGACTTTAGAGAGACCAAACACGACGCTTGATTTTGCCTCCTGCTGTGCCGTTACTAGTCCATGGCGGCGATTAAAGCGCCGTCAGGTGCAGCCTTCGATCATGCCCCGGCCACGTTCCTGTAGAATCTGTCACGAGTAGACGCGAATTGTCACTAGTAGGCATCCTAATTACCCCGGGAAAATGGTAGTGTAGCATTGAGCGGCTCAGCCAGAATATTGACACGACACTATAGCATGCTGCCTCGGTAGCACTGCTCTAAGCTCATTAGCCTGCATCTTAATATCAGGATACCCAGGTGCCCTCCCTGCATGCTACTCCTTCAAATGACCGGCGCCACCTGCACAAGGTTACACATTCAAGAGCACAGAATTGTAATCACCGTGTGGCCTTCTGGGAGACCGCGCATGGACTACAGCTCGACTTCCTCGGTCACCGTTGTTGTAAAGCCCCCTTGTTAGGCTTGTCAACACTGTAATACCGGACAACTCAATTCATCCAGTATCCTTCATAACATCGGTCACTCGCTGTCTCATCCAACATCAGACTGTCATTTTGGCCATATATCATGGAAACTAGCGCATATCGTTGCCCGAATGTCGAGGTAACAAGACAACAAGATGCTGATGGCCTCAATGGCTGTGGCGCCGTATTCCAAGGTTGTGAGATATCCTTGTAAGTGTGAGTGCGGCTGGCCAAGTCAATTTGAATGAAGTATCGAACATCACTGGCAACTTGCCCTAGCGCCGTGCTCATCAAATGCCTGCGATGGACTTACGAGCTTCTTCAGCCCACTTCCTGCAAGTCGGCGAGAACGTCATTTTCGAGAATCTGACAAGCTTGGCGGAGAGCCCACGGCCAGAATTACCCACAGAAGGGTCCATACGATGTCTCTTTTGGATTAATCCACGTTCATAAGCGTGTCCACAGACTCATTGCACGTTGTGATGAGTGGCGACTTCGAACTCTGCAACACAGAAAACGTCACTCCATCAGGTCTTGGCCCGTCTCGCCGAATTCTCACTACCCAGTCTTGCGGTCGCCAAGCTTGTCAAGCTTAGTGAAGTTCCCGCGTTGAAGAGTATCTTCTTCGACTCATCGACCAACGTGATCTCGATCATCATCTGAAACACCCCGCTCTTGTCGCGTGCAGGTTTTCAGAACATGTGGGCGTTCAGGGCGCCATCTTCCATTACCATGGGTAGTCCTCCCGAGGTATTCTGCACGACTGACGTACATCTTGTCCGTCTCTCTACCTTGCGATCGTAGGCTGCTGCTCAAAATCAGAAGGCTAGACTGTGGTGCAAATGCAGAGTAGAATCCGTGGCTCGGCTGCCGGACGCTGTTCCAGGCCCGGCCCATCATCAGAGACCAGGTGTAAGCTCAAGTGGGGATGCCGAATTAGACTGCATTCCAGGAGGCGAAGAATGCAACGCCTGGAGTCTTTCACAAAACACTGAATGTTCCCTCGACCCGTAGAAATTTCATGCGCAAACAATGTAGACGAGCTTGTACCAGTATGCTCGCCGTGCTTGAGGCATGTGATTGTGGCAGCCAACGTCTCAGTTCACGGTTGCTCTCACTTTGACTCCCCGGCCTCCACGCTCCAGCAATGGGCGAGGATGAATGCCAGACGATGCGTAGGATGCACATCTGTATTTCAGCGGTGTCTGAGCAGCAGTGCTGCATGTAAGCCCGGTTTCGTGCGACAATCGGATGCTCGGGCATGACAAGCAGAAAATCTCAACGTCGCCATGGACGAGTGCCTCGATAGCCGGCGACGTACAGGTGCGGCGCTTTTGCCAATCATGCTCACAAAACCGATGATGCCACTCAGACTTCCAGTCGTCTTGTGGTTGACGCTCTCGAGGCTTCCAATCCAAGAGAATTGGTTCAGAGAAGTACCGTGGATGCGGCTGAAGCGACTGCGTGGAGGGCCTTTACCATCCATGCCAAGTATTCGTAACTGCTCACTACTCATCTCCGTAGTCATGAGAGGAATGGTCTGACTCTTGGCCTGTCCTGGGCTTGAGCCGCCCAGGGGCCGCTCGAGAACTGGCGCCAGACATTAAATTTTCGCGACAGTTCGGCGACGGTCCGATAAGAAAACTTCGAATGGGCAGTCAAGCAGAACGTACATTGTTCCTTTACAGATCAGTCGGCAGTTGGCTGTTTGGGATTGTTCTGCTGTTGTCAAGTGGTGCCGACCGGTTTCAAGCCCCTGGGCCAGGTCGAGGGCGGTGGATTCCCGAGGTGGGATGCTGTAGTGTGGGAATCAGTTGCTGCAAACCCGATCGAGTCCTGCCTGGCCTTTGTACCGCACAACATCCGTCTGATTGCATTTGATGTGCCACACTCCATAATACACGTCTATGTTGCAGACTAACACAAATACGTTGCGACGATCGTATGCCACATGCTAGGCAGGCGGCATATGCATAGTATGCCAGGGCCCGTTTTCGTCGCAAAGCCGTGACTTCCGTTTGATTCCGTTAGGGGGGAATGCCGCTGCCGGGTTTCGGCGGGGTAGCTGGCAGCTCGGGAAAGAAGACAGAGAGAGGGCAAGGGGGCGGGGGAGCTATGACGATGATTTAAACATCGGGCAAACCCCACCTTGGCCGTGTTGGAATTATCGAGTCCGTTCTCCCAATTGATTCAGATCACTTCAGATATTGTGTGTTGAGTGCAATTGAATATAGCGCCTCTATACTTAGGTATCCTGTGAGTCAAAAGCCCCCTAGCCTCCTCTACCAGACAGCCTTTCGTCCCGTTGGACACATAGGCCTCAAGAAACGAGCTTGTTACCCCGCCATGACACCGGTCCCCTCCCCTCGTGCTGCACTGGCATGTCTCGAAGGTTCGTCGCTTCGCTCGATCCTCTCGACCGGAACGACGGCCAGAGAGGCCAGTGCTTGGCCGACTATCACCAGCGCTCTTACTACATACACCGTCAGGCCATGAAGTCATCCTGGAGCCCCGGGTCTGGGGATGTGCAAATGATGTCAAGCCTGTTTGTAAAAGTGGACTGCGTGTGGGAAGAGGCAGCAGAGGACGGCGTATCAGCCTCACCGTGCTCAGGCCCGTCCGCAATCCACTTTCACAGTCCACAAGCAAGCATCTGCCATGTACCGCCCACCTGGCAGCCCTGGGCGCCGAGTCCAAGGCGGGCTACTCCTAGCACCGGCTCCTAGCAGCTGCAGACCCAGACACTGGCCCAGAGAACCTCCCCTACCCACGTACCCCTCCAGCCCACTCGGAAGCTCCCACCACCCATTTGTGTCATACCTAGGTCGTACCGGCCAGGAGAATTTATCGCTCACATCATAAGAAACACCTCATCGCATTACAATTTCTGCGACTCAGTCTCCTCAGCCCCACTGACACGCCACCAGGTTCACTCCATCTGTTTATAACTCGCTCTCCCCTACAATTCTCACCTCAGCTGTGACCGAGACCATCTTGCTCTACTCTACTTTGCCATCACAACAGCTCCTACTACTCACGACCTCTTCTGTCCCACTTTGGAAGCAAATTCCTCCAAGCCTCAACAAAATGGGTGCCCAAGACGTTCTGTCCCGCAAGGCTGGTGTCATCGTCGGCGACGATGTGCTCGCCCTCTTCAAGCATGCTCGGGAGAACCAATACGCCATCCCGGCCATCAACGTGACCTCCAGCTCGACGGTCGTCGCTGCCCTCGAGGGCGCTCGTGACGCCAAGTCTCCCATCATCCTGTATGTTTCCCTGCCCCTCAGCCCCCAAGACAACCCCACCGCCCGCGGCGGCTAACGGATCCTGTCAAGGCAAACATCCCAGGGTGGTGCCGCCTACTTCGCCGGTAAGGGCGTTGACAACAAGGACCAGACTGCCTCCATTGCTGGTGGCATCGCAGCCGCACAGTACATCCGAGCCATTGCTCCCACATACGGCGTCCCCGTCGTCCTGCACACCGACCACTGCGCCAAGAAGCTTCTGCCATGGCTCGACGGTCTGCTCGACGCCGACGAGAAGTACTTCAAGGAGCACGGCGAGCCCCTCTTCTCCTCCCACATGATCGACCTGTCTGAGGAGCCCGTCGACTACAACATCCAGACCACCGCCGCCTACCTGAAGCGCGCTGCTCCCATGAAGCAGTGGCTCGAGATGGAGATCGGCATCACCGGTGGTGAGGAGGATGGTGTGAACAACGAGGATGTTGACAACAACTCGCTGTACACCCAGCCCGAGGACATCCTGGCCATCGTCAAGGCCCTCGAGCCCATCAGCCCCTACTTCTCCATTGCCGCTGGCTTCGGCAACGTTCACGGTAAGCACACTCCTTACGGGTTTGCCCCACTCACCAGCATGCAATGCGGTAACTAATACGTAAAACTCTCAGGTGTGTACAAGCCTGGCAACGTCAAGCTGCACCCCGAGCTCCTGGGCAAGCACCAGGCATACGTCAAGGAGCAGCTGTCCAGGAAGGAGGACAAGCCCGTCTTCTTCGTCTTCCACGGCGGCTCCGGCTCCAGCAAGGACGAGTACCTGCAGGCCATCAAGCTGGGCGTGGTCAAGGTCAACCTGGACACCGACATGCAGTTCGCCTACCTGGCCGGAATCCGGGACTACGTCCTCAACAAGAAGGACTACCTGCTGACCACCGTCGGCAACCCCGACGGCGCCGACAAGCCCAACAAGAAGTTCTTCGACCCCCGTGTCTGGGTGCGCGAGGGTGAGAAGACCATGACCAAGCGTCTCGAGGTTGCCCTCAGCGACTTCAACACCGAGAACAAGCTGTAAAATGGGGGTTTCGTCGTGTGTGCCTGGTCTGGCTAAAGTGCTTTATGAATCTGAATGAGATGACATGAGCGTTGAAGGCGGGTGGTTGGGAGCATAAATAGGAATGGTGGCGGTCGGTTTGTCTGCATCTAGGAAGTTGACCTGGAAAAAGACCTCCATTGGTGATACCTCAAAATGAAAAAGAAATAATGAATATCTTAAGGAGCGCGTTCTTTCGTTTACATGTGATCTGTCATTGCACCGGTTTCCGAATCCTGCTTAAAACGTGGGTGACATTAGAAACAACTTCCTCATCGCTCTACTATATGGTGTCCCAATCCTGCCATGCCTGCAAACTTGTTCGGCTTGGTGCGTTGTTGTAGCCCCTTATACATGTGTATGTTCGACAGGCCGCCACGCTTTCCTTACAAATCATCAAATCTGATATTGGCTGCTGTTACCCATCCCGAAGATGCCTGCCTAATCTAAAAAGAACATACACACCCCTCAATGTCCCCACACGCTCACACCCCGTCTGCTCACTGGCCCAGATGCGCCTGCGCGAAGGTGGAGATGGCCTCCTCGTCCAGTGGGGGCTCAGCCCTGACCTTGTCTGCCTTTGCGGCGTCGAAGCGCCATACGCCACCAGTCTTGTCACCGTCGCCGTGGTCGGGGACACCTACGTACTTGGCCAGGTCGGCGAGGACGGGGTCCGGGTCGGTGCGGACGGTGAAGTAGCGGCGCTGCCACATGCGGCCCTCGGCCTTCTCCTTCGCGCGCAGCTCGCGCTGGGCCGTCTCGATCTTGCTCTTCTCGCGGCCGACCGAGTCCATGTCGCCCTTGAGGATGCCGGCCGCGACCTTCTGCCAGGCGCGCCGCGACTCGAGCGGGTGCTGCGCCTCGATGGGCGCGACGGACAGCGGCGTCGACTTGGCGGCCACGGCGTCGTAGCTGTCGACCAGGTTGGACGAGGAGGCGTGCTTGGCGGGGCCCGAGTGGATCTCGAAGGCCTTGGTCCACTGACCCGTCACGCTGTACAGCACGTCCTTCTCCTTGCCCGTCGGGTATAGCGCCGCCGTGAAGCTGTTCTTCTTGCCCGAGAGCCACCCCTTGCCGCTGTAGTCGATCTTGGCCGTGTAGCCTGACGACGAGGAGATGTATGATGCGCCGTCAAGCTCGATAAAGGGCGAGCCGAAGATCAGGCCCTCCACATGCAAGCTGGGGAGCGAGATGAGGAACGTCTCCTTCTCGCCCTGCTTGTCTGGGATGGGCACCGTGAGGATGGCATGGCCAATCTGCTTGATGTTGATTGTCTTGCTGAAGCTCGCCTTCTGCGCGTTGAATCCTTCTAGGTGGACGCCCGTGGGCAGGTTGGTGATGCTGTAGGCTGTGGCTGGTGGGTGGTGGCTGTATAGGAAAAAAGGAATTAGCCTGAGTCGTACGCCAGGGACTGGGTATGGACAAGTAAGGCACCGCATGGGCCAACTTACCTGACTTGCTCGCTGATGAGCTCTGTGGTGCCGGCCTCGTCCTCCCACTTCCCCAGGAACAGCTCGCCGAGGAAGGGGTTGAGGGGTTTCTTCTCGTTGCCATATTGCTCGCTCCTGCTGGCGTACTGCTGCTTCAGGGTGGTCAAGAACCACTTGAGCACCAGCAGGGCCCGCTTCTCGGGGTCGGCCTCCTTGGCGGGCGCGACGAATATTGATGGGTGCTCGCACCAGTAGGAACTGAACTCGGTCAAGCTGGTTCCGGAGAGGATGAAAGGCGGTGCGGTGAGGCTGGACAGGTCGCCGTTGAAGGAGGCGATGGACTATGAGCCGGGTGGGCCACCGAGGTCAGTGTCGAGTCCTTTGCTGTCCATAGGCGTGTACAAACCGCCTAAGAAGGTCATGGTGTGTCGACATACCTTGAGGAAGGCGGACCAGCTGCCACTTTGGGCCGCCTGCGCGTTTTGCTGTGCTGCGGCGTCGGCCATGTTGAGTGTCTGTGTGCAGGGTAGTACAGGCCGAGATGCGATGGAGGTGAGCCCAGAATTCTTGGTCTATGCGGCCGGAGGTCTGCCCGCAGTGTAAGTGATAGTGTCAGCGCTCGAGTATGGAGGATAGATCCAGCAGGTCCAGTTCCCCCCCTGAGGCCCTCGGAAGGGTCTTTCCTAGGCGAGATCGGCACGCGATAATAAGGTCAGGTGTGGGAGTGGGTAAGTGGGGTTCCGGATCGTACCTTCACCTGGAGGGCGTTCTGTGACAATGCCGGAGTTTGGCTTTGCGAGGTAGGACAGTTGCGACCAAATCCAAAGAGCACGTCCCGCTACGGTGGTTCAAGAGCAAACTTTGTATCGGCGACAAGGTAGTTTACAGGTTTTCAAATACACAAGAACCAAGTAAGGCGAAGTGTTTTGATTGTGTTGTGGTTCTAGGTGTGTTGTCAAAGAAAAAGGCGCTTCCTAGGGAAGGCAAATCCTCCCGTCATCAGGCCAGCCCGCCCCTGCCTAGGCCAAGCTCAGCTCAGCTCGCAGGACAATGTGGCAGGTAATTTTAGCATGCTCGCGAGATTCGTTGAGGTCTGGCGCAGGTGGTCCTCCGCCTCCCAGGCGCTCGCACTCGACCTTGTGGTGTGTCCTCCATCGGCCGAGCTTGAGGCCTCTGTCGCCTGACGTCAGTACGATTCGCGGGGCCGCGTGGGAAGCTATAGACGGACAGACTCGCTTTCGTCATCCGAACAAGCCACACACACACAGCTCTGGGGTAGGGAAGCGCGGCTGACGCATCTTATTTCCGGCCTGGGACCCTGGCAATACCAGGATCTTCACAGAGTTTACTGGTATTAGTGTCTGATACCTAGCGCTCCTACTTGTGTCTCTAGGTACACTACTCTCTTTTGGTATTATTGTTGTCATGGTATGAAATGAGAAAAACATGGTCAACAGGCTTAGCAGAAGACACGTGCGCAGGGTATCAAGTTCCACTTCAGCTCTCCCAAAGGCCCTAACTCCAGTAACAAGGTAAACCAGATCGGTAATGGTATGTGAACGACACTGGCCACGAGGGCGAGGCGTGCATGCCATCTTTAGTATTTGCCACACTGGCCCACGAGCTTCCTCACCTGGTCAACGTTGAGCCCAGAGTAACGCTCCTCAGGCTTCTCCTCCCCAACAATGACCCATGGGCTCATGATGCATAGCTCCGTCGTCTTATCCCATGCCCATGCCAGACACTTCTTGGGTTGGCTCACGCAAGAACTCATGCACCTGTCGACCGAGCTAGCAGGGCTGATCATGGATATATCGTCTTGCCTGCCAACATGGTCCTGACGGGACCGTATGGGGTTCTTGTCGAGCGCATCCAGGTCCGGCTGCCCGTATATATCCCACAGGTCTCTCCAGAATACCGGCGTCTCGATCTGACCGAACGTCTTGCCGACATCCTTCATCTGCGCCGGCTGAGCCAAGCCGTGAAAGGAAACGACCGGCGAGCAGAACCGATCTGCGGACGCTTTTGTGATCCTAGGCCTCTCCCCGTTGAAGAAGTGACCGTATCTCTCGCTTATATAGACCCCGATCTTGTTCAACGTTGTCGCAATCAGCTTGTCGCCCCACGTCTCGTCGACAGATGCGACATAAGCCTCCGAGACGATTTCGAGGTTGTCGTCGAACAAGCTCCTCATGGTCTCGTGAGAGAGAATGAAGCTCGAGCCGCCATGTGCGAACCGGGTCTTGTAATCACCGATAGCGTTTCCGAGGTACATCCCCTTCGAAGCGTCGAGGTGCTCGAGGAACCGGTAGAGCGACGGTCGGATGATGAAGGTATCGTCGTCCTGCATGATGTACCATTTCTTTCCGGGCATGTTTCTCCACGCGAGTTCAAGACTGGGTATGAACTGTAGGATCATGGTCAGCCGGAGAGTCGGGCAGCGATTCGCGGGCTACGTACCTTGAGAGCATCCAACTCCCATCCCATGGCCTTGGACAATTGCTCCGCATCTTCCTTTCGCCCTTCTTGTATAGCCGATTTCATATTTCCGTATTTTTGTATCCGTTCTGTGCTCTGGGCCTGTGTCTTGGCGACAGCCTCGTGCTCGATCGCCGCCGCAACCACGTCGTGTATAAGGACGGTCCTCCCTTTCAACTCGAGTTTTGTAGCATAGTCCCCAACTACCAAAATGTTGTCCCCGTACTCGCTCCCAGGCTTGAGAGCCCCTGACGCCTCAAGCAGCGCTGGGACTCGTTCCTGGGTGCCATAGCCCGTCTTCACGATGTACGCGACCTCCTCGTCCGTGAAGGGAAACTGGCCGGGCAGCTCGAGCAGAAGGCGTTCGTCGGCATTCGAAGAGCGAAAGGTTCCGGAAACTTTAGATGAAGTGAGCCGCCAGAAAGAGAAGAAGGGACTGTCGTAAGGCAGAAACGTCCACGCGATGGCGCACCAGACCAGGAGGACAAGGACCGCCACCAACGCCAGGCGCTGAGGACCTGCGACGCGTGGGAACATGTCAGTGATTGTCGTCGGACGGTCGTGGGTGGGCCGACTTAGGGAGGCAGGGCGAAGAAACGGTAGAGAACAGATGAAGTTCCCATTGCTGAGGTTCACTGCATTGCTCAAGGTTATTGACAGACAGATTCCAGGGGATCCTTCATCATGATGATCATTTTGGCCAGCATCCCTTGAGTGCCGCCTTGGCGCCAGCGCCGAGATAGGGGGTCCGGGTAGAGCTTGCCGAGACCAAGGGTCTAACCCTAGTCTCCGTCGCTTCAGACCATGGCAGTTAAGGACGACAACGCGAATCCCAGAGTCCGGAATATGTATTCAGACTACACGTCTTCAAGTTTTGCTGCTACGCCGTAAAAAACGAATCCGATCACGATCGCTCCGGGTTACCTTGGCTTCACTCGAAAAGATTGAAGCCGCACTTAGCACAAGTGGTTGAGGTCGCTTTTCCGTCGCACACGAGCGAGCGTGCCCACTGTTCCGGTCATTCGGCCTGTACTGCTGCCCAAGGGATATCTCATCTGACACCATCTGCATTAACATTTCCGCCGTGGGAAGACAAGGGGCTGTCCCCATCGGCACCGGAGGACAAACGTGAAGCATAACAGCGTGCAGAGCCGATGTCAGCTTTGACGTGTGTTGTGGCTGCATAAGCTGAACAGACCGTCACAAATCAATTGAACTAGTCGACGGGCCTCGTTCTCGGAACACCACAATGATCAATCTCAATCAATCTCAACAATGGATGCACTCAAACCTGTGAGGCTGCGGGCTGGTCCGAGGCTAAGTCGCGGAAGGAGCACAAATGCCTCCCAGGTTACATTGCATCAGCCTGGAGGAAGCGACTCGTATGCGCGACGCCGCTCTAATGCTGCAATCCCACAGCGATCCATCCTCTTTGGGGTGCTAACAGCACCCATGCCCCGGCTTCTTGCCAGCCTCGTCAATTCTGGCTGAATGGTCATAAATAGGACCTGATCCCCGGGCCCAGGCCCATATTGTGTGTGTATGTGTGTCAATGGATTCAAGGCCATCCAGACTCATGCGACAACATGTCTGCCCAATCCTTTCGGCCCCCCGAAGAAGATGACCCTGCCATTTACGCGGCTGCGCGGGAGTCCCTGGAGAGGTTACTGTCATCAAGCGACTCGCAGAGCTCTTGTCTATCAGTCGAGCCACATGATCTACGGGATATTCGCGACTTGCGATGTCATTTCTTTGGTTGCCTCGGAATCAATAGGCGGCTTCAAGTGTTGTCTAATCCCAAAGATCCTATCTGGGCACAAGCCGAGGCTCTGGAGACCAAAGATACCGAGCCGATCCAGAGGAATAACTCGAAAACACCGCCTGTGGGCTTCATAGATCCTAATGAACACCAGCCAGGAATGAGGTATGTCACGGCTCTGAGCTTGCAGGCGGAACTCAAGAGGATATCCGTGCTCCGCAGAACTCCAGCCATCAGGGGCTTGGTACGCGAGGTTCAGCGAAGCCTTGATGCATGGAGAAAGGAGAACAAGCCAAATATCAGCATTGTCGAAAAGCTGAGGATCGATACGACTCATTTCCGCCTGATGGTGCCCCCTGGAACACCTGGCATCCTGCGCCAACCAGGAAGCCAAGATGGAACAGGCGGTTCAGCTCAGGATCCAGGTCCTCCACTGAGCAAAGAAAGGCGCCGTAACACAAACCTGACACAAGGCAGCCTCACAGAACACGACGACTTCTCGCGAATGCTCAAGAAAATCGTCGACGACGAGCGCGAAAAGAACAAGGAAGCCATGCCAGAGGACGATCCCATGACATCCTATGAATGTAAAAGAGATATCAAAGCACAATTGATTTTACTTGAGCGCCCGAGGACCACGGGCTCGCGAGCAGCATCAGTCATGGGCAACGTTATGGAACCCGATTGGGAAGATGTTGGAGACGAGATCTTCAAAGGCCGATTCCCTGACCAGCAGGTTTCCATGTTCCACCTATTGAATGGAGTGTTGAAAGGGGGCCAGGTGAACAGGGGCAAGCTCCAAAAGATCAGGAAGGAAACCAAAGAGGACGAGCTCTGTCCTAGTAAGCTGAGATACTATCACATTCCTGTTAATAATATGCAGGTAAGCCAGTCGTTTTCTCTCGTTTTATGGAGTAGCATCAAAACTTGGGGTCATACTAGCACGATTTGCGTGCTGAACAGGGAGATGATTCCTCTAGGTGTAGAGGAGGATGTCCGGGTTGCTGGTTCACTTATCATCATGATCAAGCACCTTAGATCCTCTCTCACCATTTTCTGCAAGTCAATATTTTCTGGTATAGTATTGTGAGACTGACAATGCTTCATAGTGGGCTGAGGTATGAGCGTCTGACCACCTTAAGTAAGGAAGTGCTGGCAGTGTGGAAGCCTAACTCGGTCACAGGAAGCTATTGCGAGCTACTTCAACGAGCCTCACCCTGATCCAGGACAAGACTTTTGCCCCTCAACCAAATTGGTCTTGCGAGACGACTGCTGGAGAGGCCAACAGCATGGTAATGAGCCACACGCGATGGTCCACAACCGCCACTTGCGGCCCATGTGCGAGAAGATATCGACAGGTAAGTCTGCGTTCGCATCGATCACGCTCTGGAGATACCTTGGAAAGGACAGGATACTCACTGTGTCTTCTAGATGCCGATGATGCTTACTACAAAGGGGAGAATAGTCTCGTCCTCTTCGTGAGTCTGACGCATGTTGACTATTCTCGAGTCGGTTTCTCTAACAGGCAATCTAGATGCCTTTTCTTCACTGGGAAACGGACAGGAGACGGAATCAAGCTGCGAACCTGATTGAACGACTTGCAGACGAGCACGAACTAGACCTGAGAGAAACAGCCCAGATGTGGAAGGAGATCCGGAAGGACGATCGCAGGGGCCTCTTGAAATTACCTCAGCCCCAACCCGTTGCGACCACTGTAGGATACAAAGAGCCTAATTATTACAGAACACGCGGAAAAGACAGGGACCAGATACTGCAAGCCTTAGCAAAGATCCTCTGGGAGAAGATTCGAAAAGAAAACACCGCAGCAATGCCCTCAGGTCTGCCACACACATTATGGCAGAGAATCCGGGACGAGAGCTTCGAAGACAATCTGCTTAAGGCCTTGAAAAATGCTCTCTTGGAGAAGGCGCATGCCCAGGAAATCCCACAAATACTTCAGAAGTTCGGGCCGACCCAGGCCCTTGATCAAAAAGAGCAGCCGGCATTTGACTGGGACAACGCTCTCTGGAAGATCAAGGAGGCTGGGAAAGGCTATCCGACGCCACACGCTCTGGAAGACATCTTTTGGGAACAGATCAAGAAGGCTAGGAAAATAGCAGACAGCAGAAAAGGGCTCAAAGACGAGAGCGATCAAGGCTCAGAAGAGTCCCAAGTCGAAGACGCAGTCGATCTTCCACCCCACAGTGCAGGTCCAGGCTTGAATGGATCCCCAGGGAAGATCTTCCAGTCGCCCACGACAATATTCAAGGGGATCAAGGTCGATGAATACGGATGCCCTCAACCTAGAAATAAGCTGGCCAAAGTATTGATCAAGGCCGCAAGGCTGTATGAACAAATCATGACTTACCCCGACCAGAGAATCATGGAGAAGGACCTCTTCTCCGATCCTCCACTGCACCCCCGACGGACCTTAGATCAAGCATACTTTTGGAGATTGCGTACAACACGAAGTCGAGACCGGGACCAAGTCGTCTATCGGCACACCAACGCGGAGTTTGCGCATAAGTACCGACCACTAGATACAGCCGGTTCGGTCGACAAGAAACCGCCGTTGCCGTCAAAAAACAAGAATCGTTCCACCAGTGACCAGGCCGACATGACAGACGCAGAGAACTGGCAGTGGAGTCGCCACGGCGAATTCGAAGACAAGTATGGATGCGCGCAGTGCGACGCAGATATCCGGAAAGTACCGCGAGCCATCATGGTTGATCAGTTATGGATGTGGGTACTGGACAAGGACACAATCCTGACATGCTTTCCTCAGAGATCTGGAATGTCTTACAAGGACGAGTCGGGAGTGCACCAGTCCATCCGAACAAGAGTCAAGACGCGCAGCAACCCAGATAACCATATCAGATCTGTCTTCGATCTTGCTCTAATCATCCTTGATGAGTGTTTTAACACCTTCTTTAACAGGGCCCGGACGGCCGACAAAAGGCCCCAGGTCATGGACATGTTCGCCGAGAGCATTGGCCGCGTTGTATGTTGCGCCACAGCCTTGTCTTTATGGCACAGCATCAGACGCTAATACTATAACAGACTCACAAACAAGCCGTTGCCTTCAGGCATCTCTGGGCCCTCTCGGAGCGCCTCACCGCAATCTACCAAAGCGGAGTCGAGGACAAGGTCGACCCGAGCATCTACCAATCCGAAGCTGAAGACAAAGTCGACCCCAGGATCATGCTTGCTCTTCTGGACGTGACCCCAGAGGCCGAGCTCCAGCGCGAGATACGCGACATAATTGACGAGCTGGACATAATGCTTCACATTGTGGGGCAACAGCAGGAGGTAATCAAGCGGTTTGTCAGGTTCGCCGACGACGTGCTCAGGACGACTCCCGCGAGGCCCATAGTACAGGTTGCCTCCACCACGCATCTGGATGTGCGGAATATTGTGGCGGATCAGATCAAGTCGTTCGAGACTCGTAAGGCGGACCTGCTCTCGGAGGTCGAGGACAGGATCAAGGAGCTCGAAGGGTTGAAGACCAGCGCGCGCAGCACGGCGGAGAATGTCGGTCTATTCGTTTTTCCCCCCTCGTTACCACTTTCGCCGGGACTAACCATGATACAGGTGAACGACCTCCTCGGCCTGAAGCAGCAGCAGGCAAGCGTGGTCCAGGCCTACGAGGCCATGAAGCAGGGTGAGGAGACGGTGCGCCAGGGCAAGGCCATCATGGTGTTTACGGTCATGACGATCCTCTTTGTACGGAACATCTAACTAATGACACCCTGCTCATACATGACACAGAATCTCAGCTAACGGTCATACCAGCTGCCACTGTCGTTCATGAGCAGCCTCTTCGGCATGAACGCCGTAGAACTGACGGGCTCAGACCCGTCACCCGGTGCGGGTGACGACTCGCGGCCAGTACCCGACAAGATCGTGTCCTTCTGGCCCATAACCTTCAAGAGGCAAATCCTGATAATGTGTACGCCTTACCCTATGTCCCTGACAGGAGCACCCCCCAAAAAAAAGGATGAGAAAAAACAAAGACGTGGCTGACAAACGCGCACGCCACTCTAGTCACCGTATCCTTCGGGGCCGTCCTGGCGGTGATAATCCCGGCCTTCAGCCCCTTCGCGCGCGCGGCCTTCTCCTCGGGCCTGCGGTTCGCCGCCGCCCGCGCCGTCACCGCGGCGCCCTTTTACCGCTTCTGGCTGGGCCGCGGGTGGGGCAGCAGGCGGCTGCGGGCGCGGGCGGGCGGCGCCGTCAGGGACATGAAGCACGCGGTCCGCGAGGCCATGAGGCGCCAGCGGCTGGAGGAGAGCGAGATCCGCGACGGCGTGAGGGCGAGGAAGAAGGACAACAACAACACGCCGGCACCAGCACGAGCAGTGAGGGCCCAAATGTTTCGGGGTCCCGGCCCGCGGCAGAGGCGTGGGAGTGGGCGTGGTGTCTAGCCCGGGGTGGAAGGGCAAATCGGAGGCACTGCCTTAGTGCCGGGTCTCTTAGATATTGTGTTATTCATGGGGGAATAGGCGGGACGGGCGGCATGACATGGGCGGCAGATCTATTTTCCCATAGGCGGCTCTGGATCCTGCACGCTTTGACTCCCTTGTCACTGTGATATGACCGAAAACGTCCTGATCGGCTTGGTGCCCCCTTGAGCGCCAAGGCAATGCATTGTGTTCACTCCATCCTGCCCTGATGGGGTTTGTGTGGCGTAACAGTACCCAGGGGACTGTCGGATGGTGTCGCGGCTTGGATTTGGTCCGGCTTTGTGGGCTGCTGGCCGTATGATTGACGGTGGAATCGCAGAGGGACATTGTACGGAACACTGGCGGCCGAGTAATTGTGCGTCCACGAGACAGAGTTTTCCAAATAGCGCATCGATGGATTGGTTTACTGGCAATACTCAGCACTTGAGTGTTGCAGTAATAGGCTACATACAGATACAGTACAATAAAGCAAGGCTTCTTTCGCTAAACACACAAAGAAAATACGAAACAAGGACTCAATATGAACGAGTTGCGCCTCTTCCAATTCCATTTGATTTGACCCAAAAACCGCCTTCGCCGAGATATGATGATAATGCCTTTGGGATAATAATAAAGAACGACTGTGCTTGTGTGCCATGGGTAATGGTGTTTCATGACACTCGAGAGCCGACTGATCCGCAACACGTCTCCTCTTTTTCACCTCCAAAAACTTCCCGGTTCGCCCGATTTGCCGAAGCACATCGTCCAGCTGCCTTCTGATATCAAGGCCGTAGAGTGCGATGAGACGGAATTGAGCACGCTATTACTCAGGGTGGCTCAAGTCCTTCGAGAATCGAGATCGAGGGTAGATGTGCCCCACCTCAGGACACCGCAGGCGAAGAGTCCACTAGGCCCTCCTAACGCGGTTGAAGATCCTCTTCATGAAGCCTTTGTCGTTTCCGGCTGCCACCTCGGGGCTCCAATGGTCGGTCCCCGTCAGGATGGCCTCGATGCTCTCCTTGGGCGTTCGACCCTGGGACATGTAGCTCGGGCCCTGCTGCTGCGACGACTGTAGATTCTGCTGCGACTGCTCGTCGCCCCTCGCGGCATTGGACTGCTGGCTCTTCCTACCCGAGGCCGGTAGGTAGGCCGCCTGCTGCGCAGCCTGCCAACCGTAGATCTGCTCGTCGTCCGCTCTCAGGTCCGGTCTCGTCAGCGTCATCCGCAGGGTCATCTCCCGCGAGTTTGCCGGGATCTGCGCATACGCGTCGTTAGGTTCCCGGAGCGGCAGGCCGCCACGCTGAACTGACTGAAGCGGGTCGGTCAGCACCCTTGCTGGGCGGTGATGGCCAGGGGGAGGCGTCAGGCCGCCCATGTGGGGCGTCCTGGGCGAGTCTGGGTCCGAGATGCTGCTTGCGTCGTCGTCGTCATCATCGCTCAGGTCCTCGTCGTCACCGTCGTCCAGGAATGACCGCATGTGGTCAGCCGAGTCGTCTTTCAGCTGCAGGCGTGATTGCCGTTTCCTGACCATGGAACGTCGGTTTGAAAGTGTGGAGGGGGCTTGTACGGAGTCTGTTGCCGGGAAGCCGAACTCAATGGCCTCGTCGAACTTTTGTGGAGATGCCAGGTACACCCGGAGCTTCAGCCGGGCCTCGGGATCTTGGTAGTGGGCCGCGCCAGGGTCTATGCCTGTAAGAGATTCTGACCGCACATGCTGCTGCCTCGGGTTCATAAGTGACAGCGTGCGGGATAACCGTTGAGCATGTTGTGTAGCATTCGGTGACTGCTGTTGTGGAAGGGCTGTGTTGTAGGACGGAGAGGTGGGTGCTGTGTCACTGTCCCTCGTATCCGACTGGCTGCTAGATGTCGGTTGGCCAAAGGGGCGCTTGGATATTGACAGGTGGCGTCGGAAAGACGGCCGCCTGCTCTTGGTTGCGTGTGGCAGCTCCTCCCGCAGGTTCGCGTGGTAATCATCTAGGAAGAGCCGGAGGTCCAGGTCTTCTTCCTCGTCCAGCCACCGGAAGCTCTCGTACAGGCTCTCTCTCGCGGGGTCCTCCCGGCTAGCGGCCTGGGACTGAGCCATTGCGTCTGTCATTGAATCGAAGCTTCCACGCCTGGTTGACAAAGTGCTCGTGGAACAGTCAATTTCTGGAGTGGGCGTCAGGGTCAGGTTGCTGGGTCTGTGGCGGAGCTTGTATATTGCCTCGTCCGCAGCGTCTAGTATTACGCTGGCACGCAGATGCTTGACCAGCTCACACTGCTCCTGCCTCGACAATTGTGTCTTCTTGGCCTTGTCTGGGTGATTCAAGAACCAGGACGAGTCTGACACGGCCGTTGACGGTGAGTCGCGGATGGCGTAAGGATCCGGACCGCTGCGCTTGGAGATGTGTTTCCGGCGCTTGTTCTTCTGTGTTGTGATGTCGTCGTAGTGGTTGTAGATGTCGTCCACATCTGTGGATTCCTGTGCAAAACGAAGGCGTTCAAGTGTGGAGAAGTACTGAAGCAGGAGAGGCGAATGTTAGCCTTGTGCAGACACGGGTGGCATTATTGGTGTGTTAGGTAGAACATGGAGTGAGGGTCGGAACAGAACGGCACACAGGAAAGACACTAGACGAGGAGGAATATAAAAAGGCACAAAGATTGTTGACGCCTTCGGGACATGGGGCACGACTCGTGCGAGAATGTGATGTCTGGTTGCTCCAACAGGAACAGAGGGGCCAGCGGACAGGAACAGCGGGCCAGAGCTTCGCTTGCGCAGTTGCTGCAGCGCTCGAGTGGGACGAGCTATCGAGGCATGCAGGAGCATTGCATGGGAGCAGGGATGTGTACGGGGCATCCGACATGGCCTGGGTGTGCCGGATGCCCAAGCGCCCTCGCTCCTGCAGTTACTATACGCGGGCAAGCGGGTGACCCATCCTGCAAAGGCGAGTCGAGGAAAGGAAAGACCCACTGGTTCCCGCAACCGGTGACGACAAACACGAGCTTCCTAGTTCTCAAGTGTGTTTTGTCTTTCTGTCTCTTCTCTCTGCTTGGCTCTGCATGGCAGGGGCGTGGCAGGGCATGGCAAGTCCCGCCATCCACCGCTGCGGAACCAGCTCGGCACGCAACGGAGGACGGAAGCGGAGCGCGACTCGCGGCCGGAGAATGTTGGCGGGAATATTGCAGCCTGGAAGCTGAATTGAATGGATACACAATAATAAAGACAGGAATGTGTTGCGAGCGTTGATTGTGGAAGTGAAGGTAACGGTGATGAAAGCCGCCAGCTGTGACAAGGTACAGACAGACGCACAGCAACGCATAGCTTGGGGCTTGGCTCACCACTTTGCGACTGGCTCGAGCTTGGTCGGCCCAGGAATTGTCGAACCCTATCGATCCTCGAGGACGCGCCCGCAGGAGGTGTGGGTGGGTGAGAATGAAGGTGTGAGGGTGAGAGCTTGTGCGAGAGGGCAATATAATAGAAACACTCCTCCTGGGCAGGATTGATCGGGTTCAATCGAGCACAGACGAGGTTGATAACGAACGTGAAGAGGGGAAAGGAAACAGAATTTAGTTTTCAGAAAACAAAAAAGGGACCAACAAGGCGCGTTTCCCCAAACCAAGCCAGACCCCCAGGAAGAAATCCGGGGTCGAGAGGAGGTGCAGGGCGAGGCAAATAACCGAGAGTTCATGCGGTGCGATGGAATGGGAAAGCAGATTGTAGAGCACTGGCGATCATGGCAGAGTTGGGACCTGTCGCAATTGGGTTGTCTGTTGGATCCCTTCCCGATTCAGACACGCACTGGCAAGGAAGGAAGGCTCAGAGGGCTCAGGGACCCTCCAGGAACCCTGCGAACAAGGACCCCAGCACCTGGAACCCAGGGCACATGGCCAGGGCCAGGGCCTCTGCAGACTGGCAGACCAACGGAAACCTCCATCTGGTTCTCCTTTCTTTTCCCGGTACCGATGGAGAGGCCACTCGTCATAGCTAAGGGCCCCGGCCCACAATAACCAGGGAGCAGGAAGGAGACAAGACGGAAAAGAGAGGACGCAGAGCACAGATGATCATGACGAGCCTTGGGATTTGCGGTCGGATGGCGGAAGCGTGACAAGGCTGCTTCAGACAAGAATCCGCTGCCTCACCACCTTTTACCACCAGCCCCTACAACTCGAACCCAAGACTGTGGTTCATTTGCGCACAGGCTCAGGGCGGCCTTGCGCCCCGTCTGTCAGCCCGTCTGTTCGGATCCAATGGTCGCTGGCACCTAGGCCATGAAAGCCCTAGTCTTCCACGACCTCAAACGCCGAATGGCAGCCCCCAACCCGGGAGCCTTGTCTTCGGCGTCAGGGAAACAATTCCGGTGTCTGCCCCCGGGCTTGGCTTCTTCCCCCCGCCTGTCTTCTGAACCGACGTCCGTAGTATCAGTGCAGATGCCGTGGCCCCTTATCATGCCTGTGCAGTCTGCCGTGCAGTGCCATGCGAGCCATGCTGTGCTCCATCGTGACCCTCAAAGATACACATACACGCATACGTACTCTGCCCGTCACTTGCCGGAACCTGGAAATCTCGTATGCCATGCCGCCCCGCCCCTGAAATATGCAGCCGGATGAAGAAGTGGCTGCATGCATTATTGGACAGGGCCCCGCGCCGTGCCATTGGGCCGCGCAGGTGACGGGGTGATAAACAATCATGCGGCGCGACTTCGCCGGCACCCAATTGGGCACACGTCTTCTTGAAACCAAAATGCCTGTTATAAGAGAAGGGGGATGGAGGGAGGAGACAGGCCGCGATAGGAGGAGGAATATTGTATATTTTGCAGGGGAAAACAAAGAGGCCACTGGACCGGAATGCACCGCCCGCGGGCCACTGGAATGTCGGGACGGGGGAGGCAAGTAAGTGCTGACGCGCTGGCGCGATGGAAGGGCCGTTCGAAACCCGGCAGCTGAGAAATCGGGCTCCATCGCCTTTCCGATGCCGCGCGACGTTTCGGCTGAAGAGAGCGGGCAGGCAGGTAGGCAGGCAGGGGGCAAAGTAAGGCAAGGGGGAAAAAAAAGGTGAGAAACGACCATGACCCATGTTCCTTTCTGTTTTTGTTGTTTTTCTGTGAGACGAGTCTTCGCACAACCAACGTACCTTTCGCTGTATCGCCAGGGGTAGCGCCTCAAACTCCTCGCGCGTCAGTGGTGGTGGTCCTCCGCCCTCCGATGCGTTGGCCGGCTCCTTCGCATCCTTCAAGCCATTTGGCGCCCCGGAAGCAGACCGCGGCGGTGTCGTCCTGCCCTCGTGGACCTCGACCGCCGTCCCGTCGTCGCTGATTCGCTTCCAAGGCATGCCCGAGTCGACGCCGGCCTCGCCCAGCCTCCCCACAGGGACGTCATCTTGCTGCGGCTGATGCTGCTGCCCTTTCCTACTCCAGAGTCCCGTGAACGGGTTCGACGTGCGTGCGAGGTTCTTCGGTGCCGATCGTGGCCTCAGGTGTCCGTTGTGCTGGTGGTGGTGAGGGGCCGTCGCGATCCCCCCGCTGGAGGACGCCCACGTCGAAGACAGGTAGGCCGACCCTTCGCCGCTGTCGCCCAGCCCGGACAGCTCAGGCATCGTCTTGGGAGGCATGTGGCGGTAGGTGGTGGTGGTGGTGCGGCGGCGCGGCAGGGTCGGAGAGCCCTCAGGGCTCTCTGGCGAGGCGTCGAAGAAGGCCTCAAACGAGAACGGGCGGCGTGCCGCGAGTGAGGGACTGTCGAGGAAGGTCGAGGTCGAGGTCGAGGTCGATGGTGAACTCGATAAAGGGGACTCCGGTCCGCTTAAGTCTGCCCCTAGGTTGTCCCCGCCCTCGTCCTCTGTGAGATCCAGATGGGTCCACCGGCGGTCCCGGAGGTCGTAAAGGCCCTCGCTGTCGCTGGTCGTCTCTGGTAGCTGGAGGATGGTCGTCTCGTAGCACTCGATCTGGGTCGCGTGCTTCAGGCGGAGTCTGGCCAGGTCCTGGAAGGAGTGCAGTCGGTTCAGGCCCTCTTGGAAGACGCCGCTGTTGATAGAAGAAGGGGATAGTGACGGCGGGCCGGGGCCAGTGCTTATTAGGAGATATGGAGGGCGCTGGGAGTTGTTTTTTTGCTCTCCGGGTTCATCACACCCTAAATCCTCCACGGTACCGGTAAACGAAGTCGGAGAATCGAGGCTGGTACGTGATGTGGCATCCATTGGAACCCCAGATTGGGTAATACCCGTGCCGGCTGCTTCGTCGACCCCTTGCACAGCGCGTGCAGTGAGCGGCTCGGGATCTTCGAGAGGGAGGCTGCCCATTTCGCTAGCTGTGGACTGGGCTTGCAGGGGGGCTGCTTCGCTACTCTTTCTTAGCCCAGTGATAATTTAGTTGGGGGTTGCAATTTGCCCAAGCTGCAGGCCCTCAGGTGGGTTGCCCGGCTCCACCTGCGAGCTGGCAGCTGCATGTGATGGCTTGTTGCGACCCCGAACCTGCAAGGTACATCCATCCAAGGGACCGCTTCCTTCTCTCGCCGCCGGGTGGGAAAAAGTAAAAGGAAGAGAGGCGCGTCCGGAGGTGGGTCTGTCCTGTTTGACTGACCTGAAGACAAGACACGCCGGCTTTCCCGTGGGTTTTGAGCAGACTGACTATCTGTGAGGAGATGATCCAACGTGAGTCGAAACCCTTTACTGCCAAACGTGTCGTCGTCTACTGACGGGCCACTGCGCAGTATATAAAAAGTCGGGACGCAGAAGAAGAAAACAGCCGACGCTCAGACTCGGCGCCTGCGGTTACAACTGTTAGAGCCCACGCCTCGTCCCAAGATCATGTCCCTGTAGACAGCGATTCGACTGGACAGTTCCCAGCAGGGCCAAAGCTTGCTGATCATTCCCGGCCGACGTTGGAGCTTCGCTGGGCATGGGCACCCTGGCGGCGCCCACGGACTTCGCTGGCTGGCAGCTCTTCCAACAGAGCTGAGGAGGAGCTTCACGACGCAGCTAAGCTCGTCGTCTGAACCTGTTGTTTCTCCCTGTCTGCTCTTGTCAGATGTGGACCGGGCTGCTCTAGCGCGGCGCCACACCAAGACAATCCAGACAATCCTCCTCGAGTCCAGCAAGCCACCTGCCAATCGACTCGATGACTCGCTCGCTGTTGGTTGCCATGGCTGCTTCAGCTGTGTGTGTGTTGTGGGCAGACAGACAGTCGAGGCACGTCCAAAAACCCATATCACATCACGAAGGCGTCTTACTCTTCTGCTCGTACTCCGCTCCGGGAGGCTGGCCATTGGCCGCATGCAGAGGAACGTGGTGCCGCTGCACAGGATCATCAGTTTCACAACTTGTGCTCTGCTGTGTCACCCGCAGCACAAAGCACACCTCCCGAGGCGCACGGATCTGCTGTTTTTCATCTCGTCTAGACTATCCCGTACAACTCATGAGTCCGACGCCGGGCTCTCTCTGCGTGTGTCGTCTCCCATTCTCGTGCTACCACCCTATTGCACGCAATGAGGAACCTGGGAACATGTGGCTCCCGTGCAGTCGTGATTGAAAGAAGAAACAGACAAGGGCAATGGTCTGAGCACGGACGGCCGGCCCTGTCAGTGCACCGCACCAGAGCAGAATGCCGTCGCCGAGCAGACATATAGCCCCCCATGCCGCTGCTATAGACGCCTATGCACAACATTCTGGATCGGCGCGCGACGCACAAAGTTCGGCACTACTGTACACGGATTCTGGCAGATCAATAGTCGACGCTGATGAAGAAGGTGACGATATTGTCGACGGTACAGAGCCGGCGCAGTAGCATTGCTCAGCACACTGATGTTGGCCCTCCCCCTGTCGGTCCAACGTGCGCGCTGCTGCTGGCTTGGCTCAGGACCAGCGAATCAGGAACCAGAAGTCGCTCCTTGCCTTTCTCTCATCACCTCAGCATTCTCCAAATGGCTAGACGGAGACGGAGCTCGAGACGGAGATTCTGTGGTCGGAGCTAGTCCATAGAAGCTCCACCGAGGTGCGCTAAGCACGATTTGATGGAGCCTCAATCTGCTGGGAGCTGGGCGGGCCAGACGGGCAGGTGATGGGGCGTCACGAAGGGGCTCGCGGGAAAAAGTCGTGCATACGGATAGATAGATGATGCTACGGTATCTGCCGTGATGGCCCCAGTGGTCAGTCAGCCCAGCACCCACTCGCCCGACTGACTGACTCTCGGCACGCGTGCAGAAGCAAAAGTCCCCTTGGTGCTAGGAGGGGACTGCACGCAATAGACGCCGCAGCTGTGTGGGGAGGATGGACACTTTGGGACAGTCCGGCGTCTCGCTGGCGGCGCCAGTGAGGATACTGTAGTGGGCACTCGAGCTTCGTGCGGCCCCGATGTGACCGTATCGCGAGTTTCCTCCGCGAGCTATCGAATCTGGTGCCGTCCCGTCCTGCTCGACGGTCCACGGGCAAATGGCGTAGAGAAGGGATTGGCTGGCGATGGTGACGACTAGGCACGAGTAGTTATTGACTAATAAGTGAGTGAGTGGCGATGAACCTGGTTCAGGCGAAACCGTCCACGTGTCCGGGCACTACGTGACTGATTGTTCTCGAAAGATGTGCTCGTCTCGGGAGCGCACGTGGTGACAGCCAGCCACGTCCCTGCAAAAGAGCCTCTGGTTCCTGCATTGTTCTGTGTCCCGGTCCCGGGCGGGCGATGCGCCTGGACTCTTGCTGGTGGCAACAGGCCCCGCCCAAGTGTGACGACTTAGTCAAGCGGGCAGACCTCATGCCAGAAGCAGCAAGCTCTGCTTGTGAGAGAGAAGAAGGTGTGTACGTGTGAGTGTGCACACTGTCTCAAGTCCCACCCACATGAGGATTCTGAGGCAAAAACATGTGTCGTCGATTGACTCGATGCTAGAGGACGCTGCAAGAGCCAAGATGGATTGACACAGAAGGACCAAGCCGAATCCTGCGCGGTACTTGGGCCACGAGTCGCGTGCCCGCGAACAGCAGCCTCACGCTCCTCACCGGCCCCGCATGACAGCACATCTTGCTTTCGCTCCTTCGCCCATCCGGCTGTAGATCAACCCAAGGATTATGGAAAAAGGGGAGAAGAGACAAGAGAGGCAAACAAGGAAAAGAACCCGTGAATCTGGGGTTGCACATGTCTTCGTATTGTGACCTTCAGCGTGCAAAACCCGGACTTCAGGGACCGGCTTCTCCACACGCCACCACAAGCAGCAGCCCTGGTGGAAATTAAAAATCGATGTCGCGCATGCTTTTGTTCTCCTCAGCTGATGGAACACCAACAATTCACCAACAAGCTCGGGCCCTCCCCCAAATATTCCCCCGGCTGCCTGCCTGCAGGAATCTTGGCTTCTGCTTTCTGAAGCGGTGTGATGTTGGTCCAACGCCCTCTGTTACGGAACCACCAGGCCGCAAATGCTCCTCAGAAGGCGAAACCATCAGGGGATTTTCCAACCTCGAGCCCTGTTGCTTACCCAGGCACCCAGGCACCTGAGACGTCGCCTGGGCTGCCTTAGTCGCTCCCATGACCTGTCACATTCTGGCCTGCCTGCCACTGTTCGAAGCGCGTTGGAAACAGGTCGCTCGTCGCCAGGGTATTCGCTCAAGTCCGTTGCCGTCCTGCCCATCGCGTGTTCTACTGCGCCTCAGTGCTCAGCGCTCAGGATTGTTGTCAGTGCTTGGTGTCCACGGCTGGGATTATCGGCCTGCCACCCCCCCCCCCCGGAGCGGGAACCCGGCCCGGAGGCAAGAATGTCTTCATGGAGAGTTTGGTTGAACTTTCTTCGTGGCGTCTTCAGCTCAGGATTCAGCCGGCGCTGGCAGAATACCCGTCGCATCGGGAGGCCTAAATCCGCCCTCCGTGGAATCGCAGCCAAGAATGTTCCCACACACAAATAAGCTTAAATCTTGCGCGATGCTTTCGTACAGTCGTAGGATTTGTTAACAAGGTGTACGGCTCACGGCATGTCTGAAACACTTGGGTCTATTTCTGTGCGGTCTGTAATGAGCAGTTCATTAACTCAGCTTGCCAGAAGGCTGATCGACGTGGGCCACGGCGTCCTGACAATTTTGCGCACATGTCCTCTTCCTTTATGCTCCGGTGTACATCATATGGCCAACTCTATGCTGCCATTCGTCCTGTGGCGTCAGATCCTGGCCTAGGACGAAAGGGCGTATTCGCCATTCCCAACACGTGCGCCTCAATGACATGAAGAAGCCGCAGTCTGTCACCTGGTGGTCACTGCAAGGCAGATTTCAAGCAGTGTGGCAGGCAACATGATAAGTCATTGTATATCCTCAGGCATTATGAGCCTGGTCATGAACAAAGGTGACTCTGGTCCACAATATCTGATGTCTTGCAGGTGTCGCCTCCGGCCTTTTCCGAAGCTCTCAAACTCTTATGTCTTGCTAATGATCCCCAGTACAGCATCTGGTATTCTGTGCTTATCACAATCCCGCTGAAACTGCACGCAGCAAGATCTGAAAACAAATGCGCGCTCGCGGTGGACCATCCCATCAGAATAGAACATCCACCGGGGAATCCGTCACAAAAGTGTTGTACACTGTAATCAGCTAAGTCGAGGTCGATTCCCACGACAAATTTCTATGAGAGCCGTTCGAGAGACTGCTAATCAGGGCGAGCCCATCTTGCCAGGGCCGAGCAAGGAAGCCACCTTCGGAGAAGATGTGGGTAGAGGAAGAGGAGATTGACACCTGATGAGGACAACGGGGATGCGATAGAAACCCGAGGAGGCTCGAGTCCATAATGAGTCTCTTAACGGCAGCTCTCCGCGCGGCCCCCAATTGCCATGCGATATTTATCCCAATGTCTGTGAGAAGGGACGGGCGGAGATGGCCCCCACAGATTCGGCCTCGGAGCGGGTTTTCCGGCGTTACGATCTCGAGACATGGCAAAGGCATTCATCGATCGCGAACACACAGACACAAGAGAATGCGGCCGTAGATCTATTCTCGGGCTGGATGGACCCATAGAGGCCAATTTATTGTGGAGTGCAGGGCCTCACATGTTCTCCCCCATCATGCCATTTTCATTTCCCCCATCCATTCCCTTGGGATTGCGGTCCCGAACGGTGTCCCCGCCCACACAGCCCGGCTCTTGGAGATGATGAGATATTAACTCTTCATACAAGCACTATAGAAAGTGCCTCTTGCTCGCGTCACCCACGCCCGCGTCTGCCGCCGGTCATGTGAGCAGAGTGTCTGCGGACGGAATGTCGGCTTACTCAAATGGCATGTGGCCCCCGATTCCGGCCGGGGGTTGCAGCACGGACACTTTGGCGAGATTGCACGAGCAGGAGGGATCTACGCCTGCTCAAGGGATCAATCCTGCGCGACGGCCATGGGGAAGATCAGCTGCTGCGCTCATCTATCTGGTCCATTTTATAGAGGAGCAGCTGAGGTGCCCGTCCTAGACCTGTCCATGGCAGGCCAGCTGTCAAGGCCTGGGAGACAGGGGTTCTGATTTGTCGAACTTGGAGCACTAGCCAATCATCTTACACCGATTGACAGGGATGTGACGTCCAAGCCGTCCACCACCGCACTATGCCAATAGCCAGACTAGGACTACTTGCCGTCGCTTCACTGCAAACAATACTTAAAGTGTTTTGAAAAGATTAGAACTCTAAAATAGATGTAACTAGTGATCCAGTCTCCCAAAATTTCTCTGCACCTCCCAGAGGTGACGGCCTTGAGATTGAACCAACCCAAACTGAAGCACGTGGTGAGTGGCGATTAGACAGACGTGTGACGAGTACCGTGAGAACCTCTCTTCCTTCCGAAACTCCCTCCGCAACCCACAGAAACCCAGCTGGCCCCTAATCATCCAGATTGACTCTGGCGTCCTGGCCGATGGGGTCATAGTACTCAAAGTACTTCGGTTTCTCCCTTTGACCATGAGCAGCCGCTGCCGCCGAGACCGCCGGGGCCTTGAATGTCGACACTCCAGTCTCGCGGTCATAGGACATGTAGTCCGAGGCGAGGCGCTTTCCGCCGCCGTCGGGAAGGTCGACGACGAAATTTGGCATACAGAAACCTGCGATGGAGCCCCGTATCTCGGACTCGAGGTTGAGCATGGTCTGGAGCGGTGTGCGGTAGTGCTCTACCTTCTGGACCATGTCGCAGATGTAGACGTAGTACTATGATGACAAAGGTTCCAGTGAAAGTGTCTCGAGAGAAAGGATGGTGAATGGATACTGACCGGGTCGATGTTGTTGTCCGCCAGCGTCCTGATCAGTTTCGACATGGTTTGGACGTCATCGTTGACGCCTTTCAGCAACACAGTCTGGTTCCGGACTCTAACGTTTGCCGCGTGAAGCTTCTGTGCTGCGGCCTTCGTGATCCACGAGAACTCGTTCGGGTGGTTGAAGTGGGTGTGGAGTGCCGCCGACTTGCCAGCGTCCCTGGCTTTCTGTGAGACCTCGATGAGTGCGTTGGCCCAGTCATCGCCAGGGTCGACGAATCGCATGGGCGCGACCGCTAGTCCCTTGGAGGCGAAACGGAAGCGGCGAATGTGGGGAACTGTAAGGTCTGTCAGCGAGCCTCGCAATTTCCGTGTGCACGATTACCGCGTATCAGGGGATGGTCGGCTTCGTTAGTTCACGTATACGTGTCCAAGTGGAAATTACTGACTATTGATGAGACGGTTTCCAATCCCGCGGATGTGTTCGGGGTGGATATAGAATGAATCGCCTCCTGAAATCACTATGTCCTGCAGCTGTGGGTTGGCCTCAATGTAGGTGAAGATCTCATTCCATCTTTGGAGCCCTGGTTTGAACGGAGTCTTTGAAACGCAATCGGTGTCGGCTCCGACAGCACGCATCCGAGTGCAGTAGGCGCAGTATGTAGGGCATACAGACACAGCTGCCGAACTGTGTAAGCTATCTCGGCCAAGCTATGGTAAACGTGAAGGTCCATTTACTAACCAAGAAACAGTGCCTTGTCCGGATATCTGTGGACCAATCCTTTGACGGGCATGTCTTTGTCCTCGCCCAGAGAGTCGATGTCGACTTTCGGATGGTCTGGCAAGAGTAAAGATTTCAAGGGGACGAATTGACGAAAGATGGGGTCATTCCTCGGATCTTGCCAGTTGATGCGGCTGAGGAGGTGAGGTCTGGGATGTAATGTTAGTATGGTTCTTGAGACCATGTGACAAGGAGCTGACATGCGTAATTCGAAGAGACATTGTAGCCTCCTTCATACCATAGTACACATCTTCCATGAATTGCTCCTTGGACTGGGATCCTGCGCCGTCTGGGATCTCATCAGGTACCACGGAGTTCAGGAATTCGTGGAGTCTGTCATGGCTGTCAAGAGTGTTTTTGGTCTGTTCCTCAAAATAAAAGTCAGTCATCTGCAATAGCCAGGCAGATTTATACGAGATATTTGGATGGTTTTGGGACCCCACTCACACTCCAACGATACGAAAGGAACTCTTTGCTGGACACGCCACTGTATACTGGGACTTTCCGCCAGAACTCGTCACCCCAGGACACAGCCGTCACCACGGGGTGGTGTGTATTGAATGATTCGTTCTTCACAGCCTCTTGTTCCGGGTGCTCATCACTTGGGCGTGGGCGGGTGGTGTTGTTGTCGACGTGAGCAGCAAGGCCTCGCTGTTGAGGAAGCAGCAGTTGTGGGCGGGCAAGAGATCTCTTGAGAGCTCTCGAGAGCATGACTCTCGTAGCTGTGGACATCTTGCTTCTTTTCTTCTTCTTGGTATTTTCGAAGAGGTTTCTCGAGAACTCGAAACTGCTTTTCAGATGAGTGGCACCCAGGAGGGCTGGGTTTTGTGTCGAATTCGCTTTAAATATTTTACACTACTCGAAGACCTGAACGTACGCCGTGTGAGCAACTTGGAGTAAAAGTTTTGGGAACAACTCTCTCGAGTGGAGTGAGAGCCAAGCAACTGCGTTCGTGCCTTGCAGCGACTCTCGAAATGATGCTGTGGGTCGTTGGGGGGGGGGGGGGGCAGGTGTGGTGAGGGAGAACTTATGCGTCCATCACGGACTTAAGCGGCACAGTCAAGGCAGGGAAAGAGGTACAGGCACAGTACTAGCCTGCCCAAGTGTGTCCTGCCTGGAAGACTGAGTATTCTGGGAAAGAAGGATTGCGAGGTCGTACCTAGGTAGTGAGACAAAGCTTAATTATGGTGGTCAGCATCCAGCGGTCCGAATATAGGCTTCTGAAGCACCAGCGTAGGGGCAGATGAAGAAGCTGACGCGGACTGCCAATGCAGATTGGAAATCAATGGTGAGACTCGACAATGTGTGATCGATACTCTGGAAAGTTGTACGCGGGACGAATTCGGAGTCTGGGAGTATGAGTCTGGAAGGAGAAGCGACTCGGACAGAATAGGAACGAGAAGAACGCCCCAGGTGTGCTGCCAATAGTTCAGTATACGACTTAGAATCTGAAGGCATCTCGTGAGACCCACGACCTCTTTATACTTCCCATCATCCCCTACTGCCCACCACCTGAACACAACACCCACTTCCCCGACATGCAGTGCGCCTTCTTGACAGGCCCAACATCTTTCCTCAGAACGAGCCCCCAATGCGACGTAGAGGCGGCATGGAAAGCACGCATAGGCGTCTTCCCCAGAACTGGCCAGGGTAATTTCAACAGGCCGCCGGCACGTTGGGTCACTGCATGCGGGACCCATATCGGGACGAGATGGTGTGGCACATCACGCACCTGAACATGGTTCACGGCTGGTCTCGACGGCGAGGACGACAAATGGGAGCCGGGGATCGCTGCAAAGTTTTGCCAACTACATGATCACCCGCTGCGCAGCCGTTGGCTTCAATGCTGTGGACCTTTGCCGACGTTGCATTTGGGTTGGCTACCCGCCGTTGTGAGTCGTGGAAATGCTTGCTATGTGTGCGTCCAGTGGCGGAGGTTGTCGACTGTCTTCTTCTTCTCCGTAGATCAGTTCTGTGTTCTCCACATTTGTGTTCAGGCAGGTTGTTGATGGGCTAGCACGCTGCCTGATATGAAGCTTCTGCCTTGGGGCAGTGCTGTCCCTGTTGGACATTGTGTCGTCCTAGGCTGCACCGAGCCGTCGTGGGAGTCTGTAATGCAGCCTTTCGCAATGACCCATTTTCCCGTGCCTCACATTAACAGGGAAGGCACAGCTGAACATGGCCCTTGTATTGCTATATTGTCTCGAGTAGTGGTTGTGTTCTGAAACATGCAAACTCCCCGCCTCACCGGAGCCATCACCGGCTTCTAGAAGTTTCCCGGCCGCGTGCTACTTGACTTCCCATGAGGAATTCTACGACATCCGAGGACGATTGTCCTCCCTCGCCTATCATGTCTCGGTCCGTTCGTACAACATGGCAGAGTCACACAACCTCAGATCTTAGAGCAGCTCCGGCCAATGATTCCTTTGGGGACCTCGGGATGTACTCAGATGAGCCTCACTCGGGGGTTGATTCGAAGATAATCAAAATTTTTGAAGAGGTAAACCTTTTACGTCCGTAGCAAAAATTCAACGGGAGATTGAAACGTTGCCCCTGTGTTGCATGCCAGTTTGGGGATAATGTCTGAGTGGCTCTAACCCCCCCCCCCGCCCTCCTGAGGACTGACAACAGTCTGTTTTGGCCTTCCGGTCAAAACAAATCTGCATTAAATGCTATCATATACTTATGAAATCAAGATTAATATGACTGTATTTGTCACTCTTTCCAAAAGCAGTAGCTCAACTCTCGAGACCGAGCTTCACGTTTGCGGTATGATGAGGGCTCCCTGGACCACACTGGAGTTGGCGACCCTTTCTTTGCATTGCACCATCCCGTGACCTTGCATGTATCCGTGTCTCATTCAATGAGATTCCAAATATTCGTACCGGTGTCAAATCTCCCGCGCATGGAGGGGAGGCTTGCAGCGATAGGTAACGCTCCGGGATTGTCGCAAACACTCTGTGCCTATTGAGCCACCTCGATCACATTGCGCTTTCTTTCCTGCTCGTGATAGGAGAACATTCTTGTGGAAGATTCCATCCAATTTTCAGAAACAGTGCAATTAATCTTTTTGTGTGTATGATGGATTTGCGTTGGGTCCTTTGCGCAACACGGATGATGACTTCTTTCTTCGACCCCGCCTGGACAGTGCTTATGAACAGATCAAAAAACCGTGTCGATTGAAATTAGAGAAGCTGATGGGACACTTTGAAAGCTTTATCCATCCACACTGAGGGCCACTTGACCCCAGGGAATAGCGGAAGTTGGTTCGCATAATTGTCGGTATAGGCGAAGAGGTGTGGCTGGTTGTCTGCACCAGGACGGCAACTGTTGATCTATTCTTCTCCACCATGAATATGACCGCAAGTATACTGAAACGAGATAAAGGAGGTTCGTTCTCTGGCGAATCAGGCCAGGGTGGGTACAAGTTGCATCGCGAGTGGTTGCCTCCCGGTCCATCCGCGGTTAGTACTGTGCTCCGTTCACTGACCCGACAGTCTGGTAACGGAATTGATTCGACGCAACAAGGAAGCCACACATATTCTATTCCCGGATTTTGTTAGCCTGTCCGTTCACTGCATCGTTCAGCCCTTCGTGCTGCGACCCCAGTGGCACCCTTGCAACGCACATGTCAGCATGACAACTATCACTTCGCGAACAATCCCCGAGGACTATCGTGGTGGCCCAACGGACACGATTTTAGCAAGATCATGCAAATGAGCTCTGCATATCATAACGATGCCTGCTTGCTCTTGCTGCGACCATTGCTCCACCGTCCCAGAGCATTGGGTCAGTGTCTGTTGGTCCTCAGCCCTGGGCAATCCGGCCATGGGGTCCTTTTAAGGCTGTGTGACAAGGATCACTGGGCTGCATGTGTTGCGTTGTGAGCAATATCTCATGCACCTCGGTCACTATTATTTTTCAAATCCCAATTCACGGGCCATAGCCAGGTTAGACGCTTGGCTTGACGCATCCCCTCCCCCATGACGCTCCCCCTCCCAAAAACACCGCCCATACATTATTATGATGGGAGACGCACGTCGCATAGAACAGCGTAAGGCATGAACCCGTTTTACGGAGCGGGCCGAGAGACCAATTTCGATGAATGGCTGGGTCTCTTTACTTCGTGGGAGAAAGAGACAACAATAAATAACAAAAGCGTCCCAAGGTGCGGCTCTGCCAGGCAGACACAAAGGCAGAAGTCGCACAGATATCGCTCCAAGACCTTGCCTGCTGGGTAGCGGTCCGATTGGGGTGCGCTGGCAGTCTTGAGTTCCCGTCTGACGCACGCCTGGGAAGGATCACGGGCGCGCTTGCTGCTGCATGAATACTGTACCATCCAATGTCATCTGCATGCAGCTTCCGCCTGGGCATTGGTTGGATGGTAGCACACCATCCGCGACGAGCCCTCCCATTTTGACGGCAAGCATTAAGTGCGGGCTATTTTTGTGACGAGGTGTCAGTAAGTTCATCCTCCGGGCCCGAGAAAACACCTTCTCCCGAGGAAATATGAGCATCTGGAGAGATATATGCGAGAAGACAGACCAACCACACAACCAAATCATCACGCCCCTGTTCCCTGCAGTCGAGTGTCCTTCCCATGATCGTGCCGTGCGTGTGCGTCCGCGGAAAAGGGTTGGAATATGCGATATGCTCCCGTCCTATAGCGGGCAACAACCTGGGGAGTCACTTAATTACAGCGAGAATTAAGTGACTAGTTTCTCGCATGCAAGCAGCCAATCGACAAGAGAATGAAGGCCATGGTATGTGTGCTACCACGGGAGCACCGTTCCGTCCAGCCTCATGCTTGCCGCGGGAGGCCACGCCCTTCGAGGTTTCTTCCGTCACCAGTCACGACTGACAAGCGGGCGGCGTACCCGCGTCACACAGCCAAGGAGAAGAAAGCCGTGCCCTACGCGGAGGAGGAATATACCATCCGATATCGCTCATTGAGTCTGTAACGGAAACCGCTTGAATGTCGAAGAAAAGAGGAAGGGCGATAGGGGAACATATGTCCGCCGATGAGGAGTAGCGAGCGCAAGTATTGAGCTCCCGCTTCGTGGATCTCTTCTTCTTGCCCTCCTACCTGCCTCCCTCCTCCACGGTGCGCTGAATAACCTCTGCCGCTCCTACACCCACGCCTGCAGCATGGAGCTCGCGGCTAGATGACACGTCAAAACGAGCAGAAGCAGCAGCAGCGATCTTCTCTTTCTGCGGCGATACCAGTTCTTGGTACTTTTGGACCGGTCAACGCCAATGATGTACTCGAAGACATCGGCTAAATATGATATGGACTAACCAGGAGATTGTTAGACCTCAGCTACAGTAGAACAGTCAGCCAGTCGATCAGAGATTCAGTCAGAAGACCCGGTCAGGGAGTCGAAGGGAAGTCGGGATGGGTCTCACATGGACGTGCAGGCAGGCCGGCTCTCCGCTCAAGACGCGCTCGAATCAACATCGCTGGGACGCACTCTCAGGCCCATAGGAATCCAGACCCCAGTTAAACGCTGCCTCTTGCAAGCACGATGAGGTCCCACCTCTACCCATTCCAGTCTCACGCGCACAAACGCACACACACTCTCTGTCTTTAGTTCACTCTCCAAAAGATTTTTGTTATGACAACCATCGTTGGCGGGAGAAGGCGGCACCGAGATAGGATGGCGGCACCGAAATAACAGGATGGCGGGTTTCGGTGCGCCTGGGTGCCTCCCATCTTCATGTAGGACCTGAGAGCTCGGACACATACACACACACCTCACCGCTTTCTTCTCGGCATCAAGTAAGGTAGAAGACAGACGATGAACGCCCACTCAATGTTTCAACCTGTAGCAAACACGACAGAAAAGAATAATGATAAAATTCCCCAGCGCCTTATGCCTAGACAATGTGCCCCCCACGCCGCTTGAACCATCCGTTCCACCCTGCCAGCCCTCCGCCGCTATCACTCACACCGGCCGGCCTAGTTACCCAACAACACCCAAGACTCTACCTTCTCTTGCCCTTCCCTCTGCCCGCCAACCTTGCCTGCTGGTAACGAGCCGGGATATCGCCCTCGCCACCTGCAAGCTCACATCACGCCTACACCTCCTCGTCGCTGTCCTCCCCCAACAGCTCCCCCTCGTCGTCGTCGACGTGGGCGTAGTCGCCCCTCCCGCGCGCGAAGCTGTCCCGCGTCGTGAACGGCCTGTTCCTACCGCCGAGCCCGCCGCCGCCGTTGATGCTGCTCCAGCCGCCGCCGACACCGCTTCCGTAGCGCCACCTGTCGACGGCAGCGACGCCTGCTCTCCACACCGCCGCGACGACGAGCGGCACCGCGCCTGCGACCGCCGCCGCGGCGCTGACCGCCACGACAGGATACCGCACCCACGGTGAGTCCGAGTCGAAAGCCCCGCCGCCGAACCCGGCCGGAGAAGCATTGGATTGCTCGCCCAACCTGATCTGGCCGAATTTGTGGCTGTAGTTGGTGTAGACGTACCACCCGGCCGCCGCGGCCACCGCGAAGGGGACCGTAATGGCGAAGAACAGCCCCACGCCTGAGATGCGGTGCTTTTCTGCGTACTCTTCCTCCTTTCCTGGGCAGATGTGCGCAGGGGCCTGCTTGTCAAATTCATCGCCGTCTCGACACGTCGAGAGGGGGATCTTGCGATAGCCTGTTGGTTCAAAGTATTCGAGTCGGGACGGGTCATCCTTGCACCACTGGATATGATCAACCGGCTCGAGGCCCTGAACCAGTTGGCACGAGCCGTGGTTGTCAAGCTCGTAATTGTAGTCGCTGTTGGTGACGTTAGTAACTGGACCATGCATGCGGAATCAGGGTAGAAGATGTAAGTAACTAACCATTCGTAGTCCTGTCGACTGCAGGTGCAGTTCTGGACGTTGTAGACGTGCTGTATCCTGTATCCGTTGTAACACTCCTTGCCTGGCTTCTTGCGCATGTATTGTGTCACATGCCCGAAGAGGCAGTCGTTGTTCTGGAGTGGGTGGCTGGGCGACCAGATGCGGTAGTCGGACTCTTCAGGGTCACCCTTTTGCTCGCACGGCCGATCAGCCAAGCCCGTGAAGTCGATCGTAGTAGCTTGCGTGTCATCGCCATCTTCTGTCCACACAATGAACTTCCGCGAAACGCCAGATGCTTGTGTGGTGAAATCGGTGACCTTCCTCTCGTTCTGGGCGAACTCGAAGTCCTCCCACGTCTTGCCCTCGTCCTTTGTGTACGATACAGTCTTCGTCTTCTTCTCTAGTGGCACCAGCACAATGATAGAGCCCTGGTCTCCATACTGCCATAGCCAGCGGCCCTTCCTTACTTGCTTCCAGCTGATGCCGGCGTCGGTGGTCATGTACGTGTCGGAATCCTCGAGCTTGCCCAGGTACGGACCAACGTTGCCCCAGCCAAACATGAGGCCAACAGCTCCAGCTGATGAGAATGTCTTGCGGTGATCCTTACGTTCGGTGTAACCGTGGATGTGCAGAGCGCACTTCTCATCGCCCTTGGCACTGCTGCACTCAAACTTTTTGTCCTCAGAATCCTTTTCAGGAGGCGGCAGATAAGCCCACTCAGCGCCATCGTTATGGCTGATCTTTGTGCGAAGCTTCTTTGGCTCATTTTTCTTGTCCCGATTAGCGTAGATGTTGACCATCGTAACGCCCTCAAGACCCAACATCTTCTCAAAGTCCACGAAGTATCCTTTGTTACAGTTGACACCCGAGATGGACATGACGTAAGACGTGCCGTTCGAGTTGCTCTTCATGATATCTCCATGTTGAACGTCATCCGACGTCTCGGTGGCCACAAAGAGGTTGATTGCATGAGTGGAGCTGTCCAAGACGGTGTATGCGTGCTGGTGAGGGACCTCAAAGTTGAAAGGGAACTGGGCCTCGGCGTATGTTTCGCCGTCAAGACTGGTGAGAGCCCGGAGTGTGTTCTTGGTCGTGTTCTGGGTTGCCACAACGATGAACTCCGACATGGTCGCGAAGTCCTTGACGTCGTCTTGGAGCACTTTCTTGGTGTCGAAGAAGTCGTTGCTGCCAACAAGTGTCCAGGGGTTGTCTTTAACATCGCTGTCTTCCCGCTGCCTGGCCCTGCAGATGATCTGGTCGATTTTGCGGAATCTGAAAGAGCTGGAGCCGGTGAATTCACACCGGTCAACATACCGCATGATGGTCTTCCAATTATCACCACGATCCTTAGAGAGCGAAGCTTCGTCGTAGCAGGTTTCTCCGTCGGATGTGCACTTCTTACCGACCCAGATGATCCAGTCCCTCTTGTCAGGGTGGAAAGAGAGCGGTGATTTCCGAGAGTCCAGGTCGGGCTTGGTGGGCGCCTCGAATTCATCGAAGGTACTACCTCTGTTAATCGTGTAGGTGACCTTTCCATCTGGCTTGATGAAAAAGGCCATATCCTTGAAGAACGTATGCAGCACGATCCCCCAGTACTGACTCTTCAAGGCCTCAGGCTCCTTCCAGGTCTTGCCGGCGTCATGGGTGATCTGGATCTTTCCGTCGGCTCTTACGATGATGGTCTCGTCGTCTGAAGAGCTCGACTCGCCACGCTCAAGATAATGTTTCTCGACATCTCTGGAGTTCTTGAAGACGTACTGTGCCGTCTCGACCTTGCCGCTGCCCGGAGCCTTGGGCGGAGACTGCGAGTCGCTGCACTTGCGCTCCACCGGGTCGTCCTTTTGCTTGCCAGACGTCCTCTTGCAGGTGTTTCCAGGTATCAAACGCCACCCCGACGAACCCTTGAAGGTGTCGTCTGGACCTGCATTCTTGCATGCGCCGTCTGGTGCGATTACCGGGCCGGCGGCCTCACACTCCCCGTCCTTCCTGCGGAAGTTGTAGTCGCATTCAAAGTCGGCGTCCGTGCAGTCACAATCGGTCGTCTCGACCGAGACCAGGTGGAATTCCTGTTTCATAAAGCAGTCGGCGTCCTTCTTTCTGCGCGTGTACTTTTGCGTATGGCCCATGAGACACGTGGGCTTGCCATCATTATCGACCCTAGCCCACCAGTCCTCCATGTCCCCTTTCTCGCAGGTACGCTCGTGCAAGCCCTCAAAGTCAATGGCAATTACATGGTACTTGGGGTTGTCATCGTCGCCAGTCTGACCAGTGAGAATAAATTTGAGGCTCGTGGAATCAGGGGTCGTCGTCAGGATCCAGGGCTTGATCTTGAGACCCTCCGGTAGCTCGACGGTCTTCCAGTCCTTTCCATGATTGAGCGAGTACTTGATCTCGCCGACGTCAGGCTTGCTGGAGTCGTGAATTGCCACCAAAATGTTCCCCTGATCACCGAACTCGTATTTGTGTGGTCCTTTCGGGCCCTGTAACCAGTGCATGCCGGCATCATCGGAGATGTACAGATATGCTTCGGAATAAGGCTTCAAGTAGTCTCCGGAATTGCCATTTGCCATGATCAGGCCTGGGGCCGGACTGGAGAAGACCCTGCCGACGTTGATCAACTGCGTAACGGAGTGCAGATGGATCTTGTCGCCTGCGTCATGCGTCTGCACATAATCAAACGTTCTTCCATCGTCATGAGTAATCTCCGAAATGATCTTCTTCTCGGCCAGGAAGCTCTTTTCCACCTCCTCGTAGTTGTCCACCTTGTTGACCAAGAATATTCCCTGTATGCCGGCGATCTTCTCAAAGTCGACATGGCCCATCATGTTACGATTCGTGTGCTCGATGTTGCGAGTGAAGAAGGTGCCATTGGAGTTGCTTGTGAACATGACACCCATGGGGTTGGACGGGCGTGTGGTCATGACATCAACCTGGATGCTGTAATTTGTGCTCTCCAACACGGTATAGGCCTCTTGGTCGATACGGTGGTCTGTAGGGAACATGGCCCGGTGCCACTTGAGCGTGTCGTCGGTGACAAACAAGGCCATCTCGTCCGTGTTGAGGGAAGTGGTGGCGACCAGGAGAAACTTCTTGACGGCAGCGACATTCACAATGCCCTGGACGGGCCTATTTGTGTCGAGGTTCGGCTCGAATTCCTGTATCTGACCCTTCGAATCCTTGGCGGAGAAGAAGTTGTCCGATATGAGCAGGCGAGTATCCTGCCTCAGCGGAGAGAAGGAGTCCCTGACGGCGCACAGGATGCGCTGCTTGTCCAGGTCATCCTGACCTGTTGTGAACAGATCTGAGGACTTTGCCCACCAGCATCCTGCGGTATTGCCGCGGAGGAATTTGGCGTCGCTCCTGAAGCCATCTGTCGTATACATTGCTACCTCGTCACAGAAGATGCTCTGGCAATCCATGCCATTGAATATAATGCGGTCGGGATCGCTGGCGTGGAAGTTGAATATCTCGCCCCGGAATACGCTCATCTCGGCATCAGTAAAGAATGTCTTCCAGGTCTTTCCCTTGTCGAGGGTCATGTAGTGTGTCATGCCCTCGGTCAGGATGTAGGCCCGCTCTTTGCTGAACTCGTGCATGACGAGGGCAAAGGCCTTGCCCTCGGGGACATCGGACACGCGGTCCCATGTCTTGCCGCCGTCGTTGGACTGGTACACATTCTGGTCGCTGATGTCTTGGAAGAGGATTATGTCGGATCGGTCGAAGTAGTTGAGGTTCGTGGGGTAGTGTGGGAATGGCTTGACGGCGATGTTTGGCTCGTCCTTGGCTTGGACAAGGCTCAGTGGCGTCGTACAGAGGGAAGTTAGCAGCAAGGCCGCAGCCTTGTAAGCTCCCCAGGCCTTCATCGTGTCGGCCGGAGCGCTGTGGTAATCATGAAGGAGGGGAGGGGGCAGAGAGGTGTGTGTCTGTCTTTGTGTCGGTCGGGGAGCAGGAGGGTCCGAGCTGGCGATTCGAGCTGGACGAGTCGGGAGTCGATGAGACGAGGGCGCTGAGCGGACACGATGCGCGGTCAGAAATGTAAGCAGTACAAATGGCGATGCGGGAGACGCTTTGCGAAAATGGTTCTCTACGAATAGTGCGAAAACGATGAGATGTCGTCGTCAAGGACAGGTCAGGTCCTGGCAATGGATGGGTCTGCTTATGCTAGCCCAGGCGACGGTATGGGTGGCGTCGTCTCGTCTCAGGGCGCAGGAGTTCTGAGGCATTCGGCACAGGTACGGGCATATACCGCAAGGCGTACGTACGTGCTTGGTACTGTGCAAACCAAGCTAAGAATAGAGGTACGCAACCGACAGCACAGCTCCCCCAGCCGTGGGCCGTGGGCGGGCGCCTTGGCCTTGGCTGCGCTGTGCCTGCCTGTGCCTGCCAGCCTGTCTCGCCCAGTGTGGGTCTTCCCGCGCTGTGCTGCACCACAGGAAGGGGCGTCTCCCTCTTGCAACGACGGTGTAGGCCTAGCGTCAACCGCCCTCGCTCGTAGCTCCGAGTGGCCACAGCCTGATTCGACGCAGCTTGAAACACTCCTCGTCACTAAAGCCACTCTGGCCCCACCAGAGCTGCGTCAGGCAAGGTAGGGGCCTCGGGGAGCCTTCTCCATGGGCGGGCGGGAAACTCCAACCTTCACATGTAGAAAACTGTGTACTCCAAAGTCGATTACGGCTACAGTTGACGGAGGCATGCGTGACCAGTTCTCCCGGCCAGGTCCAGGAAGACAGTCCCAAGGTTCATGCAATTGGAAGCCTGATGCTTCGAATAAGCTCGAAATCACGAGGTGGTGGGCAGGCAGGCATTATCGCGAGAGCCAGAGCCAGAGCCAGAGCCAGAGCCAGAGCCAGAGCCAGAGCCAAAGGTTTTAGGCGCACGTTGGTAGTCCGCAGTGCGAGTTTGTTTCAACCGCGAGCATCAAGTTTCAACGGCGCCTTTCCCTGTGCGGTGGAGTTACCTGATGTCACACCCTGGAAATGTCCCGAGTCTCCGGAGCGCACAACCCGGCTCCCCCACGCCATCAGGGACGTTGAGCCTCTCAGTCACATCTACTCCAATATATCATCCTGAACGACACCTCATTTACGCAACCATGTACAACATCGGACGCCATGCATCACAGCACATAAACACCACATGACATAGGGAAGTCAGATTAGAAACAAATTGGAAGACAGCACCTCTCACTGGCCCCAAACGCCATGAACAAAGTTCCGATCCAAATGTTGTGTGTATATATAAATGAGACGCATTTAAGGTAGGTTGGTTCTCCCTCAAGAAACGGCGTCGACAGCGGTGAATTGGATCGGCAGACAGGCGGCTTTGCCCCAAAGCTGTACAAAGGAAAAGAAAGAATAGACATCTTGATTTCCGCTCTGGCGACGAAGGCTAAGTGGGCTTGGTTGAGATCCGAATCTGGCCCCCTTTTAGAGAGAACGACCCCTTTACAGATGCAGGTCCATTCCCTGGGCGCCGTTCATCCTCTTTTTGCATCCCGACATTTCCTGCCATCAATCAGATACACCCTGCCCCCCAACTCCTGCCAACCCCAATCCCCCGTGAGGTCGACGCCCCTGAGCCTGTTACTGCCCGGTTTTGAAAGCCTGGTAGGTCAGACTCGCTCCGCCCACCATCACTATATCCAAAAATGACAACCAGATCGCCAAAGAGTTTGAATAAAGAAGACCCTCCACATACACCCATGGTATCTGACGTGATGGCTGCAGTGGCCTGGCTGAAAATGATCTGCGGAGCCCCTGTCGACATGTTGCATGCCGCTCGCCGTCCAGTCGCGTGGAGATCTGCACCCAGGGGTTGAATCCGCATGGAATTCCAGCCTCTGTTGGCTGAGTTGAGAGTTGTATCCCGAGTGCGACTGAACGACAGGGCTGTCGACACCGTTTCCTTTAGAAATAATACAATAGCAATTATGTGCACGTATATATAAGTATAGTAGGCGGTCCGGGCCTTAGTTGCCAACCGAAACCCCCGAGTACCGGGGAAGAAGGCCGGGACTGAGACTGCGGAGTCCACCATGTCTCGAGGTATCAAGTAGAAAATGACGCTGAACAGGAAATCGCGAGAAGGCGTATCATCATGGCATGGCGCTTAGTTGGAAAGAGTCACGAAGATGGTGCCACCGGCTGACGCAGCGACCTGTCACATAGTTAGTAAAGTCCGGCGTGAGACGGATTGGTGAGGAAATGACATACCGTGCAGCCGTTGCCGTTGCTAGGGCTGAAGGAGTTGGACGAGTAGGAGTACGTGCACTCCTGGCTGACGTCGCCGCTCAGCTTGATGTTGAAGTCCAGGGGGGTGTTGCTGGTGGGCGTGTTGTGGAAGATGGACAGGAAGGTCGTGCCATCGTCGTTCACGCTGGTGCCCAGGTTGACACCGGCCCAGTTGCCAGCGTTCTTGGAGTAAGGCTCAGGGCTGTTCCACTGGCAAGCAACGTCCTTGTCCAGGCCCTTCAGGTTGACGTAGTACTGAGCGGAGGTGGAAGCTCCACCCCAGACGTAGGACTGGTTCTGGTATGGGTTGTAGAGGTTGTAGGTAGCACCACCCTCAACAACGTTGGACAGAATCATGTCCTCCTTACCAGGGTAAGAGGTCTTGCATAGAGACACCTTGTCGCCCAGCTTGTTGACGACCTTGACGTTGCCCGCACCCGGCTGGCAGAGCTTCTTGGTGCTGTCAGGGCGGGTGAGGTAGAGCTTGTTGTCAAGGCCGCACCAGAGACCACCAATGGACTGCCCGGTGGCGCCCTGGGCGCCCTCGGGCCACTGAGCCATGTCGTAGCCCTCAGGGCACTGGTAGGTGCCGAACATACCGGGCTGCAGACCACCGTCAGGGGCCGAGTAGCTGGAGATGGCCTTGGTGGAGCCCACGGTGAAGGCACTGGTGCCGACGTCCAAAAGACCACCCCATCCAGAGTGCTTGACCTGGGTGACAGCAACAGCGCCGTACTCGGTGGGCAGCTCGCTGCAGTCGATCTCTCCGTCGGGGAAGTCGGCGTCAATGCCGGACGCGCCCGAGGAGGACGAGCTCGGAGTGGCCTTGGGAGCAGCGGAAGACGGGGCGGACTCCTCGGAGCTGCTGGACGGGCTGGCGACCTGAACCTTGGCCTTGTGCTCGAAGAACTCGCCAGCGGCCGCGGAAGTTGACTGGGCTGCCGAGGTGGATGGCTGGCTCGGTGTCGGTGTCGGTGTCGGCGTTGGGGTGACAAAGGTGGGCTTCGTCTCTCCAACAATTTCGCACTGCTTGTCCCTCAGGCAAGCCTCCGCCTCCTCGGGGGTGATTGACTCGCCGCCCAGCACGTAGGCGGTCTCGAGGGGGGTCTCGTAGACCACGACCACATCCCGCTCGTTCAAGACGGGAGAGGGCCCGCGCTGCTTAAGCTGGACCACATTAGGGGCCTGGTCGTGCTTCTTGGCGTGCTGGTGTCGGTGGTGGTGCGCATGAGGCTGGGCGGCGACACCGGCGGCCAGAGATGCCGCAATGGCAATGTTAAGAGCTCCCTTCATTTTTGGATTATAGGGCGATTGTCCTGAAGATGTCTGATACTACTTTGACGTTTGAGAGCTAAAAAGCCATGTCAGCATGCGTCCTGAACATCGACGTGGTCCCTGCGACAGGACCGCAATTGCACCGTGGGATAGTGCCATAGCGATTAGACGTGGATTGCGGGCCCCGGCAAAGTCACTCCAGGACTCAGTAGCGAGAGCCTTCCAGTCTCGACTTTGTATCGCTGCGTCGAGATACATACACAATGGGCAGGGACTGGCTCACATTTTTTGTTTAGATGAAACGACGTTTAATGAGGTTGCGAATCCGGGTACCTCTTTGATATGGATCGTGGGAATTAACGAACGAACGAACGACGAGACGAGACGTAGTGTCGAGTTTGTCCGCGAGTTCCAAAAGAATGTGGTAGAGAGCAATGACTCTCAGTTGGACGGAGGAAGCGAACGCGATGCCGTGGGACCAGAAGGGTGAGGAGCCTCGCGAGGAGGACAGTGGGCACTTGAACGAGAGGGACCGGCGAGGATTATGAGAGGAACCTGTGGGAGGGACAGGGGTCAGAAAGGAGAGAGGCGCAAAAGAGGGAGCGGCAGCGAGGCCTGGGGAGCCGTGTGGGCGTGTGGGCGTGTGGGCGTGAGGGCGCGTGGTGCGTGTGGGCGAAGGAGCAAAGCTGGAAATGAGAGATGGAGCCAGGACGGGAGATTATCCAGAGCTCGACGGCCAGGGGTCTCGTGGCTGTCAACGGGATGGGATATGGGGTGGGCCCTGTTGCACGCGAAATTAAATTAGTCCAGGGGAGGGTCAGACCAGACTAGGAGATGGGCGACGCCGATTGATTTTAGCAGCAGGACCCGGCTGCAATGACTGCAACGCACGAGAACAGACGCACGACACGAGGGCCAAGCTTCTGGGGGCAAACCCCTCCGCCCGGCGACATGGCCATACGAATGCGACGGTGCCGTCGAGGCCAGGATGTCGGCGATGGCCAGAGTGCAGATCCGGCCTGCAACAGTGCAATCAGGATGGGACTCACCGGCTTAGAGACCTAAAAAGGGCTTGGATATGGTCGCAGACAGGACTCCTGGAAGGAGGCGCAGCTAGACTGATGTCTCTGAGAAAGGGGGCTCTCCGTATACACTGGCAGGATGGCCAGAGACACCAAGTACGTGAAGCACTGACGATGCTCGGTTCTACTCTTAAAATTGCGGGGACTGACGGATGATCATACACACTTGATCGTTATGGAGTCGTTTCGTTATTATGCACCTTGGCTGAAGAGTGAGGAAGAGATCAGGCGAGGGTGAGGATACAGGGCGAGGGCGGCGGTGGCAGCCATGATGAGGATCTCCACGGTGGCACCGTTCTCTTTGTTGGACGATCAGTTGCCGCATTGAAGGGTGTGGTTGTGGTTGCGGCTGCCGTGATGGCTGGAGCCAGTGGGCAGGAGTGCTTTGTCCTGTTGACCCATCGTCAAATCTCAGCCGCCTCTGCCATCTCGCCATATCGCGGGTGTTGTTGGTGGTTGGTCGTGTGTTGTCATCTCCATCCCTTGATTTGGACTGATGTCGGCTGACCCCTCCCTTGCTCAGATCGACACAACCTCTGCATGGGGCCACACCACTTCGACCCCGGCTTCTCGCCCTGTACCTGACTTAGTCCCCTTTGGGAGCCCCAAATTTCCCAGGCTAAGCCAAGCATTTGGAAGGGCGGCTGGTATTGGTCAGGCTGCACCTTGCCCCTGCCGGCCAGTGCCATCGTGGAGGGGCTGGATGGTCGATTTCGTGGTTCTAAACATTAGCTACCATCGTAGCCTGCATTTGGAAGGCGACCACACCGCAGCACCGGCAGCCCAATTGTTGATGTCGGGTCTCCTGGTTGGCAGGCTGGCAGCTTGGACTCGCAGCCACGGGGGAGGCGCAATTTGCATCTCTTCATCTGCGCTGGCCGTCCAGCCGCCGTGCCGCCCTCCCAGACAGCATAAGCAGCATATCACAGGCTCTTGCCGTACGGGCTCAGCCCTGTTCTCAACCGCCAGCTCGCCTGGGCATCCAAGAAAAGAAACCCAATTTAAAAATTCCCATTGATGCAAGTTCCTCAGCAACGTCATAAGGCTTTAGAACACTTGGAGCACCAATGACCAATTCTAATTGGCTTCTGTCGAGGAGTAACCCTGCAAATTGGCTCGGATCTTTTCCTGGGGATGACAGAAAGACATCAACCGCTTTGCCGTTGCCGTTTCATTATTGTTCAGTGCCCTGGTCCTGGCACGGCTAGCTGGTTATGTACGTACGTAAATACGTACATTTGTACCACATCAAGGTTTTGTGTATGCACAGACTCTGGGGACATGACAACCGAGGACGCCGCCCCTCTTGCGAAGACAGGCCTGACAAGATAGTCCGTCCACGAGCCCTCCCCCACGATCTGATCGACGAAATGAAGGCCAATAATTCTCCTAGTTGATATCCATAATCTGCCAACTCATTGCGATGGCCCAAGGCCGCGCGAGGATCGCACCATCTCCTTTGGGCATTGGCCGCTGGCTGGTGCTCTCTGTCGTCGTCACGGAAGTGGAGATGATATCCGCGCACCCAGGATTCAGCAAGCCTCCTGGTCCTCATTTCCGCTGCTCCCAATTCCCAATATTCGGTGTCCACCTTGACCACCGGGGCGACGTTGGCGAGTCTCGTCCTGGTCGCATAAACAGAGCATGCTCTTCGCCAACGCAGCTTGTGGTTCCCAAAGAAGAAATGCCCCAATTGCGAAACAGGCAACACCTGATGTTGATCAACGAATCTGGTCGTATGTTGACCCAAGACTCTCATTTGCGTTCCCCAACCGTTAGACTTCTGCCACCGTAATGAGCCCGGCGATGTGGACCCGGCCGGTCGGCTTCCTTCTCTTTTAGTGCAGCTACTTTTTCTCCCCTCTTAAGCGGTCACAAATCGACGACTCCTTCCCAGCAACGCAACAATCGACGGAGATAGCTGGATCTGGCTGGCAGTGGTAAGCAAAGTACGCGCGGTCCTTTTTACTATCGTGTATTACTTTTTATCATCCCGCCATCTCTACCTCCGGTATCAGTAACAATCTGTTTCTGCCCTCGGCTGAGACCGATCGGGGTTCATCTCAACAAGCATGGCTATCCTCGCCTAGTCCGGCCCTCGTGTGTGTGCGAATATGCTGCAAGGAGCAGAGTACGGGAGGTACCTAGCAACCTACCACACGAGATGCAACGCTGGGGACTAATAATACCATACGTACGTACTTTCTAGAAACCTGCTGAGAAACGGCTACCTACTTCTTCCCAGTGTGAAGGTGAGCATGACCGACGCCAAGATGACGCCTCATTGTCATTCTGTGTGAGGCAACGAGCAGATAGGGATATCCAGAGTCTTGAGGCGTCGATACAGCTCCTGGCTTGTTAGCTGCACTCCTTCAGACTCCCTCTCTGCAACGTAACCCCGGAGAATTCGAGTGCGCTTGGTACGTGGTTGCTGTCCCCCGCCGCGGCTTCGAAACACCCATCCCGCCGGGCCACCCGCACGGAAGAGCAGAGCCTCGGCTACTGCATGGCCGGTCCCCAGACCGTGGCCATATCGGCGGATAAGAATGCAAGTGACGCGGATCGCGCGTGTGCACAGCCTGGCACCCCCGGCCATGCCACATGGACCTCCTTCGTGCAGGCCAGACTCTGTCTAGCTCTGGAATGGACCGCGACTCTAGAATCCGGCGGTGCGCCTCCGAGACGCACATGCTGGAATGCCGTCTGTCTCGCCCTGCGGTCGCCATCCCGCCACCCGCCCGAAATCCGCGTGGAGAATCTTGACGGGAAGGGGGGTTTGGCGGAGGGCAAGGCTTCCTATATGAGCGTACTGCCCCATTCCTGGACCCTGTACTGCAGCACCATGGAATTGAAAGAGCTACATGCCGTGCATCGTCCATGGCTGCCCTCCCACCCTGTGCGGCGTGGGCGACGCGCTACAAGGTCGGCGCTCAAGCACACGGATATGTGTGTCTCCTATCTCCTTATCACCCGTGCCACCGCGGGTCTGATCCAACCGTCGTGCGATCGACCTCATCTGTTTCCGACCTCCGTGCACGGCAACGAGTCAGTAACAGTGATCGTGAGCGTTTGGTTCGACGATTGACTTGCCGGGCTGGCCGGCTAGCCTGCCAGGTCTGGCTTGTTGAGTTGGTCTCGGACACGGAGCAGGAGTTCTGCAAGTGCGACTGCTTGGGCCACTATCGTGGTGTTGGGAACTCGCGCTGGCTGTATCACTGTGCTGAGACCTCGGCAGTGTCCTCGAGCCAGGCAGCACACCGGTTGCTCAGACGATGTGCCCGACGATCTGCTAGAATGCTCAGATGCAATCTTCGTGGTCAGTCCCTGCGTACCTAGCAGGTTTTAGCCCGTCTCCGTGGATCTTGACAAGCGAGTGCTGGTGTGTTCTCTCGGCGCTGAAGCCATTTCGCGGACTCCTTGCAGAATCTGTCCTCGAGCGTTACTCGTGCTGCCACTTCCCGCTTAACGCCGTCGCCCCGTATGAAGTCATATGCATGGTGAAGAGGGCGTATGCGACTTGTTATGACAGCCTGGGTAGCCCTCGAGGGTAGTTACATGTGAGCACGAGTGGGTGGATAGCTCTGGATTTGACTTGAGTTCGGATTGTGCTATGTGCCGCAGAATGTCTGCCCCATACAGGTTTAATCAAAACACGAATCTCTCTCCGTACATAGGAAGAGACCCGACAGCCTCCCAAAGACGTGCCGATGCCAATTTCAAGACTTCGCAAAAAAGAGAAAAGCCTCCACCGTCCCAGCCCCGTACCTTCTAAAATGCCGTGTGCGTAGACTCCCCATAAAACAGACCCATGCTACGCCAGACAATGCAGGAAAGAACTCCTACCCAACAGCAATGATATCTTCAAAAATCAATGCGGTGTTTGCTTTCAAAGGAAGGAAAGAATGCAAAATACTGAGTCGCAGATCCATGCTTGGCCGTTACACATTAATACCCATCGTCGCTTCCTTTCGTGGACGTCGGAAGGAGCAAATGTGTGCAATGCAAGGTAAAAAGGCTGCAGGTGCAAATGTCACGCGTCGCGCCTCGCGCCGCTCCCTCTTCTGGCCCCAGGCCGCGGCAAGCCTGCCCAACTCAAACGCCTGCCCGCTTTCTCAGAAGGTCGAAAGAAAGTTTTCATGGATTGTTTCTTCACGATCCAGCTCCGAAGCGAATTGAAGCCGTCAGTTTCATTCGTGGGGCGTAAGGAACCCCAGGGTCGAAGCCCGTCAAGCGCCGAGGGCTTCTAACCCATGCGTCGTAGGTTTTCGACCCCGAGACTCGGCACCTCGACCTCCTGCAGTCCACACACACCCTCGTCGCGGCGCCTCTCCACGAACGAGTTGCACTCGTTCACCACGATGCTCCATTCCGCCAGCGCACGCCCGGTGTACGTCGCTCGCTGGCGCAAGAACCCAGTTGGTTCCACAGGCTGCACAACCTGTCTTTCGACCTCGGATCTGCCTCGCGGGATCTCGAGTCTGTTGCTCTCATCGGATGTCGCGCTCGTCATTGACCCGTCATGGTTAGATTCGACGCTCGTCACGCGCGCGATGGGTGGCAGGTTGGGAGCGACGGAAGAGCTACTGCTGTCCTCCTTGTCCTCAGCTTCGTTCTCCGCATCGAGGATCGCAGCATTGCGGGCCTCATTTACCAAGCCGCCCTGAGACAGCCCCGAGTACATCCTCTCAGGAGGGGGCATGCCTGCAGCTGGCGGCGGTGGGCTGTCGCTTCGGCCGCCGGTTGATGCCGCCCGCGCGCTCACTCTTGCCTGAGCTGGAGCAGGAAGGCGCGGTCTTGTCAACACGCGCTCACGCGGGAGCATCGATAGCAAGCTTCCGGCATGGCCCATCATGTCTGGCGCAGGATTCCACGGGAGAGCCCCCAGGGTAAATTTGAAGACAAACTGCGTCGATTCGTACACCGGGCTGGACCCAGTCGAAGAGGCATCAGACTCAGGCAGCGAGCCCTTGGGTGGAGTCGGAGGGCCGGATCGTGCTGTTGCCGTGGCACGGCGGGCGACTTCGAGTTCGTCTGCAGAGTTGTTTCGTCTTGGCGCATTCGCAGTCGCAGAGCCTCCAGGAGCACTTGTTGAGGCAAAGCTCAACATCTTGCCAAAAATGGACCACCGCTTCTTGTACGTCCCTTCGCCTTGCTCGTTCGAGTTGTCGCTGCCGTCACCCGACCCGGGGGTGCTGTAGTCGACGCCTCCAAAACCTAACGTGCCATTCATTGTGTCGAAGCCAGCCTGCAACAATCCCGTCTGAGGAGGCGTCATTTCCATGCGAATGATCATGAACCGTTTGCCAGGCTGTGGATGCGCTGGGGCTGTCGAAGGGAGCAACCTATTCGACGATTCGGCGTCCTGCTTCAGCCAGAGATAGTGCGACCACACTTGCTTGAGCCGCTCGGAAACAACCATAAATATTTTCCTACATATGGGTCAGCAGTCTGGGGCTTTTTGCAGGATTGGGCACTAGATCGACTCACATATCCAACTCATTAGCGCTCCCTTGGTCGCGACATATCCTCCAGCACAGCAGGCGCATAAAGTAAGCACGCACCATAGGCGTGTAGTTGTTGAAGAACTTGTCAAAAACCTCCTCGGTGAGCAACCAACCAGTGCAGAGTTTCTCCTTCCTGAAAGGCTCGGCGGCCAGAACATCCCATGCCGAGTACAGAAACGAGAGGATCCGGATCTCCGACATTGTGCTGTTGGATTCGAAAAGAATTTTGTGGAAGACATCGAGCCAGAAATTCCAATCTATATGGTCCATGGCGACGGCCGCCTCCTCTGGCCGGCCTTTGATACTGGGATCACTGTACCCGGCATAGGTGTCGAATGCCTGCAAAACTTCTTGTAAGAAGTCGACAAGCACGAGGACTGGGGCCTGCTTGAAGACCGGGGTCTTCTTAGTCGCCGCTTTCAAGATGCCCATGAACGCCGTGGCAAATGTCTGCCTAGCGCCGGCTTCCAAGCCCCCGACCGAGTTATCTCCAAGCATGTCCTTCAGCAGGACAATCAGACGGTTCTCGTCCATGCCCCTTAGGAGGTTGCTGGGTGGCAACTGTGCCAAAGCGGCGGCCATTGCGTCAGCGCCATTCGCCGAGTCCAGCACGTTCGGCGCCATCATATTGTCGAATGCCGCCTGGCGGTGGTGGATGGTCGTGTCCAGTACGCTTAGGAGCTGTGCGTGTATGAGCGCGTACGCCGGCGCGCGTGCCTTCTCAACCAACGGCAGATCCATGGGCATAAAGTCCTCGGCAAGAATGTAATAGTACTTGCAGAAGATGAAGAAAAGATCCGTGTCACCGCCGCGCCATCTGGAGATCCAGGGGCCATGCCAAGGGATTTTGGCGGCTACCAGAGACAGCTTGGTCGTCAATCGCAAATTATCCGTCATTGTCTTGACGGAGGTCCAGCCCAGCTTGTGTAACGTCGAAGGAAACAAAGACACGATGTCTTCGCTTTCACCTTTGCTCCTCCTGGGCAAATTGAACTCGTCTGCAACTCGTCTCAATAAATCTGGTGTGAGGCCCCACAGACGGACAAGCACCTCGGCAATCCCAGGGATGAAGAAAAACGCATATGCACAAGCCTTGCCGCAGAAAGTGACCAGCGAGACAGGAGCATGCCTGCTAGACATCTTCTCAACAACGATTGACATTTGCGTCAGCAGATTATTGACGAACATGGTCCGGACATTGTGCTCAGCAGACTCAGCAATGAAATCAATCGAATCTTTGGTGCCGGCGCGGCCGCGTACAACCTCGCGCGGCGACCGGTCCTTGAGAGGGCGGAAGCCGGGCGTACTCAGCCTCCACTCAGGCCGCATCATGATTAAAGTAATGAGCTCGAGAAGCCCCGGCCGGTCGACCCCCGCCACAGGCTGCATGGCTGTACTTGAGCTGTTCGCCTGGATGGCTGCAAAGCTCATTGCAGGACCGCCAGCATTCTTGATAGCAGAGCCGTCGAGCAAGTCGAGCAAGCCGTTCCACCACTTGTGCAAAATTGTCGCCCGCCTGTCGATGTCTTCGGGCGACAGCAAGTTGTTGTCTTTGTTAGAGGTGTGGTTGCCGTGGTTCCGTAAGAAAGGTATCAGCGTATTCCTGGCAACGAGAACCCTCTGAGCCGTGGACGACTTGCCCAGGAATATGGAGAACTCCGAGTCGAGCCGCCGGAAGGCCGCGAACAGGGGATCGCGCGGCGGTTGTGACCTCTGTGCCATGGTCTCCGAATTTTGAGAGGGTTCTGTTAGCCCGGTGCTGCCCGTGCCACCGCTGCTGGTGTCCGAGGTCGAGGACAGAGCGGTCTGCGACGACAGCCGCGGATTTAATTTTTCAGGCGTGCCTAAAGAAGACGCTGGGGATGCAGCATCATTTTTGAGTGATGGTCCTTGGGAGGGCACTACCAGGTGGGTGCCGTCTTTCGGTGTATCCTGTGGTGGTTTCTGCTTTATTTTCCCAAAGTAAACGCTGGCCCTGTTCAGGGCTCGGCTTGTGCTGCTCAGCGAATCTGACGACTTGCTTCTCTCGCTTCCACTGGGGCTGCTGGCTGTGAGGCGGCGTCGGCTGAGCTTGTTGGGTGATAAGAGTGACGCGTCTTTCTTTGACGCCTCAGCTTCCGCTACCGCATCATCGCCCCTCGACGATGCCTTTCTTTCTCCATCTGCTTTGGGTGAGGGCGACCTGGAGGATGCGATCCAGGACTTGCGGGCGAAATCGGCGAACGAGGACGACCTGTCCCTGGTCGTGAGAAATTTAGGCGTCTCGGTCTTGTCGGTTTTCTCGGTTCTCTCGGTCTTTTCGGTGGTCTTGCCAGCTTCTTTCTCGTCCTTTGCCCTCTCACTATCGTCCGGCTTCCTCGCCTTCTTCAGCACCGAGGACTTCTCGGTTCCGTCTGCTGACTTGCTCGGTAACCATGACCGTGGGCGGTCCGCGATGGACTTGGACCGGCTCGACTTGGTCGTGGCGGCCTTCGGAACAGCCATAGGCTCCAGAAGCTTGCTTGGCCAGCGCGGGCTTACTGCCTTGTCATCCGGCTTGACCACCTGTGGCTGGGACAATTTCGACTCGAAGGGCAGATGTGTCTCGACGTCTGAGCCGAAATCGAAAGAAGGCACCTCGAAGCTTCGAGTGGCCGGCTCGGACTTGGATTCACCCTGGGCGGGGGCGACTTTGCTGAAACTATGGTCGAACTCGTTTGGGGAGCTGAGACTCAGCGAGGACTTTGTCAGCGGGGCTGCATCGAGAAAGAGGTCTGGCGAGGAATGAGAGCGGTGGATCGGGCTGGGCTTGACAGCCGGAGCGGCCGTCGTCAGCGTTGATCCGTTCATCTCATTGCCAAAGTCATAGGAGCTGTCAAGCAACCGGGTGGATCTTAATCAAAACGCAAGACACTCGCGCACTGGATCAACTGACAGGACAGCTCTCCTCGAACGAAGCAGGTCGGGGTCTCGGTTCAACAGCCGACGCTGGAGGGGGGGAATAAGAGGAGCTGATGGAGACGGGCCCGCGGCTGTAGTGATGATGGGGTGGGATTGGTCTTGTTTGCCGCCGTCGAAAAAATAGGTACAATAGAGGCCACCGCCCGTTCACCTCATGTCCTCGTACCAGACCGCCGCAGTGAGTCTGTTCGGGCTCTGGCCGGCAGAGGGCGGGCGCGCGAGCACAGTGTAATCTCGTCTCCGATCAAGCGGTACGCTAGTTGTACAATGGCGCCGCCGAAGAATTATGGCAGGCTGTCCGAGCAGCGATCTGGGTAGCTGGTGCCGGAGTAGCTGGCAAACGGTTCTTGGTGGCGGGGGAGGGCTATTCGAGAGGTCTGATCAAAGACTTCCGGGGGGCGGTTTAGGAACGAAGGAATACGATGTGCGTTGGTCGAGTGGAGGCTTGGAAGGAGTAGGCTAGATAGTGTAGAAGTTCTGAGGTGGGATTGATTGGTTTGCCCCGACAGCCCGAAAACGAACACCGGTTCCTCTCTCTATCTCTCCGTCTCGCTCAGTCGCTCGGAAGCGCTTGGTGGGTGGATCCAAGACACGGACACGCCACAGCCAGGCCCCCCAGTTCAGGGCCCAGGGGGGTCTCTGTCACGAAACAAACCGGACTGCTGGAGATTGGCGTTTCGACTGTCGGTGGTATGATGTGACTTCACTGGGCAGGGAGCGCGGGCGCTGGCTTCCTCGGCTCTGCAGGGAAGGGTTGCAAATTCAATTTAGGAGGCCGTGCTAGCCAGGCATGCTTCCCCCATGCGATCCCCCAAGTGCCGGATAGATAGGTAGGTTGACGTAGTGGGTGACGGGTGAATGAGGGAGACTAGGCATGCGTGGCATGTAGTCTACTCAGCCAACATGGGGAAGAACTTTTGGGGTAAGGTAAGCAGGGAAAGTCGACTAGGCAGCGTGGACGTGGATTTTCTTGGGGTATAAGACGAGAGGGCTATTGCAGAAATCCGCCTCGCGCGATAGGGCCAGGGAAATCGATCGAAAACTTGAAATTCTGGTACAAGTTCCAACAACAACAACAAAGCGGGCACAGGGGTCGGTCGCAAAGCGCATCGCGCAACGGAGAGGGGGGATTGTGCGGAGCCGAGTACTGGTGGGTGGTTAGCGGATGAGGAAACTGTCGTTCTCAGTCAATTATTGATTCATTTAGTCAGTCAGTCAGCCAGTCAGTCAATACAACGTGCTGGACTTGCATGTGCATGTATAATTGAGTGAGTTAGTGAGGTGAGTCGCACGGATGGGAATAGTTCCACGCGGGCGACACGCATGCAAGCCCCGATATGCTGCAGCGTTGCTCTGCTGTGCCTTTCTTCGCCAACCGCCCACCGCATAAGGAGGGCTCTCAGCTGATGAGGAGGAGGCCTAGCTGGGCTATTTGCAGCTGATCGACGACCGACACGAGCCCCGCCTGCCTCTGTGTCTCTGCTGACTGTCCAGTCATTCGTGGTCGCCCTGTCGTCTCTTCCTTCGACAGTGTGTCCCGGTCCGGCGCGGGGGTTTGGCCACGACGATCATTGACTTGAACTAGACCAACAGCAGCAGCACCTAGGGCCGACGTCCACCGGGCGACGAATGTGTATGTATGTATGTATGTATGTATGTATATATGTATGTGTGTATGTACAGCACAGCAGTAGGCCGGGCGGCTTGTTGCCTTGGCGAGGATTTCTGATGCAGTACGGATCTTCCCAGACTAATAGTCGAGGACACACAGATTGCGCCCCTAATATCGTTTGTCCCTTTGGGATGGGGGGGGGGGGGGGGAATGTCGGTGGGTACTGTAGCATCCATTCATTCATTCATTGTATGACTGCAACTCGAGGACGTACGGGCGGACCATGTTGTTGAATGACTACGGTACGGGCATCGCACTCGCCACCACGGGGGCGCGGGCCACACAGAGCGCACATGGCTGTGGTGTGGTTGTGCTCGTGTTTGTGCCTGTGCTATGAGTTCCTGTGCCGTGTTGGTCTCGTGCTTGTCTGTCCATACGTCTGTCCAAGGTCAACACATGGACTAACTCGCCCACTCGCCAGTGAGAAAATAGACAGGCGGTCAGGCGGGAATAAGGCGCGGGCACGTTCTAAAGCCGCAACAGTAACACACGATAGGCGCCCTGTCAGGCCTGTCAGGCCCTTTGCTGCTTGTCAAAAAAAAAACCGGCAGCTATTGTAACATCTGTGGACCAGAAAACGGGTAAATTTGCATTTCGAATAAAATTGGGGCTTTTGTTCGCGCAAGTTGTTCTACGGGGGTTCCTTAAGGGGGGGGTTCCTCCTGTTCTATTTCCATCCGCGCTGCGGCAAGGAAGAACAGAAGGAAAAAGGGTCGGTGCGAATGGAGCGGGCGGGTAGCTGTGTAAGAGGAGAGCGCAGGGGGGAACCTGGCACGATCTTGGATCCGCCGGGATTTTCTGACTGTGCTGTCCGCTGCTGGTGGGACGTGCCACTCAGAAACTCTGCAAGCCACCGACGCCTCGAGTATTATTATTATTTGCATGTGGTCTAGTGTAGCACATAATGAGGCTGCCTTGGCCCACAGATTCTCTGCACTATAGGTGTGATAAATTGACTGCACAGACGGCTCCTAGGCCTGCTGCCGTTCACGACAAGAAGATGCCCTTTCGTAGCCCGGACGGGCGCACCCCCAGACCCCTTGGGAGTGCTGCTCGGTAATCGATCGAGCACTGGCTCCAGCTTGTCGCTGCGAATCGTGTTTCGCGCACGGCTGGGCGGGGCCGGTACAGTGGTATCGGAGGGATCGCGGCAGCCGCCATGTTGCAACCTGGAGGACTTGTGTTGTGCATGCACCGTAGATCAAACCAACTTTTTATCTATTTTTTGGTTTAGCCCAGCCAAAAAAGCCGTCCGTGGGCAAGTTCCTGGGCAATTCGCCCATCGTCGAACCGCAATCGCACATGGGGGTTCGATCTAGACAGACTATCATCGTTCCCGCAAGCGCACGTTATTAGAGTAGACACTTACACGTGTGCTTGCATAGGGTGGGTGGCATTTTGACTCCCGGGTCCGATGATCGCAGGTGTCTGCACCGCACCGCACCGCACCGTCCCATCCATTCCCGCCTTGTGACCTGATTCAGAGCGATTGGGTTTCGGCCTGAGCGAAGGGCGAAATCTAATTTGTTCATTTCGAAACACCATCATCATTCAATCATGGCCCCAGGTTTGCCCCTCCTCAAGAGGCGAGGTGAGGGCGGGTAGACCTGTGCAGACGGACGGACTGACAGACAAAAGAGTGCGCCTTATTTCGGGAGATATTCAGGGGCTGCTCTCGGGTAGAGCCCTATTTCCCGGAGAACGGATGGGCGGCTTTGATTGAACAGGGGTCTGCTCTTATGAAAAGTCATGGCATGTCATGGCATGGAATCCGACAATGAACCGGCCGTTCGGTATAAAGCCCCAACAAACCAGGCCAACCCTCATTCCACGTTGATGGCGTTGCACCCTGGCTGGCATATTGTATGCTTTTATGTGGAAGAAGTTGTGTGTCTGACTCATCAGTTCTCACTACGCGATATCAGACGGGCACAGCGATCTACGGCTCATCACTAACCCACCGAGGGCACAGACACTGGGCTATTGAGCCGTCGTTGAGACATCGGTTCCAGCCTCGCACGCTTCGGTGATGAAAAAACGCCCTGGAAACAGGCTCTTACATCAGAACTTCGCTGTCAGATTCTCAGCTTGATATATTCCAAGGAAGAAGCGTTTCGCAGTAGTGATCTTCAGTGGATGAGAAGTCACAACGAGCATGTAAACAGCCAACGCTCTGGAACCAAGAGTCATGTCCTGTAGTAAGGCGATACACCCACAGCTTGAAATTTAGCTGCCATTGTGTATTGGACGCCTGTCTAGTGACTGCAATGCTGTATATTACATAGACGGTCTTCTCGACTTGAAGAGCCGTGTATCTGGTCACGTCCGGTTGTGGATCGCCCGTGTCTCTGCTCCTATCTCGCTCATCATTGCCTCTGCCCAGGCTCCGAGCTCGCCAAAGAACCCCTCAGGGTTATCTCCTCTCCACCGCTTCAGAGTGGACCACAGCCGCCGAGCATCGTTCCCGGCGTGCAGTATCTACTCGGGATAAGGGGCGCACTCGTAGACTGCCTGTGATCCTCGCGTACAAATGTCAGCTTACGAAGGAAAGTGTGCTAGGAGCAAGTGAGTTATGACACGGGACCAGAGAAAGGGGGCTGGACGCACGTTCAGGAGTCCAACAGAATACCGTTGATTCTGGGCAGCACGCTCCGGCTCACGCTCCTTGTCCGATCGTAGATGTACCGACGGCTCGCCCTTCTCGTCCACGACCAAGTCGCATCCGGGAATGCAGAATTCAATTTCGGTGAGAATGACCGGTATGATACAACCCGTCTCCCGGTCATACACCGAAGTCAGACTGAGCTCCCCTGCCTCGTCCACGTCAACCGATATGTTGTGGATTCCAAAATCGTCGTGCTGGAGGACAAGTCGATAAAGGACCTCCTCGGCGCCTTCCGGAAGAATCAAAGGTATAAGACGAAGTAGTGACTGTCTGGCGGTGGATGCTAGTGGGCCGATGGTCAAGTTGTCTACATCCCACCCGATTTTGTCACCTTAATTCCCGACCAAGCCTTCCACCTTGGCCTTGAGCAGCGCGACGCAGAAGTCTCGGTTGCCAGCCGCGGGCAGCGGGAACATCTTGCGCATCCACTCCACGGGCTGAAAGCTCGTCCAGAAAATCCATGTGGCGACGAAGGCGGCCGGTAATGGCTTGTTCAACAAAGCTGCACGACTGCTGGCTACTTGGGTGAGGAATGTTTTCTATGCCGAAGGTCTTGTTCAGCAACGATTCGTATCCTGCCGCAAGTCACTTGCAGACAAGTCAACTGCCGTCGTGGGCTTGAGGGGAACCACACCCACCTTCTGGCTCTCACTCATTTCATGCCAAAGGGGAGCATCACCCTTGGACATGTCGAAAAGCATGACTTGTCGCCCACTGGTGTCCTTCGGCAGCTCGACCTTGGGCCCTTCAGATTGCTTGGGGTGGCGGAGATAGAACAGGCGAGAGGTTGGGATCTCAGCAGTGCCTTCAAAGAGACGGTACACAGCAGCCTCAAACTCAGCCTGGTTGCGCAGCCAGGTCAAAGCGAAGCCGTCGTAGTTCGGCATATTCACGTCGGCTCTGGCGACACTCGCCATCACATCTCTTTGGTCTGAGAGTCTGAGGTGGAATCCCTGTACCGAATCTCAAGGTTAACATGGACCAACAAATCGCACAGGACGCGCCCATGGCCAGTAAAGCTAAGAAACGACGCACATAGTTGTTCGCGCCGGTATGGACTTGGGGAATGTCTACGACTTGAGCCTGGGCTTGAGTCTCGACCTCTTCAAGCACTGTACCGGGGGTGTGGGGTTCTTCTAAACGGTGATTGAGCGGTGCAGTCACCGTTTAAGGGGTCTAAACCGCGCGCGTTGGGGAGGGGAAGTTGGACCGTTTATTTACTTCTACGGTTTAAAAAGAGTAAGCGGTTTAAACCTCAGTCAACGGTTTAGTGCCACACAAGCAGGTTTAGCGCGGCTTACACCTAGCGTAAGCACGAGGAAGTTGCTCCTTCCTCATAAAACATCACCACCTTAACCCACGAGGCAGAAGGGAGGGAAGGGAGGGAAGGGAAGGGAATCCAGAGAGCTCCCAGAAGCTCTTTAAAAGAAGAGGCCTCCAAGAGGAAGAAGGAACCTCCAGAATTGATTCTAAATCAGAATTTGATTCTGTATTGGACAAGTTAAGTGCCTTCGCCTCTCTCTACCTCCTTCCCTTTACCCAACGGTCCCTTCCCTCTAAACGTTTGATTGCGCTAAACCGCTTAAGCGGGTCTAAACCATTCAGTGATTTTAAACCGCTTAGAGATTTTAAACCGTGGATTTAAATAAACGGTCCAACTTCCCCTCCTGATTTTGAACCGTTTACAGACCCCGGATGTAGCCGGTACAGCAGAAGCCTAACATCCCAGATATTGCGAAAGGGGCTGCCGCCATCATGGATCAGTTCAAGCAGGTCCTTTCCATTCCATTCGATACCATTTGGCATCAGTGGCCAGTCGTCGCCACGATATCCATCTTCTGTAGATGCCGTCGACCCCGTGTTGTGTAGTTTCTCAGTCATGATTGTTTTTGTGGACACTCAAGTGGACTGATCTCTAACGTTCCGCCAAACTTTGCTACGCAAGGCTCTGAAGTTGATCTGTTCTGGAATCAGTTGGTGTCACGAGGTCTGTATGTTCAGCTGCAGGAGACGTACAAATATAAATGGTGAAATGGCTTATTGCTTCTCGTGTTCAAGTAGGACGAGGCAGGACTCAGGGCACGTGGGCAACGCATGGCTCAAGAACAGTGGTGATTCACATAACTACAGTGTAACGAGATATGTATTGATCACCGACTTGGCTTTGGATGATCAGTGCTCAGAAAGAGTTTATGTGATTATCCAATTGGGAAGCATGGTAAAGCATACTTGGCGCGCACATATTTCCACTTTGACATCTTTTGATCTTCTCACTCGTATATTCATTTGAGACTTGCTTGCATTTTTATTCTACAAGGTTTCGCGAGCCAAGACGTGTTACACGACAGTTGATACTTGATTCTTCTGCGAAGTCATTGGAGCTCTGTGGGACTTTTCGACAGACATCCCCAAGTAAGTACACCGCGAAGCGGACTCAGAGCGTAGCGCAGTCTCGAAAAACAATGATTATAATACGTCATTTTCGTCGTAAGAGGTCGGGCTTTGTCTGAATTGAGGAGACCACGCAGTCTCTGCAAGCCTCAGAATTGCCGAATGCCCAAGTCACATACAACATATGCCTTGTGCCTGCTTTCGCTTTGGAAACATTATCACTCCGTATATTCTTCGGTCGTGATTGCAGCGGGCATCAGTGACAATGGCTCATGCTTCGACAATCCATATCGCAAGCACGAGGGAGCTGATCATTTCAGCTAAGGGTTGATTAGATATATCACACGCAGTACGGCGGTGAATGGCTGTTATGGTGAATGGGGACCCCATACGTCTTTAAAAGAAATCGAATATTCACACCTGCAAAAACGGAGGGTACACCGGCAAACAAACCCAAAGGTAACCATCCATTCCCTCACCCACTCCCTCACCCACTCCCACACCCACTCCCACACCCACTCCCACAACACACACTCTCATAACACCCATTCCCATAAACCTACTCCCACACTTACCATCACCTACACTACTCCCATACCTAATACCTATACCGACTACCTATGCCCACTACCTATACTTACTAGTCTTGCATGGGTGATTGCATAAGTGATGTACCGGTGTACCCTCCGTTTATGCAGGTGCGAATATCCGATTTCATTCAGAAAGGGTGCCCTCTGGGGCCGGTCCTGCACTCAGAACTTAGGTAGCAATGCGCACACTTCGAATACAAAGAATCGTAACAATCAGACCCCAGTCGTCGCCTTCTACAAGCAGAGGCTACAAACCCGCCCGTACCTTCCAGCAAGACAGGCTTAACTCATGAGGAATTGCGAAATGGTAAGTAATCCGCAGTCGCGCCTTCTCACGTACAGCGAGATGCATTATGGCTGCCTGTGCTAGCCACGCCTCTCACGGTCCTCACCGGTTTTCATTTTCTCACAAGACACAAAACAACACCCATCTTCATCAATTCGTATTCTGCTCCATGCTCACCACACAATTAGTCCATATACATCACAACGCATCCAGTACGAACCACATTATGTCGTCTTTAATGATCACAGCTCTTTGGGGTTTCAGACTCCGCCCAAGCACCCTGGACATATTGAAGGAGTGCACCTCTGTCTTGGATGATGGAGACGAGGGCCGGTGTGACCCCTATGTTGTTCGCACGGATGGTAAGTCATGCCCAATACCAGCAGAGTTGAAGAACAGTCTGGAGATATGTCCAGGCTGCTAGATACCTACCTGACTGCCCTCGAGTGCAGCTTTGTGAACATCTTACTGACCGAATACCTAACTTAGCTCCCGTTAAGTCATTTGCAAATAGCCTTTTCGAGACTTGATATCGGAACATCGTCGTGATAGAGATGTCCATGAGACGGCCTCACGTGACGACTTTGCTGGGTCGAAGGTGTAGTCCCGCAGAAGGTATAAGCACGGAGAAAGCGATACGGAGGACGACGACAGCGTTTCTGAGCATTCATTTGCACACACAGTGGTAGATCGAGTACAAGGAAGGCTTGGTCGAGAAGTTCATGTGATTCAGGTGTTCTGGGTCGAGCGTAATAGGCTAGCAATCCTTAAGGTCTGATTTCACCATTGACCCGTGTGCTGTGTGCTCTTTGTTCTCGTTCGCGGAACAGCGAGACTGGTGTCACGCAGTGAGGACAATTTGATCATATGATGAACACGAAATAATAGCGAAAATCGGTAGGAAGGCGCTCCGTGACCAAGGAACAAGGACGATGTCAAGGGCCGGCAGTCACCAAAAATGGGATGCTCACAAAAGTATCGACGGTACAGAAGCAGTGCCAGGGGAAAACCTGTCACCCAAACACAAAATCTACCCGAAAACATCGCTAAGATACCGGTCCTCCTTCTGTCTCATCATCCACTCCTCAGCCTCCTCGGCAGACACCTCGGGGTGGCCCTCGCGGTAGATGCGCACGCACACGTCGTGTGTGCTCCGGCCGAGCCTGCTTGCGCTCCCGCACACGAGGATGCGCGCCCCAGCCTTGAACAGCTCCCTCACCTCGTCTCTGTTTGCCCAGACGACCTCATCCACGTGCGCAGTCGCCTGCCCCTCGGGAGCGCTCCTCGAGAAAGCCGTCTTGACCCCCACGGCCCCGGCCGCCTCCCACGCTGCCAGCTCGTCCCGGTAGAGGAAGTCCTCCTCGTGGTCCCTGCAGCCATAGAACAGCACCGCGGGCCCTAGAGCTTCAGAGTCGCCACGAGCGCCCGCAACTGCTGCCCTCTCCTGAACAAAGGCCCGCATCGGCGCGATGCCCGTCCCGGCCGCGACCATGACCACGGGGGTCTTTGGGTCCGGCGGCAGGCGGAACTTGGAAGAGGCCGTGCCGCGGACAGAGCAGCGGAGGCGAGACCCCGGGGGAAGGTTCGAGAGGTACGAGCTGGCGACGCCGGTGAAGGACCCGCGGCCGGATAGGGCGGGCGTGCCCTCAAGCACGTCGTAGACGATGGAGCATGTCATGCACGTGCTGTTGTCATCTTCCGCCGCTTTGTGCTTCGGGAAGGAGGCAGAGGCGCTTGGCACCGGCGGGTAGGCCAGGGGCGACGACGAGATGGAGTACTGCCGCGGCGCCAGGGGCTGCAGCATCGCAAGGTACTCGGCGAAGGACAGGTCGCAGCTGGGGAATTCCTCGAGGAGGTCCAGGACCGAGACGCGCTTCTCCAGGACGTTGGTGCGGTGGGCGCTCGCATCCGACGCGAGGGCCTGGAGTTTCTCGGAAGTGGGCAGCTTCGCGGCCAGTGTGGCAACCTGGCGCTGGGATGCCGGCGTGGCAAGTTCGACCCGGGTGCCGATGAGCTCGTAGGCTGTCATGTGCTCATCTTGCTGTTTTTTGTTTCTTGTGAGTGGCGAAGTTTTGTCAGGACAAAGGACACAGGAACTTACAAAGCCGGTTAGGTATTCCTTGGACGTCCCCGTGATAGCGAGCAGGTCATCCGGGTGTAGACCGAAGCGGTTCATGACACGACGAATCTGCTCCCGCGGGCTTACAGGGAGCACGACGAGGTAGTCGCCGCTTTGGTACCTCTGGCCTGGGGGCAGTAACACCTCCATGTGCTTCTTCTGCGGGCCAACGCCCGCCTTGACGACCTCGGTGTTGGAAAGCACAATGCCGCCGGTGATCTCCGGCCCGGCCAGCTTTGCAGGTGCCTCTGGGTGAACGACCTCCACACTGATCTCCTCGGCAGCCACCTCAGTCGTCGTGCCGCTGAGCTTGCGGAGCACAGGTACCAGGCCGACCTTCCAGTCCTCCCATGGTCCGAGGATGTCCTCGCTGACGTCGACCAGGCCCATGGGCGCAATGCGAGTGGCACCAAGCTTCTCCATCAGGCTGTCGACCAGCCTTGGGATGCGATGGAACGTCCTCACCCAGTCCTTGTTGCCGGCGCCGAAGACGGCGTAGCTCACTCCCTTGAGAAGGTTGTCCTCTCCGGCGGCAGCCCGGGTCTCGAGCCATGCAACGAAGCCCTTGGCGTTGTCAGGGGGCTGACCCTCGTACGACGAAGTGATAATAAGGACGGGTCTGTCCTTGGGGAGATTTTCAACGGCCTCATCGAGGTTGCGAACCCCGTCTGGGACCTGGAAGCCAAAGCCTTGTGCGTCGTGCTGGAAATCCTCCCCATAGGTCTTGCACGTGTTGCTGATGCCACCGAAGAAGATGGAAAGCGGCTTCAGCTCGGCACTGGTGGAAGTCTTGGATCCTTTGCCAGCATCATGTTTGGCTGTCTTTCTCTGGCCAGCCGGGGGATACACTCTGTCCTTGTGCGGTGCTCCAGCCAGTCCGACCATCTGTAGAATCAGAATATCAGCAGATGTTTCAAGCCGTACAGGAAATCCTGGGTCTACCCACCCGGTCCTTTCCAGGACGACGCCGGACCTTGAATTTGAAATCGTCAGGCTTGATGGTCAGCGTCGGCTTGATCTTGAGCTGGTACTCGGGGTCAGCCAGCTCGATGTTGAAGCGCTGGAAGATCTGCGCCCAGGCCGTGATCATCTCCTGCTCCGCGATGGCCCTGCCGGGACAGGCCCTGGCGCCAGTCCCGAAGGCCTTCCACGCGTTCTGCGGGACCTGCTCCCATCCGCCCTCGAGGAAGCGCTCCGGCCGGAACTCGTCGGCGTCGGCGCCGTAGACGCTCGTGTCGTGGTGCAGCCCCCGGAGGTTGAACATGATGACCCAGCCCGGCTGGATCTTATACTTGCCGCCGATGACGGTCTCGCGCTTGCTGTGGCGCTGGAAGGCCGAAATGGGCCCCAGGTAGCGCAGCGTCTCCCGCATGGTGGCCCAGAGGTATTTCAGCCGGGGGATGTGCTCCAGCTCTAGGGCGTTGTCGCCCAGGACCTCGTCGACTTCTTGGTAGCACTTTTGCAGCTTGTCTGGGTGCTTCAAGAGGTTGTACACTATAAAGTTTGTAAGGGGTTGAGCCTGAAGATCAAGGTTCGTGGTTTGAAAGACTTGCTCATGAAGTTCATGGTTCCACTGGTCGTTTCGTGGCCCTGCGATCTGCTCAGCGTGTCAGCTAATACCGTATCACTTCCACATCGAAAGGTTTTCATATGGGCGGGGCCATGCTTGGTCACGGAACAAACTCACCAGGAAAGTAAGAAACTCATTCGAAATCAGCTCATCAGACATCGACTCTCCAGAGACAGGATCCTCCCCAATCAACATGACATTCAAAAGATCACCCAGCTCCGGCCGCGGGTTCGCCCTCCTCTCGGCAATGACACCGTCACAGATGCTATGCATATACTCGATGTTCTCCGCCATCCTCCTGCGCGAGAAGTACCGCAGCGCGTTCTCGACGGCCAGCCGGTTCGTCACCTTCCCCGCCTCGATCAGCGCCTCGGCCATGGCGGTCATGAAGCGCGGCGGCTCCTCGGCGTAGAAGCAGTTGAAGCGGTAGTTCATGGCGCACAGGCCGATGACGTCGAACGTGAGCCGCGAGAAGTCGTCGGGCCCGGACACCTCGTGGTCAGGCCCCAGCCGGTCCCACTTGAGGATCATCTGCGACGCGCAGTCGACCATCTGGTCGAACATGCGCCGCACCGCGATGGGGCCCATAGCCGGGATCAGGATATGGTGTCCAATGTACCAGTCCTGGGGTGGGTGAGGCGGAACAGTGAGAAATCGTTCTAGTGCCGTGGCCAGGGCAGCGAGGAGTATTCCTGGCGGGGGCATGGAGCACTCACATGTTCGTCAGAATAAGCCGTGAACAGCCCGCCACCCACGAGAGCTCGAAGCGTTTCGAGGTTACCCTTGGTCGTCTTCTCGAAGCGGGCCTCGTCGCACACCTCGTCGACCAGCTCGTGGCTGGAGATAACGACAACAGTCCTACCGAAGAGCTTGAGGCTGTAAATGGGCCCATAGATGTCGGCGAGGCGCCACACCGACGATATGAAGAAGGTCGGGTCAATCTCGCCCGCGTTGCCCATCAGCCACTTCTCGGGTGGGTGAGGGATCGGCTCTCCAGGGCCGTCAATGGTGGGCTCGACGACATTGTCTGGCTTCAGGTTCGGCTCTTTCTTATACGGACAGGCCATGGCTACTTCAATATGGTGCTGAGCTATTGAGTTAAGAGACTATAAGACGATTGGGGGCACAGAATGGCTCTTGTGATACAGCACGATAGAGACCTGGACTCGAACGCCGAGGGTCTCAAGGAACTTTGTCTTTATAATAGGTGTAAGTTCTTTATTAATTCAATTTCTACCTATCCTCCATGTGTGACCTACCAGACTAAAGCTGTTGTGAGGACGAAGCGTGGCTTGAGATTCAGCTCATAAATGACGTTGGTATAGGTGAAGCAACTGACCACCGTCGTGCCATACTTCCGCATAGATTCAAAGTACAGGACTAAAGCACCTTCGCATTCCGAAGCAACCCACGGCCGACGAATTGGCAAAGCTGCCCTTATCCGACCGTGATGCAGGAGTCGTCACACACCACACCCGCTCTTCCGCGCCGGCACTACGGCAGAGCCTCATAGCCCACGATATTAAGCGTCGAGCTTGATAGGCCAGGGTCCAGATGCGGTGATGCTAAACTTCGCAGACTTAATCAGCAACCAGCATACCGGGCAGTGGGGCCGCAAACAAGCAGCCTCGGTATGTTGTCACAGGTAATGGAGGGCTCTCTCTCTCCTTTCCTCACCAGGCAAGCTCGAGCGTGCGGTGGTCACATCGCTTCTCGATGTGTGACTGGCTTAAATGTCCGCTATGCCACCTAAGATTCGAATAAGCTCTGTGTATACACATATAGTCCTAGGACCAACTGGCATGAGGCTAATGCTCGAGACTGCCCTAGTAACTCAGTTGCGGAGACATGTGATGGAAAGAGACAAGTTTCGCTTTTTGCATACGCCTGAGTGAGGACGTTAAATATACATTGAAAACAGCAAAAGTCTGATGATGCACAAAAGAGGTCATCATTTGCCAAATATACCAAATCCGCTTCACTCCAAGCCATGCGGTGTCATGCTATGCTAAACGCTCTCTTTGCTTCAAGAACATCCCCCACCTTCCCGCCCCTCCAATATGCGCGTAAGGTGCGCGTGTGTATGTTTGTATGTGTGTTTCCCTTGTTCAAGCTTTGACCCATTATTGATGACACCCCACCTCAAACAGCCATTCATGGCTTGCTTGGTGAGACCCATTCTGTCGGTTGCGATCCTCTAAAAGGCATGTCCCTGATGGTGCGGTGGCATAGGCCCCCTTGGGGTGCCCGGCGTGCCCGGCGTCCGTGGACCCTGCGGCACGAACTGTCCTGGGGGAGGCATCATCATGGGTCGGCTGAAGCCCCCAGGGCCAGGAGATGCTTTGCGCATCTGGCCTGGGCCTGGGCTCTGCATTCTCATCTGGCCTGGGCCTGGGCTGTTCATCCGCATTGGACCTTGGCCTGGGCCTGGGGAAGCCATCCTCATCGGTCCTTGACCAGGGCCTGGCGAAGCCATCCTCATCGGACCCTGTCCAGGGCCGGGGCTGTTCAGGCGCATCGGTGGCTGCATACCAGGATTCGCATACCCACCTTGAGGGTGACCGTACTGAGGACCACCTGGCTGCAGAGGCGGAGGGCTCATGGCGTAGCGGGGCCCTGGGCTCATTGAGCGTGGGCTTATGGGGCTCACAGGCATGCCTATCCCAACAGGCGGAGGAGACAGAGTGGCTGACCGTGGCGGGCCAGGCTGCTGCCCAGGGTATCCTCCACGACCCATACCCGCGTTGTACCCCATGTTGCTCTGCATTCCCATGCTTCCGCCATACATCGACGGGGCTTGAGCATTCATCGGGCTCATGCCCATGTTGCTCACATTGCCCATGCTCATGTTCGACGCCGCTCCATACATCTGCTGCTGGGCATATTGCTGCTGCTGCTGAGAGTATTGCTGCTGCTGAGCGTACTGCTGCTGTTGCTGCTGCGCATGTTGCTGCTGCTGGCGGTGATGGATAGCGTTCTGGACGGTCTGACCTTGATATCCCTGCTTCATCTGAGCCTTTTCTCTCTCACGTGCATCAATTGCTCCTACGAGACCTGGCCCTTGGGCCTGTCCCCCACCGCTGTTGGTAGCCATGCTGATCAAGGGCGTTCCAGTGGTCCGGGCCAAGTGTTCTTGCTCGCGTGCTGACAGGGTCGTGCTGGCTCCTCCGCTGCCGTTCATTCCCAGGACGTTGCCTGAGCCTCGGGAGGGAGGGCGCTGTAGCAGATCCGCGCTGCCGGATCTCGAGTGCCGTTTGGTGAGATGATCCTGACTGCCGCTGCGCTTCATATATGGCGGAGAAGGCGCCATATTTGCCAACGCGTTGCCCGAGGGAGTACGCTGGTGTGCATATTGTGGAGCTGTCGCTGCCGCCGCCCGTTGCGCTACAAACTCCTCAGGAGAGAGGGCTCCATCCCGCCCGCTGCCACCACCGCCGACTGCCACACCAGGCTGCCAGGCAATACTCCGACGCTTGAGCGTGTCCTCGGACTCATTACGTGCGTGGCTGAACTCGGCTGTGAAAGGCGTGATGTTGGCACTAGGGGTCGTAGGAACTGGCGTCTTCCTCGGTCCAGGAGAGAATGACCTCGGAGGCTGGACACCGGGCGGGTTTGGTGGTACCCAGGGTCCGGTGGGAACAGTCCGCTCGGCGCCGTGAGCAAGATTGAGAGTAGGGCCAAAGTTGATATCCGGCATGTCGACCCGTGATCTGCCAGAACCAGAGTCCGACGCCGCTGTGTCTCCGACCGTTTTCAACACACCAGCACGTGGTCTCTCCCTGGATTCTTGCGTTTCGGTCGACTTCCGGGTACTAGCATAATCAGGGCTATCCGTCGATGCGGTGTCATCGTAGTTACTGCTAGCCTCGCTCCTCATGGTTCCCTGACGCTGCCTTTGGCGCATGACGTCCTGCTGGTCATAATCACGAGGGTGGGCCTCCGGGGAGTTGACTAATTGAAACGCAGCTTCGTCTAGAATATGGTTGCGCAAACTGCTATTAGTCGACGGGGAAACTGGCGTCACGTCGCCTGTGTTGCTTCGCGAGGACCCTTGCCGTGAAGATGCTGCCTTGGACTGCAGACTATCCGTCCGTGCGGGCAGAGGCTTCCGTTGAATCGGCGGCGATCCGACTGTCTGCAATGGTGGAAGTGGCCTCCGCTGAGCTCCGGGCGGTGGTGTCCTACGGCTATTAGGCGGAGGGCCACCAGGTCCAGGATTCTGGTATTGTTGGTGCGGGTTTTGAGGTCCAGGTGGGCCCATCATCCCATGCGGTGGCCCCCTGCCGTCTTGCGAATAGCCAGGTGGCGGCATCCCACGGCCCCGACCGCCTCCATGAGGCGGGGGCGGAGGCCCGCGTGACCCTGGGCCGGGAGGATATTGACCCCTGCCACCTTGACCCGGCGGATAGGGACCGGGCCCAGGCCCTTGTCCTGGGCCTGGCCCCGGAGACGGTCGTCTCTGTCCATCCCCATGAGCACCGGGTGCCAAGGGTGATCTGGACCTCTTCTGTTCCAGACTCATCTGTGGTGGAGGCATGCCCGGAGACCGCGGCGGGGTGGGATTACCGCCCGGGACACTCAGTCCTTCACGAGATCGGTTCTCATTAGCAGACATTCCTACCGAGTTAGCATAAGCGTTGGTATGTACCGCTAAGCCCCGAGGGTCTGCTTGCCCAGACGCGGATGACGCGCTGTGCTCATCGCTGTACCGCTCTCCTCCACCTTCCATCATAGCAGGATCGGTGTTAGTCTGGAGCGCAACGCCCAGCTGCTGCAGGGTCGCGCTCGACAAACGGCTTGTGGCTCTCCGGAGTTCTGGGGAATGATATGCTCTCTGTGGACGAGCTGTAGCCGCATGTTGAAAGGACGGCGGTGCCTGTACGGGTTCCGGCGTGCTCATATTGTGTAATCCCTCCAGGTCCCGCACCGGCGGGGCCAGCCCCGGCTGGTCATCCTCCGAACTGACACGTTCTGGTGTCGAAGCAAGGTCATTTGCGAATCGTACGGGCGTGTGGCCACGCGGCGGCGTCGGGCCTTGCCGTTCATCCTGGAGATGTGGCGCGAAGCCTTCCAGGCTGGTTGGGCCCCGTATCTGGGTGTCTGAGCTGTTGCGCTGATGGCCAGTCACTCCAGCCATGGGGTTGGGTGCACGAGCCCTATCGCCGGGAGGAGCTGAGTCATTGCGCTGGCCAGGGGTCGAGGCAGAAAACGAGCGAGAAGTCCGCACAGAGGGACCATCGTCCGCAAAGGCGATTCCTCGAGACCTCGCGGCTCCTGGCACAGAAGGGCCGATACTAAGACGCTTGCTCCTGCGGCTGTCACTGCGGGCCGCGGCTGGCGTATCGTCCACGGCGTTCATCCTCTGACCCGTCAGCTCTTTCAGCTTCTTCTTCCAGTCCCGTTCCGACCACGAGGCACTACCTTCGGTGAGAATCAGATTCGTCACGTCCAGTATTTCCAAGTACCCGTATCTTCTGTGTTTCGGCATGGCGAACATGAGCGATCTTGAGTCCAGGACGCTCGCGACCAGACGCCCAGGACGGCCATATAAGCCAAAAGTGTCCCAAGTCGGGAACATAAATCTGAGCAGCATCTCGAATCCGTTGACGGCAGGAGGCACTTCGGGCATGATGAAGACGAAGCCTTCGGTCGATGAGGGCGGGTCGGAGTGAATGGTGATGTTGCACTCGATCTTGATGAGGGTCGAGGCGTCGATTAGGGACTTGGCCTGGGGGTAGAGCGCATAACAGGAGAAGGCATCCGTTATAGAGGCGATCGGCTTGGTCTTCTTCTGTTTCTTGCCGTCCTTTTTGCTATCGTAGAACTTGACGTCGCCTTTGAGCACGGGTGGTTTCGAATGGTCGTACGGAGACCTCTTCCTCATCTCCTTCATGTGCCGCTGGAACTCCTTCTCGTCCGGCGGTGATATGACACACCAACAGCGTCGCCACGGGACTCCAGCGCCAAACCGCACACGCACCCATGCCTCTGTCTTGAATCTTGCCCTCTCCATGATGAGATTGATATTGTTCACCGTCTTGCCTTTGCCAGCAATCAATGCGCCGGTGTAGGCTTCTTGCAAGGTCGAATACTCGAACATGGCCAACCGGATGCCTGCAGTCCATTGCAGCAAGGAGTGGTGTGAGTTGAAGTGGAGCAGGTATCGATTTCTCCCCGCCGTCGATATACTTAGGATATTTTGCAGTGGTTGCTCGTCGTTGGATCTCGTGGGTAACGATTCGATCTACAGTACTCGTTAGTGCCCAAAGCACACGCATGCACGGCTTTTCGCGCTTTTGCCAGCTGTCAATTACCATTTTAATCGAGGCATCTGTCAGGTTGATGAACTTTGGCAGCACCTCGCCATCCTCACCGGCCGCATCGAGTTCTGCGGCGTCCCACAGCGACAGGACCGTCCCCACAAGCTGCGCAAAGCATTCCGTCCATGTCCGGTCTGGATTGGGCCGCCCATCTGCAAGTGCATTGTCAGAGCCAGGATCGAGGGGCGGGGTAGCGGCATGAACCTACGTGTGTTTTGGTCGTCGAGCTTGAGGAAGTAGCCCTCCTGATACAGCTTATTGGAATGGCTGTTCAGAAAGGTGAAGATGGGCTGCAGCTCCGGGATCGTGTCGTCGCCGACGTCCATGAGGGGCGGCTGGAAAGTCTGTACCATGGACAAAGGGCGGCCAGAGTTGCTGCGATTCCTGCCCCGGGGATTACTTGTCGTGGGCGTATCTACGGGCGACGAGGGGTGGATCGGCGATGAGGGCTGTATAGGTGTCGAGTTGCGGTGTGGGTTCGGCGCACGCAGCGGGTTGGGGCCGTCGTGGGGAGGCGATGAGTTGGGCGTCGAGCTATGTGAGTTTTGTCTGCTATGCCCAGACAACTGGGACATAAACGAGAGGACTGGTGATTATTTGCGAACCATCAGCACTGGTTAAGAAGGAAGATTAAACGGAACAGGGGGGCCGACAGATCGTCCCGCAGGGCGGCCGCAGTGCAGCAGTAAGTTGACCGGCTTGGGGGGCCTAGAGTGACTGGGAAATTTGCCGTATGGGGTTGAGGTGGGTGCGGGTGTCTGGTGCAGTGGTAAGGGTGGGGGGTGGTTAGGATTCGCGGCGATGTGTCAGGCTATCATGCGGTGCAGCATGTCAATTCATGGGGGGGGATTCTGGGTTGTTGGTTGAGGGCGAAGGAGAGCGAGACTGGGGGGCGAGGCGAGGCGAGGCGAGGCTAGCAAAGCGGTTGCGCGCGAAAGGTGGTCGAAAATGGCAAGGGGAAATGGAGATGGAGGAGCCCTACCGCGACTTCGACCCATTTTTGTCCTCCCCAGAGAATCCCTTAATTGCGCGTCGCCCTTTTCCTTCACGCTCCCCCTAAAAATGGGAGTGGTGTCAGCCAGCCAGCCGCCCGAGTATGTCTCTGGGCTGGAAGGGGTCTCGGCCGTGCCAGGAAAAGGCAATAACTGGGACGGGAGGCGCCAGACAATCAGCGGGCGAATACGTCAAGGGCGGGTTATGTGCTATGATGGATGGAGTTTTTGCCTGTGAAATAGTTGTCTTGCCCTCTGGTCAAAGACTGCTCCGGATACCACGGCGCTGTCTGCTGCGCCGTGGGACAAAGAGCTCCGTTCTCACTTCTCACCGACTCCCCAGTTCATGTGATTTGAGACCAAAGGCATAGGAAAAGGAAGGATCTTCTCACAGGCTTGTGTGCCAGCGCCGCTTAGTGAGAGACGGCCTCGCACAGATTGAACGAGAGGTGCTGCTTGTTCAAATAGAGCTCGGTGACGCTCCTGCAAGGGACCGTGCAGCTTCACGTCGAGCAAAAGAGCAATCGTGGTACTGCGGCGCAGACTCGCTCGGTGCAGCGCTCAGCAAGGCCGGCCGGTGCAAATCGATGGTCGAGGACGCAGGCGAGGTTTTGGCCCAGGTAGCGCCGGGTTTCAAAGAATGTGAAGAGGATGCGAGGCGAAGGAGAGAAGGTTCGGAGTTGCAGGAGAAGCTGGAGGTGTGAACTTGCACGGATTATTGATGCAAGAGACGTACGTGATCCGCGCGACAAGGGTCTGGGCACTCATACGTCAGGTCACCAACTTGCTATTGCTCTTGCGCGGCTCCATCTGGCATCCAGGTTTCGTCTCGAGGTAAAATGGCATGTGGCGTCTAATCCGCCGGCAGCGAGGTCGCAGATCTCGGTTCAGCCCCGTGATGTGCTGTTGCCGTTGCTGTTTTGGTCGTGTTGGTATCAAGATGGTCGTCTCCTAAGACAAGTCAAGCAGTGCCGGTGACCTGTGCATGCACATGTGCCATCTGCCTTGGTCGTATTGTAGGGCAGAGCAGCAAACGAGTGGATTCCAGATCGCCGCCGAGTGCTGTGTACAAGGGGGGGCTGCGACAATCCCAATGGTTGGCCGTCGACGGCGACACCGTTGCCTGTCTCTGCGCGCTTCGTGTGCGTAAGCTCGCCAGGACAACCCCGTTGATGATGGTGAGGTGGACGATGGACGCGGCCAGTAAGTACGGCAGTAAGTACAGCAGAGCGAATGGCAAGGTATAAGAGAGTTTGTATGCCAGGCAAGGCCAGGACGAGTCAGTAATCAACAGTATCTGGCGAGGTGCGCGGGCGCAAGTGGTGACGTTACTGCCCGAGGCCGAGGATAGCGGTTGCGCCGTCCAGCTGGGTGGGTGTGGGTATGGGTAGGTAGCTTCCCGAGACCGCAATCCCGTGAAAAGAGAGAGGGCGAGGCGAGGCGATGGGGTGGAAGAAGAGTCTCAAAAAAGAGGCTTGCTTCCAGGACGGGATCTAGACCAGCCGGGCTGCCGTGGAAGGCGACTTCGTTATAATTAATAGCTTTGCAGCAAAACAGGCCATGCGCCGCTGGGAGGCGTGTGAAGGCGCGTGTGAAGATGCGTGTGAAGGTGCGCTGCTGCAGGCCAGGGGCCGGCAGCCATGTCGATTTGGCATCGGATCGATTCTAGCAGGATAAAAGAAGGCTTGGCCCCCTCGTCGGTCCTTTCTTGTTTTGTGCCTCACTGAGCATTCGGTCCATTCCAAAATGCCTACCTTACTTAGTACCTAGGCAGGAACCTTGGTTAGTCTATGATCCGCATGCTCTGGGCCACGATGGCCGAGCAACCCATTGCCCAAGGATCCGAGGTCTACAAGAAGATGGCATGTCTCCTGAGTCCCAACTCTTGCTTGACTGATTTTCATGTGGTCGGTGTTAAGGTTTCCAGTCAGGAGAGCCGACGAGCTCGACGGCTTGGCACGCCTGAAGCATGAGGCAGGGGAATGACGATGCCAGGTATAGCAGGCGTCCTCAGGTCACGGATCCTGACCACGCCGGCAGGGGTCTGGCATCTCGATTGGCAGCAACCATGTTCCCGGAGGGTGGTTGAGTAAGACTTTCCCCAGCATCCATCTTCACAGTCAGTCTTCGTCGTCGCATGTTTTGGCCCCCCTCGCCCTGCTTCCCGCCAGCCCGCCTCTTGTGTGTGTGTGCAGTGCTCTGCGGCACCAGTCGGCGGTCAGCGGCCTATGAGTTTCGCACGCCCAGGAAAAAACAGTTAGGCGAGCCGCTCATGCCTGGCAGCCCGGGTACTTGGGAACTTGGTCCAGGCTAGGTGAGCTTGGAACGCGCGAGTACTGCACACACACGCAGTAGTACATAGTAGCTTGGCCGTGCTACGTACTGAAATGGCTGACATTGTTGATGCCGTCGTTGCCGTGCACCAAGCACCCGCCTGTGCCGTCTGCACCATCCGCCTGCACCCGGGTCACCTGCTGGTGCGTGGCTGTCTCGGGCTTGGTCACACCTGACCGCCCGTCAGTCTACTTGTGCTTCTTGTGTGGCTGCGTTCGGGGCCAAGTCACAAGAAGCGCCGTGCTTTGCGACTGAAGCGAAGCGAAGCGAAGCGCAACAGATGCATTGGTGGGTGGGCTGGCTCCCAAATCTGGACGGGATGGTTGGTTCCTGGGCCTTCTCTTTCCCCTGCCAGGGTGGAGGTCCGGGGGGTCGCAAAGGCATATCCAGCCAGGTATGATGGCAAAAAGGCACAGCTCAAACAAAGGTACCATAGTACGGATACGAAATGCGTGGGATACGGGCGAATACGCCAGTACGCCCAAGGTGTGTTTCTCCCCCTCCCCGAGCTGGTGTCGCCCCACACTGCTGACAGCCCCGAGGTCCCCAGGACCCTGAGGAGCATCGTCAACAGCAGGCTCGCTGGACGAACGGATGGCCCTCGGGGACCCTGGGTACATTACAGTATTACTGTGTTCTCGATACACGGTTTCCTGCAGATGTGTGCAAAAACTGCCTATCCTGCAGGCCTTGTGGAGCAGTCCCGCCTTGAAGGCGTTCAGCTGTTCAAAGTCCCCACCAAGATCGCTGTGCTGCCGTGCTGTTTGTCTGCTAAATACTGTACAGCATCTTCTGCTGTTGACGATTTAGACTACCTCATTCCCAGCCACTGCCATGCTTCAGGACTTGCGGCAGGTTCGGATGAAGGTAGCGCGGTACCTAGCTCCCTAGATACTGTGGTAGTCTGGTAGCTGGGCATCCTTTATGCACCTGCCACCTCGTACCTGCCCCGTCCGCCGCATTAGCGGCGATCTGCACAGTAGTGATCCAAGAGCCTGCGGGTGCTCGTCCTGCGGCCTGCGTCCTACTGTGCGACGTGCTTCCGGGTTTGGGGTCTGGGCAAAGGTCCTTTTTTCCCGCTGCGCATGTCTGTGGCTGAGGGTTGCCCTGCGGAGTCTTGGCAACACGCGATGCACGGCAGAATCAGCGTCCACAGGACGATGCTAATACAACATCAAGTGGTTTCGAAGAAGAGGAGAGAAAGAACCCGCCTTCCCAGTAACCCGCTCGCAGCTCTCGGAGTTTGGCCGCTCCCAAGACTTCGGCCCAGGTCGAGAAGCCGCTTTCCGGCCCCTCGGTATCCACTCGGCATGCCGTTGGGTACCGAAGTATTGATCAGATCAATGCCAATCGAGCATGCCAAACAGCCTGACAGCCTGTCCAAAATCGGCCTCAGGTATCTCTCTATGCTTATTGCCCTCAAGAAGTGCCATTACGCCAAGACCAGCCCAAGGCCCCTTGGCCTGCGATCTACTGCTCATGACTGAGCGACAACAATGACAGGATGATGTTGCTGGAGACCGGCACACGTCTTGACAAGTCCCCACACACGCGGTCCCAAGCCGTTGGGCCCCGGTGGGAAAGCTTGGCGTTGACTTCGCCAGGTGGGCCCCTCCCTGCAATTCAACCTCGATATCATGTTCATTTTATTCAATTGCCTTCACTTGCTCCTCACCGCCGCTGCGTCAACCTGGATGGATACTTTGACGACGCTGCGTGGCCTTGTTTTAACGTTCGGCCAGTGGCACCCATTGTTCACACAGCCGTCAGAACAGGCTGACTGACAGCTGGAATGCGTTGCCATTCTCAGCACCAAGACCGGTCCTCTTGGCCCTTTTGCTCATCTTACCCAATAGTCGATATACACAGATGGCTCTCCCGGCCTTTCCGGCAGCCATCTCGGGCCCTGCGGACTTGAATCTCCCGTCTCCCTCCTGCTCTGGGCTCACATGACTGTTTTCGGAATGAACGTCCACCCCGGTCTGGCTCGTCAATACCAGCCATCACATATTGCCTAATGCATTGACCAGTCCACGCCGCCGTCACACGCCGTCGCATGGTCATATTGCACCCGGGACGCCTGGCGTCGCTCCCAGACAGCCAGAATTCACCGCCCCGGAGAAACAACACAGGTCTCGTCCACCACCTGGGAGAAGGGCTCACAAACCATGCCGCTGCCGCCGCCGGACCTTGACGTTCCACCTCGTCCAGAGTCATTCCCTCATCGCCGCCCGACCAGAGACATTGTACTACACACAGCCCTGTAACGCGTGCGCTTTCTAATCAGACCCGCCCCCACAAGTAGTTGATCCCTTCTGCTTGGAATCTCCCGAGGCCATGTGGCCCGGCGAGATTTGATCATAATAAATCGGCCTGCTGGCACAGCCTTGCTCATTACGACGCCTCTGCTCATCGCACGTACGCAAATGGCGTACTCTGACCGTCACTCAGACAGTCCAAACAGCCCAGACAGGTCTGATAGAGCCATGTGTCAAATGCCCATCACATCTCTGCACAGCCTGGCAGCACCCGCATTTGTGAGATTCGAGGGAGCTCAAGCTGCCCGTCCGATCCCACACTCGGCCGATCCCACCAGGGGGAGCTGCTTAGTGTAGGTGTCTCTGCTCTCCCCCGGCAGCCGAGCTCGACCTTGCCCAGACTGGGCTACCGACTTGCATGCAGAAAGAAGCAACCTCCCTGCCTGTCTTGCCTTGTCTTGCATTGCCTTGCCTAGCCCGTCAGCTCTGGTTGAGCGCGCTGGCGCCTCGTCTGGCTCGTACGTCCCCCACGACGCCAGCACACCTGCGTCTGTATGTACCTTCGGTCACCGGCATCAGGATATAGGCGCACACTACTGCACGCCCATGTGGCTGGTCTGCGACTGGCAGGATTTAGGTAATGTGTAACGGGGCTGCTGCAGCAGCACTCTTCTGTGCGGGCATATTGTATGCTCCCCGTTTCGCTCATAGGATCCGGGAGCAAGCTTCCTGGTCCTACGTCATGCTGCACTGGCTGCCGTCGTATTTTTTTTTTTTTTTGGCTGGCCGCCTCCCGTTCAGGGAATGGCTGGCGTCGCGGGGTCGAAGCGCAGGCCTGACCGCATCGCATGGCGCTGCGATTCCCAGCCTCAGAGCTTGGGGGTCTCCCGAGATTGTAGTGGCTTGTACGTGTGACGAGGGAATCGGTGCAGCGACGTGTAGACATCCTAAAACGCCAAGACTGGATACTGGTAATAGTATCTCAAGCATCTTCTATGCTTTCAGCTGGCGCAGAGCGTGAAATGATATAGGCTTCGTCTCATTAGCCAGTCGAGGCTTTGGGCAAAAGACATCCGAGACGGTCTGCTTGCGGACTGCATGTAAGTAGAAGAGGGAGCAAGATACCACAGTAGCTACGCTGGCCAAGCCCTTGTGAATCTGTTCCGAAATGAAAACCCATCATTACTATACAGCGCTCCTCGAGCTTTTCGGACTTATGAAACACTAAAATTTTCTTCCTTCCGTTTTCTTCTTCCGCTGGGGTTTCATTCAAAGCATTGCACTGAAAAAGGGCTTGGGAAGAGCAATACTCCGCTATCGTACAGAATATCTGTGGATAGCTTCGGTGATGCTCCATTTCTCTGTACGGCAGCTGTTGACTATTTCACGGAATAATTATAATAATGTAACAGAGTATCTGATAGAGTCATCAAATGTAGGCAGGGAGGCTTTTATTGCTTTTGTACTTTAATACTTGAAGATTTCAAATATATTGATTTTCCCCAGGCTACTTATCCCTCTTTCACACACGCTTGAACATGTATGGATTTCTTGGAAAACTCCTTCCGGCTTCTGGTTCTATTCCAGTCTGGAGACCTCCATAAGCTCCTAACCACTTTCCTTATTTCCAAGAATACGATAGGCTTCTGCCATCAGTTTATAGGAAATGATCCTCATTTTTCGTTGTAGGTCTCCCCTGCGATTCTCACCAGTCTCCAACAAGTCTCTTTCTCTAATGCGCCTCATCAACTCGTCCTCTGAGTCCCTGAGACGCTGCCGCTCTCCTCTGCTGCTGGCCCCCCCACTGCTGCCTCTCCATATGTTCTTGAGCGAGCCTCAGCCGCTCGGCCTCTAATTCCGGCTGCTGCTTCAGAAGCTGCTGCATCTCTTGATCTGATGCCGATTTGAATTTAGCTGTGTTCCATTCTGAGTCAGGCTTCTGGAGAAGAATTTGGAATGGGAACGACCTACGCAGAGGGCATGTCCAACGGAAGTTCCTAGATTGAAACACTGCGCGGGGCTTGAGGAATACAGTCCAGGCGAGAACATTTTCCATGTTGTGAGCAACACTTGTTTGTAGGAAGTTTCTGGGTTGAACAGAAAACGACTAAAGCGTTGCGAGGCCCTTGGCAAGTGTGATCCTGGCAGTAGAGAGACCTGATCTTTACACGATCAATCAAATCATAAACCATAGCCCTCTTGCAGCCCCGTATGTGGAAATTATGTTCCCGCTGGTGCTTTGGTGCTTTGTTCACCTCAGGCTGTGCGTGGTCTGTCTATTCATCGTACGTCCATTCAATGCCTGTACATTCATGATCCAGCCCTTCATTGGGTGTTTCTTTCTCATCTGGCCATTAAATGGGTATCACTGGATATACTGTCCATCCATTCTCAGCCTGGATGATGGGGAGTTGCTGGTCAGTCTCTGGGCTTGTAGAAGTCCCGGGTTGTGTCATTTCTTGAAGATAGGTATCCACTGATCCTAGCCTCATTCAACCTAGAAAAGTGACTCACTACAAAAACTTTTTCCACATTTCTCAATAACTTTGAGATTTTGGATCTCACTTGGTTCCGCTGCTCAAGGGTGGCGACTCTCAGATGCTCAGGAACCATCCAAAGCTCCGCACCCAGCTCGGCACAGATTGGGCTTGGTGTTCAAATGTTTGCAACCAAGGCTGATAGCAATTTCCGTCACGCCCGAGAGCAACCTGCGCTATGTCTATCGGGTCATCCATAATTTCTCAGATAGAACATCGGCTTTCAGCATCATCAGGTCCAACTTTGAGAATGAAATTGGATATTCGTACCTGCAACAACAGAGGGTATACCGGTACATTAGAAGCATAAACAAACTGAGGTAGAAACTCCCCTCACTACGCCTAATACCCACACTCCTACCCACTCCTATGATACCTATACCCTCCTACTCTCCCCATCCTACTTTTCTTATAGTACTCTCTCACCCTCCTATACCCACTCCTATAACACCCACTCCAGATATCCCATAACACCCACTCCTATAATACCTACTACCTACCTAGGTATACCTACTACTTACACCTATACTTACTATAGTGTGTACCTAGGTGGTGATGTACCGGGGCACTATCCGTTTTTGCTGGTGCGAATATCCCTTTTCTTGAGAATTAGCTGAAATTTTATGAGGCGATCAGCATGAGGCAATTGAGGTGGTAGACGCCACGTCCTGGAGTCCCTGGTAGGAGCTGCGCACTATGTGTAACGGCATCGATATTGTCTATTCCCATTTAGGTGTCCTGCATAATTCCCGCCTGCCTGCCTTGCCTTATATTTGACAAGTACCATATGTGGTCTGTATTTTGCTTACATACCTGGTATTTCGATATCTGCCTTCAGACTCCTCAGAGTTTAGTGTATGTCAACCACAACAACTCAGCCCTATGTGGCCATCTAGAGACAATAGATATGGAAGAGCAGTGCGTGTTGTATGAATTGACCATTGAGAGTAAAAAGACTCATTTTCTTGAAATCTCATTCAACGCGTAGCACAGTTTAGCGCTGACGGGAACCAACCATATTCAACCACTAATCGAATCCTGCGGCTCAATTAGTATTCCAGGCGAGTAGGCTTTGCCGGAAGCAAATCTGCACCATAGGCTCCAACTGAGACCACATCTCCATATTGAGGCAAGGGTCCCCAAGACAGCATTCAAGCGTCAGTCCATTCAATTCCCCAGCTTTGCAATTCTTGCGTTCAAAGCCCAAGGCCGGCGTCGCCGGTCGTCATGCACACGGACATCGACATGTCGGGGCCAAACCGAGCCAAATCCACTTCAACCTCCTCGACCTCACCCTCCTACGCCGTGCTCCTCTCCGGGACCCACGTCACAGGTAAGGAGACGCTCGCGATCCTCTTAGCAGAAGCCCTGAAGAGCGAATGGATCAAGGCCGAGATGGCCCACAACGCAGCGACTTTCGGGGCGCGGTCTCAGGCCAAGCGGGGCTTCGACTACGGCAAGGTCTTCGGGAGGATCTGGTCGTCCAAGCTGCAGCGGCTGGGGTTCCCGACGTTGTCTGGCAACGAGACAGACTCGGGAACCGAGCCCGCGCCCGTGAGAGAAGTGTCAACTGGGATGCAGCAGCATCACTGCGCCGCGGTCATCTCACTATATCACATGCGCAAGCCCGCGCGGGACGCCATCCGCGACGCCATGCTGGCGGTCGCAGTCAGGCCTGTGTTCGTGGTCCTGCACATCACGGAGGAGACGCTCTCCGGGAGGACGTTGGGCGCGGAGGAGCCACGGCTAGCTGAGAAGATCATGGCACACAAGGTTGCGGACATCCAGGAACCGCTTGGGGAGGAGAGAGACGTCATCCTCGTAGATTCATTGCGGGATGTGGATGCGTTGTTCCCCGAGATCTTGGAAAGGGTTGCCCAGCAGCTGGGGTCGGATATGTGAGGGACCGTTGCTTGCGCGTTATTGTTGAATCCAAAGGTTGTTCCTCTGTCAGGTTGTTCTACGGCGCTCTGTCTAGGCAAATAGAGTTGACATTCAGCAGCCTTATTTTTGACTTGAGCGGAGCCCTCTTTTCATTCTTTCCGCCAGCAGTAAGACGTGTGGAGAGATCTATATCTCAAATAGAAATTGTAATTCTTTGACCTGCCAAAACGTCCATCAATCCGAGACCAGGAACCTCTTTCTCATGAGGTGGCTTACAAGCTTGTCTCTACGATTTCTCTTGTCTCTATGTAATTATTCATTACTTTGGTTACTCATTACTTTGGGACAAATTAAACAGGGATGTAAAAGGTAGATAGTCTAGGCTGTGTAAATTCAACAAGTCTTCAACCAAGACCTTCATAATTAAGAAGTAACTCAGCTATCGACAGCCTTCTCAAATGTGTAAAGGCCTGGATGGAGCAAGAAGAATTGGCACCTTGTTCAGATACCTCAGATAAGAGTTGAGTGGAAACGACTAATTGTGAGAGGAATATGATTGTGAACAGAAGTAAGAGAAGGTCCAATAATCCATAATTAATATTTCGAGTATTACATTGTGGGCAACAGCTGGGTACACCACATCAGAATTCATTCAGCGATTTCCAGATGGATACCAGTCCCAGTTCCGACTTTGATAAGAAAGGCCAATAGTGAATGGATCTGGGTTACCGGAAGATAGAGTTTCTCAGAGTTCAGGAATTGTAGCAAACGTTGCCATCCACTAAATATGGCAATTCTTTCAAACAGGGCAAGACGCCCGGATGACTGTCTGCCAATGGTTCGATCAAGGGGCAGAGCCACTCCAGGCTGCAGGGGGTTTAATGATCAAGGGCTATCCCCATTCAAGAGTCCGATGACCGGCCTAAGCGGCTGACAATCCAGGAGAGTAGGCAGAGTGGACTCCTTGGAAGTCACCTTCTCTAACTTTAATCTTTTCTTTGTTCTTTCAGAGCCTATTTGCCTCGAAATATAAACTCGGAATTCGTGTTGAAGATCTGCCAAGTCAGGGAAACAGCGATTGATAGGCAATCGGATCGGAGTGTTCTTCTGCTCGGGTGAGGATCGCGGCCCGACCCCCCTGTGTAATCCCTGAACAACACTTAAGCTCCCGCGGCGATAGGGCTTATCGCACCCTCGTACCACTGCGACGGCACTTCCCAACCGAGCGGGCAGCAGCGAGATCTTCAACAATTTTCCAGATTCCCCGAGGTTGCGAGCAGCACTGACCACGATCCCCTCGAGTTCTGAAGGGTCTCATCGTTGGGATGAGGAAATTATTCCTCCCACACTCGGCCTCCATCCCTCACCAGCTCCGGAAGGCCCTGCTCAACTCCGCGTCACACGGTCGCTACTCGTCACCATGTATCTCCTCATCCCGCCATGACCGAGAGCTGTTCTCGTCATCCTCAACAAAAGCACTCGATGCCGCACAGGCTTCGGACGCCGGCAGCGGCTCGCACAACACACAGCGACCCGATGGGCAGGATCACGACCGGAACATCCGCGACCAAGACACATCCCAGACCATCGAGGCACCTCCCCCCAGGCTCCCCTACCGCTTCGAGACGGGAATCTCCCTCTTCGCCAAGCGTGCACCGAGGCCTTTCCCACCTCCCTTCCTCTCTCCGCCCTCGGGTTCCTTTAGCGACCCCCTTAGTACGCACCACCAGAGTCGCGACCGACGGCCTAAGGTCAACGGCCAGTTGATCAAGGGGTGGACGAATGGGGACGATGCCGCCTTCGCTAGCGAGTACTTCGTCGGCGCCAATGACGGCGTGGGCGCGTGGAGCGCCCGGCCGAGAGGTCATGCCGGGTATTTCTCTCTTCTCTACTGCTAGCTGGGCTGTCGCTCGTGATGCGGATTTCCTTGGCTGACAACGGGCTTACAGACTTTGGGCGAGACTGATTCTACACTTCTGGGCGATGACTATGAGCGAGGACGCGTCGCGACCAAGAGGGCCGAGCGATCCACCCTACCAGCCAGACCCGATCACATACCTAGAAAAGGCCTACGAGCAGACGAAAGAAGCGACTTCAGGGCCTGACTGGCAGGGAACTACAACCGCCGCAGGAGCGCAGCTGTTCTACAAGGCGATAGATGACGGGGAGCCGGGAAAGCCCCCTGCGACGGGCGATAGCAGCAAAACCGCGCCATTGCTGTACGTAACAAACCTAGGCGACTCGCAGGTCATGGTGGTGCGGCCGAGCTCGGGGGAGTTGATTTTCAAGACCAAGGAGCAGTGGCACTGGTTCGACTGCCCACGGCAGCTGGGGACCAACAGCCCGGACACGCCGGTACAGAACGCGGTGCTGGACCGGGTACCGATCGAGGAGGGGGATGTGGTCCTGGCCATGTCGGATGGGGTGATTGACAACCTCTGGTCGCACGAGATCGTGGAGAACGTGAGTAATAGTGTCAAGAGGTGGGCGGCAGGGGATGTGGGGAGGAGGACAAGGAGCAGCGACAACCCCGGCGGGAGTGGATCCATGGCCTTTGTGGCCGAGGAGCTGATGCTGGCTGCCAAGACGATTGCGCTGGATCCGTTCGCGGAGAGCCCGTTCATGGAACATGCGATCGATGAGGGCCTGCCCAGCGAGGGAGGTGAGTCTGCTTTGATCTTAATTTTCTTGACAAGGCGAAAGTGCTAACATTTCGGCTGCCAGGCAAGCTGGATGATATCACTGTCGTAGCTGCGCTTTGTACGCGAAATGATGATGTGTGATCACCAAGTTGGCTGTCACTGTCCAGAGTCATGGCAGCAATGGTCTGTTCAGACCCAGGCGGGAGAGAAGCTGGAGTTTGGTGGTTCTTTCCCCCACGGGTCTGCTTGTCTTGTCGTGGGCGGCTCGAAACAGATATTGGATCGAGGATAAAACATGGGTTGAGCACCTGGAGTTTTGGCGTTTTTGAACCGCCTTGCCTGCGGTCCTAACTTAGACGAATTGCTGCAGCTGCAGCGGCCATTAGCGGCTCACTGCAACCTTATTTTGTTGATCAGCCGCTGTCAGAGAAACGGTGGAGCAAGTAGACTACCAGGTACAGCACCACATGTACGTAGGTACCCTGGGGGCCCCTGGCGCCCGATAAGCGGCAAGCTACGATAACGAAATATTTTGAGAGGGCCCGACTCCAAAACTCGACTTTGCGACATGTAGAGCCCAGTATCCTGTCACTAACCTCATTTTCGTTCATTCTGTCGCCAAGCCGTATCTTTTCTCCTCTACGTTACCTCTTCATACAATACAACGCTATTCAATCCCAGAACCTGACCGCCCGACATGAGAGGTAAACGCTCAAAACAATACCGCAAACTGCTCAAGCAGTTCGAGCTCGCATTCGGCTTCCGCCAGCCCTACCAGGTCCTCGTCGACGCCGAGCTCGTCAAGGATGCCCACCGCTTCGCCATGGACCTGCCGCAGTACCTCTCCAACACCCTGCACGGCGAGGTCAAGATCCTCATCACCCAGTGCTCGATGCGCCACCTGTACGCGCAGAACAAGGAGCCCGGCGTGGCCAAGGTGATCGACAAGGCAAAGGACTACGAGCGACGGCGGTGCGGCCATCACCCGGAGGAGTTCCCTGAGCCCTGCTCCACGCTCGAATGCCTGGGCGGCGTGGTCGGCCCCAAGAACAAGCATCGCTATGTCGTCGCCAGCCAAGATCAGGAGGTCAGGGCCAAGATGAGGAGCATTCCAGGCGTGCCGCTGGTGTACATCAACCGGTCGGTCATGATTGTGAGTCCCACCACCCTGGATCTTCTACGCGCCCGCTGCTTGGTAGGGCTGGGATATGATTGACAGACACTAACCGTGCGCGATACAATAGCTTGAGCCCATGGCCGGAGCAACGACGAGGGTGGTCCAAAAGGGAGAGAGGGCAAAGTTCCGCGCGGAACTGAAGCAGTCTGACCCAGCTCCTGGAGAGAAGCGGAAACGAGGAGACGGCGACGACAGCGAGGGAAGCGACGACGACGACAATGCAGAGAAGAAGGACGAGGAGACAAAAAAGAAAAAGAAGAAGAGGAAGGGCGAGAAGGGCCCGAACCCTTTGTCGGTGAAGAAGCCAAAGAAGAAGCCACAAGAACAAGAGAGCAGCTCAAAACAAAAACAGGAAGAGAAGCCCAAAGACGACGCATCATCAGAGCAACCTGCCAAGAAGAAGCGCAAACGGAGAAGCAGGAAGGCGGAGGGTGATGCGCATGGGGGTGAGGCTCAGGGCGCAACGTCGGGCACGGCCCAGACACAAGACACGGCATCAGTTGCAGCTGAGGACTAGGGATGCAGGGTCCAGGGAGAAAATCGATCAATCATGATTCAAGTAACTCATGGCGTAGAGATGATGTGCCAAAGTCGGGGCACAGGCTGCAAGTGTAGATGATAGATATCCTGTGCAGAACCGGGAAAATGATACCACATGTTCAAGTACGCACGAAGAATTCCGCAATTCCAGAACGTGAGAGTGGCACGGAGAACGAATGGCGAGGATAGGAAAACCTTCTTCTGCACTATGTCCACGAAGTCCCATCAATCAGGGTTGATCGCGACACAACTTTTGACAGCTAATGATGCTGGGAAATATGTACAGGGAGTAAGCATCCAGATGGACTAGAGCGAATCCAAACCACACGGGCACATAGCCAGCCGCCTTCTAGAGGGCAACAACTTTTTTGCAGTCAAACACAAATGAGAACAGATGAAAGCAGAGAGAGAAATCATGAAGAAGGAACGCAGCTATGGGACATCATACTCGGGAGCTACAGACCAAGGGGCCCATTTCCTTCCGTGAACATAACCACTCAGGTTCATCGGGCCCTCATTCCAATTTTGGTGGTCTCTTCCAGAGTTTCAGTCGCCGATCGGAGCCGTCATTTTCGCCATTCGTCGTAAGGCTTAATACAAAACGTTGTGCCAGCCGTTCATGAAACTTCGGCTAGGTTCATCGCGGCAACACAAGGAGCCGCAAGATGTTGTCCCCAGCAGTGTCCGCAGAAGGAAAGGGGATCGCCAGCGATGATGACTGGCAAAGCACAAGGAATCAGGGAGATCCGCAGTGTCCCAAAGCAGAATCGTTGCTGTGGTCGTATTAGCCAGCATGACAAACTTATCCGTTAGGATTCCTTTGCTGGCAAGATTTTGTTGGCAAGTTTCAGACAGAAGTGTTTCCTTCGTGTTGTGTTCCTCAAGACATGTCGTGCAGCATTATTGTGGGAATCGTAAGCATTTGTCTTTCGATAGACAAAGCACAGAGCTTTTTTTTCCGAAGCGCAAGCGCTGTTAGTAGGTAGACAGTAGTCTTGTTGCGAAAATCGATCGATAGACCGATTGTACAACTGGATCACGTATTTGTCAGTCCCAGCGTTCCGTACTCTTCTTTTTGGTCAAAGGTGAGGAGACTTACGCCATGTAGGCAGAAAGAGGCCAGCGTGTAAAAAGCAGTCTTCAACCTGCCCGAATGGCGGTCAGAGATGAACGGACATCGCTCTTGTGATCTGAAATCCCCAAAGCTCAGGTCAGTAAGGTCATCCCCCCAAAAGCAGTGTCAAGTGTCCAAAAGCAGACATACCATCGTCACCACCACCACCACGACCACGACCGAACTTTGCAGGAAGATCCTCATCACTCGTGATCTCGCGTATCGAGAGTATAGTCACCGTGTTGCCGTTGCCGGGGGTCGACGAGCTAACGTGGTGGACAGAAGTCTTGTCATCGCGCCACGCATACGCGGCAGCGCGGGGATCATCGTCCTGCTGCTGCTCTCGAGCGGTGGCGCCGTCGTCCTTGTCCTCGTAGATCGTCCACTGTGACTCGAAGTGGGGCGTCGTCGTTTGCGGTCCCGCGTTCCTGCAGCTACGCTCCATGTAGGCATTGATCTCCTCGTGGGTGGGGACGTAGGTGTTGGCAGCCCATTCGCTGTTGTTGCCTTGGCCGATGAACGAAAAGTCGAACTCCTTGGGAGCGGAACAGCCGCTGTCCTCACAGGTTGGGCCCTGTTGAGAAAAGCCATTGTCGTCATACTCGGACCAGATCCCGGGCTGGCCCTGGAAACCGTACTGAGTCTGGACACCATGCTGAGTCTGGACACCATGCTGAGTCTGGACACCGTACTGGGTCTGAGTACCGTATTGGGGCTGGGGTCCGTACTGAGACTTGGATCCGTACTCGTTCTGATGTCCAGACTGGTAGCTCTGCTGAGGCTGGCCAAAGCCACCGCCAGGGTATGAGGGCTTGTTGTACTCGTACTCGTCCTTAATGGGCGGGTCGTAATAAGATTCTCCAGAGAAGTCACGATGACAATGGGCGTCGCTGAAGTGGGCAGCGGAGTTGAAGCCGTTCTGAGCGCGATTGTAGTAGCCTGGATTGGTGGCATACTCTGCGCCAGATCCAGAACCACAGCCGCCAGTGCCGTGGTGAGCTTCATAACCGCCGGGCTTCCCCAGATTCATGCTAGCACCGTAGGCCACGGGAGCGGGCGGTGGAGACGACCGGCCCGCCCACTCATGTTGGTTCGTCATGTATCGGTCGTGGTCGAGATGCTGGTACTGCTGTTGGTACTGCTGCTGCATATGCGGCCAGCGGGCTTCGATGGGAGGAGTGGGTGGCGTCGGCAGATCAGTCAACTTCTGACCATTGGCGTATCCGCCTGCCATACCGTCGAACTGGTAACCAACTCCAGAGGTTCTATGTGAAGGCATTTCATGAGTGCCATTGTGGGCCGCGTGATGAGCCCAAGCCCCGGAGCCAAGAGCTTTGTATCGTAGGTTGTCACCGATGTTCCCATCAATAGCGGGACCATCCCGCTCTGGGGGGCTTCCAGTGCTTGTCGCCGCAGGGTTGCGACGAGCACGGAAGCGCATGGTGGCGGCGGACGTCCTTGAGGTGCCGGAGGGGAATCCGCGCGAGACAGCAGAGCCGTTGGTACCGCAAGTGGTGGGCCTGCTGCCAGAGTCGCTCTGATGGATCTCCATGGGTGAGGCTGCAGTTTCATGTCCACTGTGGTAAACTCGAATGGTTGAGCTGATGTCTGCCTGGCAAGCCTTGTCGGCGGTGTCGAAGCCCGCGTCTTTCATCTCAAAGTCGCCGTTTCCGCTGGCTCGAGCCATATATGCGGTGTCACGGTGAGAAACGTGGTAAGTATCCACAACACCTCCGACCACAGAGGTGCAAACAGATATAGCAGACTCGACAGAAGGAGGCTTGTAGGAAGAACCCGCAGAGAGGCGAGCTCCTCCGTCTCCAGCCTTGGCTCCGAAGTTGAGCGTCTTATCTGCCTCGAGATGCATCTCTTTGAGCTTCGTGATAGTGGCATTACCGTCGGAGGACGTGTCAGAAGATGCCTTGGTCTTGAAGGAGCGGTTCTTGAGCATAGAGCTGGTGGCTTCCTTGGACTTGAGAAACCCTGCGCGAGCATCGTTCTCCTTGCCAGGTGCGCGTTGAGATGTGCTGGCGAAGTCGTCATTGTCCTCCTCGATGTCGCTGAGGTTGGCGTCGTGCACCTGGCGCATGAATGCCTGTCGATAAAGGGTCAGTGACTGAAGACTGTGGAAGTCATGGGATTTGATCAGACCTGGTCAAAACTGGTGGATTCGCTGCCAATCTCGCTTGCCTCGCGAAGGTTGTGCCCGTAGCCAGGCGACGCCTCTCGACAGGGTCTGCAGTAATTGGGCCCAGAGTGCTGGCCTGGCTTGAGTACGTTCTCGCGGTGATATTTCTCAGAGCGGACGATGCCACATCCCCAGCAGTAGTGGCGCTGACCGTGCCAAGTGAGCGGTTTACCCTCGTACTCGTGGGTAATGCGACAACGCCCACACCAGTTGGGCTGCATCTTCTGGTCGACTGCAAGAGGGTGCCGCTCTCGGATCTTATCAGACCTGATCCTGCCACACTGGTAGCAGATCCAGCGCTGCTTTAGTGGCTCGAGGTACGGATCTACCTTCTTTCCATGTTTTCCGTACTTCTCGTGGCCGTGTTTAGATCGTCTGGGTGAGTGCTTGTGAGAAAGTTCCCGAGAGGGAGAACGAGCTCGTTCGCGTTTGCTGGTGCGTGACATGGTTGAATGCATGTCCCTATTTCCTTCGGTCTGCGACTTGGACTTGTGGATCTCATGTCGGGTGGAGGATAATCCCGACTGATGACGAGACTTGAAAGGGTTGGTAGGAGAATTGCTGATGATGGGAACGTAATGGACGTGTATTTCCTCCGACGACAGATCTGACGGTGCGACTTCACGCTGGACCTTCTCAACCTCTCTCAATTGGCGATAGACGGAAGCCCTCTCGTCGTGGCTTGGCAGCCTTTGCGATGATTTGGTTCTAGTCAAACCCTCATCTGCACCCGACTCAATATCACCATCATACCGATGCGTGCTCTTTCCGCGGTGATTGCGGTGATTGCGGTGATCGTTGGGAGGTAAAGCCGTGTTGTTCTCATCCGCCAGATAATCACTTCGATCTCTCGGGCGGTGCTTGCTGTGCTTGTGAGCATGGCGATCCTCCATGGAGAGATCTGAGCTTGAGCTGTGAAAACATGTGAGCTGATGCAGGAGATTGAAGACACTGAACGCAGCTTACAGACGACGTCTCCACTTCATACTGGGGGTTCCTGGGGTTGATCAAGACCAAGGAAGACACATGTGCTCTACCTGATGGTAGTCTTCCAGCAGCCGTTTGAATTCCTGCGATCAATAGCACCAGCGAAATGCAGATGTTGGCACTGGTGCTGGGGTTCCGTTGCTAGTTTGGGAAGGCGACTGCCCCCAAACAGACAGGAAGCCAGAAAAAGGAGAGACGGCCCGACTGTGTTGGAAGGCAGGGCAACTACGAGGTAGTCACAGGTATTGACCCTCGAGTAGAAGAAGGATGCGAAGAAAGGACGTTAAGGCTATGAGGGGAGGGGAATCAATGTTGGAAGAGATGCACGATGCGATTTGTGATGGGACGAGGAAGAGATCATTCTGCAGCTGAACAGGCAACCATAGAGGAAGGAGGTTGGTGGGACAGATGGACTGGAGCAAGCTCTTCACAACGGCAGCGCAGGGTGACTGAATTCTTGTAAACACCCTCGAGATTCAAAGAAGACCGGACGAAGATCCGATGAACACCAGCCAGCCTCTTGACTGGGGGAGTTGTGGGTACAAAACCCCCTCTGAGCAGTGATTCGGGTATGTGTTGATGGGTAGAATCGTCCGATCCTTTCCTGGATCTCTTTCAGTTCTGAGTAGTGAATGTGAAAGATGAGTTTGATATGAAGCCCACTCACCTCTCCTCACCACTCTGCTTGCAGAGTTGGGACGATTCCTAGATTTAGATATCACCATGGACCTCGAAAGGGAAACTACATACTTGGACAAGAGATGTAGTGAGCAGCAAAGCAGCAGGGAAGGCTTCATGAAACAATTTCGAGTCTTCTATTGACACGATCAACTTTTGTACATCGGCGACTTGCCGAACCACTTTTCCTTGATCCATAGTGCTCATAAAGATCCCTCTACTTCGTCCGTTTTGTACATACGTTCCTCTATCTGCTCAGTTGCTTACTCAACTCTGAGCGTCCGAGCGCCTCGTTTCTTGACGGGCTTCTTCTTCTTGTGGCCCTTCTCGAAAGCTGCCACGGCACCGTGATCTCTACCGAAGTTGTCGAGGTCCTTGACCTTGTAGATACGGATAATCCAGTTCTCACTAGTGAATGCTTCCTCGACGGTGTTGAGGACCGGGCCCTCTGATGGCAGACGGGCTCCACGGACACGATCCGTAGCCTGTCCTTTGGGGAAAAGGTTGTGGTAGTTGTGGTACGACATCTTGTACCTGCGGAATAGTTAGCAAAAGACACTGGAGTTCGCCTGGATAGGGGTATAAGCTCACATCAGCGAGTTCTTCATGGTGTCGGTGGCTCCGTCGTCAACACGGTACTCTCCACGCGGCGTGAAGAAGTCTCGCTCCTTGACCTCGTCAGGCCAGATACCTTCTGCAATCCTGACCATCCAGAGAAACTTGTTGATGTCATCGCCCGAGTAGCCAAGAAGACCGCCAAAGACAACAAGAACATAGTCGACCTCATGCTGACGCATGATGGGGTAGCTGACTTCCTCGCGGGAGCTCATGGCCTTTCCGACGGTCGCGATGTGGGTGTTGTTCCAGGTGTTGTTGTCGACAAGCGTGGGCCGATCGGCCATGCCACCGATTTGGTAACCATAGTCCCACCAAGACATGATCTTGGCATCCTCCTTGGTGTTCTGTCGCAGCCACTGGTAGGCCTCGCGGTAGTCGTCGATGATGTGCTGACTTCCATCGGGCATACGACTGGCCAAGACAACAGACGGTGAGGAGTAGGCGTTGGATGTGACCCAGGTGCAGTGCATAACGAAGAGGATGAGGTAAACAAGCATTCCCGCGGCCACGACCAACTTCGACGTCTTACTGTAGATCCCAACAATAGGTTTCTTGGACGGGTCCGAGTGCTTATGTTTGTTGCTCTTGTCCTTCTTCGCTGGGACGTCCACGGCCTCGGCAGCATCATCTTGAGGCTCTGGGCTCTCGGCCGACAAATAGTTGTCCAAGATAGTCGATGCTGCAATGGCTGCCGCGACGACGACGCAGGGTGTGAGTGTGAGCATGAGACGAACCATAACACCAGCAAAGTAGCTGCCAAGCACAGCATAGCTGATGAGGAAGATGTGCTCGTCGCCCAGCCTGTCGAAGCACAGATAAATTCCAGCTGGGAACAGGTAAATCAACATGTTCAGGTCGAAGAAGAAAGCTGGCCAGGCGGTCGGCTGGTGCTCCGAGACTGACGCGATGATGGGGATATGGACCTTGGCGTATCCGGTGTCGAAGAGCGAGTAGAAACGTCCTCCCCAGGCTGCAATCTTGCCCGTCTTAACCAGAAGGACATTCGCTCCAATACCGATCACGATGAGTACAAAGAAGGACACCCAACGCCACTTGTTAACTACCTTAGGGTCGAACATGCCCGTGAACCAGTTGAAGAATCCATAGAATTGCATCAGGCCAAAGACACCTGTCCAATGTCAGTGAGAATTCCACCACGTGTGTATAAGTGGATGATGACTTACCGAGGGCTCCAAAGTGGTCGCTGGTGCTGATGGCCAGGAAGTTGATGAAGGGGACTTGCATAATGCCCAGGAATCCAATCGCGTAAAAGGTGGTGTAAGCGACATACAACCGGTTGCTGTACCTACCCGACACGCAGAGCATAAGACTGTGGACGGCGATGAGGTTGTCGATAAAGGTATATCCACCCCAAGATGCAGCCATCCAGTCGTAGGAGAGGGCGCACAGAGCCGCCCACATGATGGAGCCCTGCTTGACGGCCTTGATCCAGAGGAAGAATGTGAGCACCAGCAGGAAGATAGCGATGGCCTCGTTGTCATAGCTACCAGCTACGGATCTAGAGATATATCCAGGGGCAATGCCCATGAAGGCGGCAGCCAGAAGGCCGGCGGATTTGGAGGTGGACAACTCATTGGTTAACCAGTATGCTGCGAGCGCAGTGAGGCCAGAGAAGCCCGGGGCGAGCAGGACACAGATGTTTCGAATGTCGACGGGAATGGTCAGGAGACGGAAGGCATGGTAAATGATGCCGCTGGTGGCCATGAGTCCGGGATACAGAGTGCCTCCGGTCACACGGCCAAGAGGGTACCATGTTCGGTCGTCGAACCAGTCCCAGAAGCTGTAGAATCCATTTGCAACGAGATACTTGGTAGCCCTGAAATTGAACCAAGGATCAACTGAGGAGAGACAGTGTCAGCGATCAGGGCAGGTGGAACTTTGAAGTAAGGAAAGGCTCGGGTGGGTTGGGATCGAGGCGCAAGCCGGAGGCATACTGACATTCGTGGATAATACTCTCGAAACCTGGCGAAGACAATTGTTAGCTTAATTCCGACACACCGAGTTGACAATGCAATTGATTTCTCCATTCAATATCATATGTCGTGCTAAGACATGACAGAGCTTCACGGGTGATGCGAGGCAGTTATACTCACGGATAACAGAGAACAGACGGCTGGCAACGGCGGCTCCAGCAATCAAGACGAGAATGACAACACGGAACAGAGCTCTTGTGTTCTGTCCCTGGCTGCTGCCAGAAAGAAGTGTGGAAACGCCAGCCGACATGGTGGGCTGATTTATGAAAAAGAAACAGGCTATGCCTGAGGAAAGGAGAGTGGGAGCGTCGTCGTTGTCAGGCGGTTGGTGTTGACAATTCCCCAAGAGCTCCAGAAGTACGTCGCCTGTAGTAGGTTCAGGACAGTTTGAAGCTTCGTAAGTCCGTCCCCAAGCTGGGGTGCGGCAGTAAAGTCTTGGCGGCAGTGCAGGCGCAAGTGGGTCCGTTTTGGAATAGGTGGTGTGAACCTTGAGTATGGGAAGCTCGGGCCAGCTCATCCTTACCAAGCCGTACCTTGAGAAGCTCCCATTACGAGATCATTGACCACCAGAAGCTGAGATACTCGGCACAATATATTTCGTCCCCAACGTACAAGTGTGTTGTTCAGCCATTAACCCATTCCGGAATTAATCATGATCACTTTCACATATGAGCTGTAGCATATCCTACTCCATTCATTTAGCGTGTGTGTTCTGGCCTGTATCTTCTACTGCTCAGTCTATAGTTGTGGACTGCAATCAACGCATAGCATTATTGTTGATCTCTTGGAAGGAATTCCGGACTTGGCTTGTTCGATGGAATGCCTGACGCAGGCGGAAGATGTTTCCAAACAGAGCGACGAGTGGTCGGCTGGTCATCGTATTGTAGAGAGACAGGTTTGGTAGTGAATTTCCACAGTAGCAATGTTACTATTGTGCTCGATTGATGCTTGCCTGCCCTTTCTCTGTGTGCAGATACCTCAGACTGCTTGTAAGGGAGAGTCATCAGGTCCTGCACCATTCAACCAGGCTTGGCTTCATGCCTCTTATAGCAATACTGAGTGTTCAATCAGCTGCTGTACGTCTAATACCAGGCATACGCCGCCCCTGGTCTCACAGAGCGACGGGTCTCAATGCTGGCCCTCATCTGAGCCAAGTAAGGAAGCGTTCGGATCGGTCACATTTGCGTAGTCCAGCGAATCGCCTGACATGCCGTCTAATTTAGTATTGTACAGTCGCAAACTTTTCGGATAGGTATCTAGGTTGGTAAGAAAGATCTAGTGCCGCAGTCCTCATGGATCGAATTATCGCGTGGATCTGCCTTTGTGTGCTTCGGCCAGGCCACCCATCGTGCCGCAAATACGCCGGACTTTGTCGCATAGGGATCGTATTGCCTCCTCGCCAAAGCTGCCCGCCTGCCGTGCTGCGTGAAGTTGGCTTGTCCTCTTTCCCGCCCGGTCCTAACCGCAACTACTCCATTGCCGAGGTCTCCATCCGAATGGCCACTTTCACCAGCTCTAAGGGCTCTCCTTGACCAGAGCGTTGAAGTATTCCTCCAGGTTGAAGTTCGAGCTCATTGGATCTTGGTTGACTGTTTCCCACGTAAGCTTGCGTTCGCTTGTACCCGGAGTCGATGCACGAGCCGGACAGCGTCCGAGCACGACGCTCTGGTATGTTCTGCAGGTCGATACTCACGTCCGCCAGATGTGGATCCCAGGGGTGCTGGGTTCTTTTTCTTCGCGAACTCCTCCTTGGCCTTCTGTATTAATTGCTGCTTGTGCTCATAGTCCCGCTTCTCCGAAGCTACCCGGTTGGCTGCGTTGATCGATCTCTGATGAGAAAAGCCGTAGAACACACCGAAGGCCAGGGCGGAGTACCGGAGTACCTGGAGGATTAGAATGTCAGCATCGCTTCTTCCGGTACCGCGTCCCTAACGTCGGCGACGAGATGCGTGGGTGGCTGGGTTGTGGTCGTGCGCGAGCGAAGGGCTATGTCACGCATTGCGCCGGAATGACATACGTTGACTCCTGATGTGGCAGACATTGGGAGATTTGACGGCGCCTCGCGACCGCTGGTGACACAGGGTAGGAAGGACTGAAAAACAGATCGCGGGGCGGGCAATTGATGTCAATTGACCCGGTTGGGATGGTCGTCGAGCCGAGTCGAGGGGAACTGGATGTCGTTTAGGAGCTGGGCGTTGCGAAGTTTGTCTGTCGGGAATTTTCGCCGGGCAGAGCTTCCAAAGCCAAAGCAGGCTTGCCAGGATGGGGATGGCTGACCACCGAATGAACGAACGGGCTGGCACAGAGAGAAGAGAGCGAGCACGGACGTTCCCGGTTGCCGGAGGACGCCCAGGGCGTGCAGCTACGACCTCTGGGCCTGCTGGCCTGCAACTCCTCTTTAGCGCTACAGGCGCACACGCCCCCCTGTCGCGAACGCGCTGTTGACATTGGAAACCAAGGGAGCATTGAACACATGAGGAGCAAAGCACTCGACGTACAAGTCGATCGTTCAACTTCGCATCAAAGGGCCGACAAACACGACACTGATTCCAGTCCGAAAGAGCTTTCTTGAAAGACTCCCTTCCTATTGATGACCCCAAGAATCCTGGAAATGGGCTGTTGAACGGCAGCACACCGCACCCGCAATGCAACAACGTCGGGATGAGATTCTCGCCAAGAAGGCGAAGCTCGCAGAGCTCAAGCGCCAGAGAGAGCTTCGCGCCACTCAGAATGGACCAGGCCGCCCAAGTTTCAGCGGCAGCGATGTCAGGAGCCCCCACCCACAATGTCGACTCCAGGCCGACTTTACTGACCAACAACACAGTTGATCTCCCCGACGCCTGGCCGGGCTGACAATCGTCGAGAAATCGAGTCCTTGATCAACAGTCTAGTTGGCGAGAGCCGGCCTGGGTCTGTTACTACAGGCGGCGCTGCATCGCCGGCGCATCGAGGAAGCCGTCCAAACAGTGTCTTGAGTGCCGGAGAGACCAGCAACGGAGCCATCTCGGAGTTCACGTCACCGCCTGGCATCGAAATCCCGGCACAGACAGTGTACAGCCAGCCACAGACCCTGAGTACGGTGCCCTTGACGACGATATATGAGTGCCCACCGTCACCAGTCAAAGAGATATTCTCCTACAGCAAGGGCGTGCAGACGTCCGAGGATCTGTTCCCCGCCGCGGCACGACCACGCGCCTTCTCGCTCGAATCCTTGCCCGAGGATGCGTCGTCGACACCCAACAAGCGCATGAGCAGGAGGGAGCGGGACAGGGAAGAAGAGCTACGGCAAAAACTCCGGAAAGAAATAGAGGAGGAGCTACAAGCAGCGAAGGACCTGACAGCGGAGGGCGACGTGAAGAAAGCGGCCTTGCCGGACTCGAGTTTCGCTACCAGAACACTGACAAACGACGAGCTGAATGCCATTGTCTCGTCAGACGAGTTTGTGGACTTTTTTGACCGATCACTCAAGGTCATCGAAAAGACTCTGGATCAATATGACGTTTTGACAGATTATACGCTAGGAGCGCAGGACATCGAGGACGAGGACGAACAGGGCAATGTCGGGGGCAAGGGCCGCCGCAAGGTCAAGGAGATACGGCAATTTTATGACGAACGATGGTCTAAGAAGCGCATGGTCAGCGCCATAGACTTTTCCCCAAAGTTCCAGGAACTGGTTTTGGCGTCTTATACAAAGAACCCCTCGGCACCGCACGAGCCCGATGGGGTTGTTCAAGTCTGGAACCTGAATCTGCACGATCGACCTGAGTTTGTGTTCCATGCACAGTCCGACATCCTTACCGCCAAATTCTCACCTTTCCACCCCAATCTCATCGTGGGCGGGGCATACAGCGGACAAGTCCTACTCTGGGACACGAGAGCTCGATCTGCACCTGTACAGAAGACCCCGCTGACCGGCTATGGACACACACATCCCGTTTACGCTGTTGACATAATCGGTACACAAAACGCCAACAACATCATATCATGCTCCACCGACGGCACGGTATGCGGATGGGCGGTGGACATGCTGGCACAGCCTGCGGAGACGCTCAATCTGCAAGCCCCGCCACCCAACAAGACCGACTACATCAGCCCTCTTTGCCTGTCCTTCCCACAGGCCGACCCTACCTTCTTCTTGGTCGGGACAGAGGAAGGCACCATTTTCCCGTGCCACAGATATGACCGCGCTGGAGCCAAGGCTGGCGTTGATCCACGAGTCAGCTACAAAGGACACGCCGCTCCCGTCATGTCCCTCGATTTCCATCCAGCCAGGGGCCCGGTTGACCTCGGCGACCTAGTCATTTCCAGCAGTCTGGACTGGAGCGTGAAGCTGTGGAAGGTGCGGGCACCGGCCACGACATCTGGCATCGGTGGTGCTGGTGCGGGAGGCGAGGGTGCGGTTTCTCACTTGATGGATTTCGTCCGTGAGGACGTGGTCTACGACGCGGCCTGGTCACCCATCAAGCCAGGCGTGTTCTCGCTCGTCGATGGTGCCGGCTGGGTTGAGCTGTGGGACATTACGGTAGAGACGGAGGAGCCGGTGGCGAGGATCAGCCCGAGCTCGAGAAAGGACAGCCGGGCCATGCTGTCCAAGAGCTTGAACAAGGTGAAGTGGGAACAGCAAGAGGGCAAGCGACTGGCTGTTGGCGGCATCGATGGCGCCCTGACGGTGTTTGAGGTCGGACCAGACTTGGGTGGCAAGGAGAATCTTAAGAATGAGGAGTGGACCAATGTCAAGAAGTTGGTGAACAGGGTCGAGGCGGTTGGTGTGAACGGTGCAACGGAAATGTAGGGGGGGATGAAAGGGATCATGTCGGATCGCATAATTTCGTCGTGATGTGCCTGACTTTGGACACACAGCTCGAGATGCGAGGGTGCTTCAGGCGTCATGAGCTTTATGAATATACCCCAACCACACCCAAGATGTCCTCAAAGCTAGCGAAACACACATTACTCATTTCAATATGGACATTGTATGCCTCGCCAATTTCACGGACTAGATGTCCTCCCCAGGTGGTGACAAGCAGAGACCCCTGCTGAGTTAGGTAATCAGCATCGGGATTGGTGGACCTGCTAGCTTTGACTTTTGGGGACTGCAGGGGCGAGTCTAACAGGCAGGCAGGCCAAGCGAGCGATACCCGTTCTACGAATTTTTTTTGGACTCTGCCATCATCCACTTGTCGTCGGTCTCTCCCAACACATCACTTCCATTTTCCAATTACACCTGCTTGGAGGATTTCTTAATAATTTCTGAGGCCAAATCTCTCCAACTCGTCAAAATGTTTGTCGCCACCGTTCTCCCAGCCCGCTCGTCCTGGTCCGCAATCCGTTGAATGAGAGCTAACAGCCAATGTCTTTTACAGGAACTCCTTCAGACGCACCGCCTTGAGGGCCGCCGTTTCGGCGTCTCGCGCCCCGGCCACCAAGATCCAGATGCTCGGAGTCGCGACACAGATCTCTGCACCAAGAATAATCGTCCCCGCTGCCGTGCGTTGCTTCACCCAGACCTTGCGCGTCAACGAGGAGCCTGCCACCAACATCGCCGAGGGTTAGTAGCTCCATACAGCCGGCAGACACGACCTCAGGGCGTGTTATCATCACATGAAGGCGCTGACATTTACTTGCAGCTGAGAAGGCCGGTCCCAACGGAGAGGAGCCTGGTCATGGGCTGTTCGTCCGGAACATGGTGTTCGAGGCAAATGAGGACCACCTGAGGGAGGCCTACGAGAAATACGGCGAGGTCACCAAGGCCGTCGTTGCTCGAGATGCTCGCGGTCTTAGCAGAGGGTATGTCATGACCTAATTGCAGCAAGACACTGACCAGCGCGTTTGATTGCTAACCGTCGCCTTACTGCAGGTACGGCTTCGTATGGTTCACCGACAAGGAGGCTATGGAGAAGGCCGTCGCCGGCACCAACTCATCGTTCTGGCACGGACGCCGCATCCAGGTCTCCCCCAGGCAACCCAAGAACAACAGGAACGACCACGGCATTGGCCCGACCAAGTCCCTTTACGTCGGCAACATCCCCTACGAGACGACCGACGCGGAGCTGAACCGCATCTTCCGCGAGCTGGACAACGTGACCGACGTCCGTGTCGCTGTCGACCGCACCACGGGATGGCCCCGTGGTTTCGCCCATGCCGATTTTGCCGACGTCGAGTCTTGCCAGGCGGCGAAGGAAAAGCTGGCCGGCACTACTATCGGCGGCCGGGAGCTGAGGCTCGACTTTGCATCTGAGGTCGTCAAGTCTAACAGGCGATCATAAATGGCTAAGAGGATGGAGTAGCGGTTGGGACTGGAGAGGGTGCGACACAGGAAGTATAGGACCGGGCAGAACGGTTGCGCGGACTGGATGTGATGTGCTGCGCGAGGCAGTACGAGTCCTTTGAACTGTTCCGCCTGATGGCTGTCGACGACAGTCGGATACCCGGAGAGAGCAGTCTTCACCATATTCACCGAGGCCAGCGAGATTGCGGCCGGGCAGAGTGCCTGCTGCGCGTTGTGAGGGAGCATGTCCTTGATACTGAGCCACGAACCATCTTAAAATGTACATGTAGAAAGCTCAACTAGAACTGGTGGGTGGCGTTCTCGGTGTCTAGTCGGGGATTTGCTACGGCGCTCTCAGATTTTATGTAGTGTACGAATCCCGAACGATGAGAAGAAATCCCCCCTTCTGAACTTCATTGGAACCATGCCAACTCTGCTTTATGAGAGTGTATTCGTGCCAGCTATTCCGAGGTGGTTAGGTAGAATGACGCTTGCAAACAGTCAACCAAGTAATTATCTGGTTTGCCTGGGCATTATTGAGACACATGATTAGGAAATCCATATTCGTACGACCAGAAATGGCTGGCTACTTTGTTCTGAGACTGATCGTTGGAGGCCCGATTTGTCAGGTTCCTCCTACCTCCCAGTACGAAAGTCGTTGCCAGCCAGCTTCGGAAGCTCGCCCGGCTCGCAACTGCCTCGGCAAGTTTTAAACTTTTGGCGCCGGCTCGGCTGGGACTCTACGGGAAATGGGCCGTTGGTGGCCCACTTCCCCAAGTTTTGCCCCTCACATGTGCAGCCCAGCGAACAGTAAGTAATGTTTCCTCCCGCCTGCTCCATCCCTCGCCTTCGATCGGCCTCAACAACCTCTATCAGTTTTACACACATCTGCAGGTGTCTCCTCACTCACCGTTCTAGGGCAGGAGACATCATTACATCCGAGGCGACCAGGCTCAATCGCGCAGATCCACCTGACCTCATCTTTATAATTTCTGCCTCCAGTCCCTCTCAGCGCGGCCATCCGAGATCGACGCTTCCACCACACCTAGGCAGAGACACACACCCACAACACGATGTCGTTCCTTGCAGGAGGAGCCGAGTGCTCGACCTCGAATCCCATCGGCCAGCTCAGCAAGCATGCTCAGCAAGACAACAGCCTCCAGCGGGACCGCTTTGTCAACAATGGCCCGGGAAGCTCTGCCCAAGGCTTCCGAACCAGCGCCGGCCCGAGTACCCCGGCTCTCGATGGCCAGATGAACGCCTTCATGCAGCATAACCCAAATATGCCCGAGATGGCATTCGACCGGTTACAAAGGCCAGGGCCTGGTGGTGGGCAGGTTCATATCGACCCTCCCCACCATGGCGTCCATTTGCGGGCACAGTCGGCGTCTCCATCGTTCTCGCCCTCCTTCTCACCAGACGAGTTCACAAAATTCCAACAAGCGAACCGCTCTGTTGTCCAGCGCTCCAGCCCCGCGCCGCAACAGCAGTCGATGGCAGTGTCGACCTACCAACGACCAATGATGGGTGGTGGTATCTACAGCCCCATGTCGTCTATGGGAATGATGCAACAGCCTGGGATGTACGGCGGCATGTCCTCCATGTACTCTCAACAAGCCCCGATGCAGGCCGACGTCAAGGGGAAGGGAAAGGCAGTCGAGACCGAGGAGACGACACAGGAGCTACAGAAGCAATTCGAGGAGCAGTTCAACCTGCACGAGACAGAAGAAGGGGTCGAGGAAATCGAGCGCGACCTTAACGCGATGGACGAGAAACTGATGGAGTCCGAGACGGGCTTCGGGGACTTTGAGTCGATATGGAAGGGCATCCAAGACAACGAGGCTGCCATGCGGGATATGCCGGAGCAGGACCTCGATATCAAATGGGGCGATGGCCTGGATTCGTGGAACCCAGCACGAGGCATGTCCGCAGACCCCCTCATCGAGGATTACTTGTTCGAGGAGGACAACTTGTTCAAAGACCAAGCGAATCCGTTTGAGGAGGGCGTACGAATTATGGACGAGGGTGGCAACTTATCCTTAGCCGCACTGGCCTTCGAAGCTGCCGTTCAAAAGGATGCATCACACATCGAGGCATGGGCTCGATTAGGCGCAGCACAATCGCAAAACGAGAAGGAGGACGCGGCCCTCCGTGCATACCAGCGCGTCCTACAGCTCGACCCCAGCAACCTCGATGCCCTCATGGGTCTCGCTGTGTCGTACACAAACGAGGGCTACGACAGCACAGCTTACCGCACGTTAGAACGCTGGCTCTCGGTCAAGTACCCACAGGTGATCTCACCAGACAAGCTGTCTGACCCAGCAGACATGGGCTTTACGGACCGCGCAGACCTGCATTCCAAGGTAACAGATCTGTTCATCCAGGCGGCCCAATTTGCCCCTGATGGCGAGCACATGGACCCGGATGTTCAGGTTGGGCTGGGCGTACTGTTCTACGGCAGCGAGGACTTCGACAAGGCGGTCGACTGCTTCGAGACCGCCCTTCATAGCAGCGAGATGGGCATGGCAAACCAGCGGAACCAGCGGCACCTCCTCTGGAACCGACTCGGCGCCACGCTGGCCAACAGCGGGCAGAGCGAGCAGGCCATCCACGCCTACGAGCAGGCCCTTGTCCTGCGGCCCAACTTCGTTCGAGCGCGGTACAACCTGGGCGTCAGCTGCATGAACATCGGCTGCTACGAACAAGCGGCCGGCCACCTGCTGTCGGCGCTGGACATGCACAAGATGGTGGAGAAGGCCGGGCGCGAGAAGGCGAGGGAGCTGCTGAGCGGGACGGGCGACGGCGGCGACGTCAGCGAGGAGCACCTCGACCGCATGACGACGCAGAACAGGAGCACCACGCTCTACGACACCCTGCGCAGGGTCTTCACGCTCATGAGCAGGCGCGACCTCAGCGAGAAGGTCGTCTTCGGCGTCGACCCGGACGTGTTCCGCCCCGAGTTCGAGTTCTAGGCGGACTGCGAGGCCGGCGTGCTGGGGCAGACCATCTTGTGGGACGAGGTCAAACGCCGCCGACGCACGATAAGATGCATGTTTTATGGTCCTTTTACGGTAGAGATGGTGACTCAGATTCCGGAAGGGTTGGACAACTTCAGCACCTGCTGGTGGCAGCCTAATTTCTTCCCGACCATATGGTCAGCTCAGGGCCGCTTGTGTCACTTGTGAAGAAGAAACCAACGATATCAGCGACAAGCCTGCTTTTATGGGTAGTAGCTTAGTTTCCTACTCTCTCGCGGGTCACTCTCTCGTGGGCAGTATTCGGGGGGCTAGACGGGATCTCTAAAATGTGCTGTATTCTCGAGATGATCGTGTTGGCATCCACGATCGCACCAGGCGTAACAACCTGAAATAGCGAGACACTCACTAAAACTCAGCAACGGGGAGAATGGGTATCGAAGTACACAGCATGTGTACACTTTTGTATATCTATGGGTATCAACCAGATTCCAGGCAAGGCTTCTTCAAGCAGCAAGCAAGCAAGCAAGAAAAAGTGTTCAGTATCGTGATGACGATAGCTACTCTCCACTTTGAAGTGGCTTCCAAACCGCAATGCCTTCGTAATCATGAATTACCACGGATGGGCGTTCATCATGATGTGTTGTATGTGAAGGCTCTTGCTGGCGGCATCACGCGGTACCGCTCCTGGGTCTGCCTTCTCATCAAGGTCCACCGTGACAAGCTCGTAGTACTCACAAACCAGGGTAAATCCCAAATTACTGCCGTCTTTCACGCCTCGGGGCAGTAGCTCCACATCATTTGACGCCAATGAACGCGATACCGTTCCTCGCCCTCTGCGCCGCCTTCTTGAGGGCCTGCTCCTCGCGATCCGTCCACTTGACGCTCAGCTCATCCCACTTGGACCCGGGCGTGTTGTACTCGCGCTTCCACTGGGCTTGCATAGCCTGCAGCCGGCTCATCTCGCGCGGGTCGCCGCTGCCGCTGAGCACGATGAAGGCTGTGCAGGGTGGGAGCGCGTCGTGTATGCGCCCCAGTCTCTCTGCCAGGCTGCCGAGGCACGTCTCGAGGACCGACTTCTTCGGAGACTCGGAGCCGGATGCGGCCTTTTGCTCCGGCGCAGCCATGCTGTTCATGTCGAGGACGGCATTGCTGAATACGGAGTCCTTCGAGCCCGCGCTTGGGTTCGTCGCGAACGGGTTGCTCTTCGACGCAGCGTGCGCCTCCTCCAGCTTCTTGGGCGGTCCCGCAGCGTCGTCAGCGTCTGTCTTGGCGCGGTTCCACCAGCCCTGGAGGGCCTCGAGCTCGCGCATTCTCGCCCAGACAAAGTCTACCCCTCCGCCCTTGACCACCGCACCGTCAGGATCTCCCCTCACGGCGCGGAGCACCTTCTCCTCCACTTCCGCATCGCTATTGCAACCGTCCAGCACGATCTCCGCCAGGTTGGCAACACTGCGCTTGGCATCGCCCCAGTCGATGGCCGCGGTGGACTTGCCCGTGGGAGCGCCCCCAGCAGCACCATGGCTGCCTTGGGCTTTGTAGCTGACGCCGGCGCGTGCGAGGCGCTTGAAGAGATTCTCGCCAGATGCTTCCCCTGCGGCCCAGGCCTTGCCTTTCTCGCACTTCTTCTTCACCAGATCCAGGCACGTCCTGGCGTCCTCGATGCTGTCGTGTCCGCTGCTGGTGTTGTCACCCTTTTGCACCTCGCGGTTGAGGTACTTTTGGGCCAGCCATTTCAGGGAGTGCTTGAATGGTTGGCCTTTGGGGTGGGAGAAGATGACAGAAGTGTCACAGATGAAGGGGTGCGTCATCTTGAGAGCTTTCATGTCTGAGTCGAGAGAGTGGCCGACAAGTATCGTCCGTGGTGTTATGAGGGCGACCAGGCGTTGTTGTATGTCAGTCAGCGTTGTCGTCACTGGGTCGAGCATCTCCTTGGTGATACCTGAGAACCGCGTCACATAGTCTGTGATGGGCTTTTCTGGTTTGACGAGCTCGTCGAGGACTACTTTGCCGTCCCAGTTGACAACGCTGATCCGTGTAAGTGAGAACTCTTTCTCTCCTGTCATACACATCTCGCAGTCGATGGCCAAGACCTCCCTGCCGGCGGTGATACTGCCTTGTTGTATTTCCTTCTCAGGGACGTCACCGTCTTCAAACTTTTCCACATTGGTGTGAGTCCAACCTTCCGGGTCTACGAATGCTTCCCGCTGCTGCTCTGGCAGTAAGCATGGGTGAATAGAGAACCCATTTTCAACATATTGCTCTGGCGTTAAGATGAACTCAGTGATGCGAGTCCGTACATTCTGCCAACCCTGTGGATCCCTAACCGGCTTGGGCCCCTTCTTCCCCTTGTCTTCGGAAGCCTTTGGGGCAGGTGCGGTGAGAAAGGTGACAATCGGAGAATGCAGACGACCTTGCTTGTCGTCGCCAGTGGCTCTCACTGGCCAAAGGTAAGGGAACATGAGGGCAAAAGGTCTAAGAGCCTCTGGCAGCTTTTCCTCTGAGAGAGGGCGTGGGTAGTAGTCATCGGGTGATGTGACCAGTCGCTCGACCGCTTGGGCGGGCGTCTTGGTGTTGTAGACGGAGAAATCCACGTTCTGCTTGAACATGGCCTCCTCCAGACCAGGGACAAGGACAGTGACAATCTTTCTGAACTGTGGCCTGTGCTTAACTGAGACCCATTGAGGAGCAGTGCCGTCGGCCATGATGTACAAAACGAGGTCCCTCAACTGGTTGAGATTGACCTTGGACTGGAGCCTGGCCTGATTCGAGAAAGTGATGGAAGGGTAGTTGGATCCTTCTGGCTTAGGCGTCTTCTTGGACTTCTTGGTGGGCCGACGCTCGACAGTCTGCCAGTCGCCACCACCGTTCTCATCTTGTGGCCCTTCGTCCCTGGACCGTTTCACCCCAGCGCTGGATGCGCTGTGTGACGAAGACGAGACAGTGTCCTGAGGCCTGGCAGCAGCGGCTGACGACTCAGCGGCGGAGCCATTGGCCATCGTCTCATCCATGATGGAAGAGAGTGAGTTGGTACTGGAGAATTTGATAGCGCCGCATTCAATTATTTGCAGCGTTGCCTAGATGCATGAGAATTGTATGGGTTCGCGATGAGTTGATGGTGACGGTGGTGAGAGAGAAGCAGGCAGGTAGGCAGGCAGTCCTTGGGCTTGTCCGAAAAAGTCGGCTTATCTTATCGCATTGTTGAGCCTCTGCATGATCTACAGGGACTTTCCTTCTGAAGCGCAGGGGTTCTGCTGCCCTGTTCGGCAAGTGCCGCGCCCAAGATTCCGCCCTGCAGTGAAACTGGAACCCCGTGGGGAAGCTGCAAGGCCAAGGTATTCAGTCATATCAAGATGCCACCCAACTTGCTGACCTCGTTGCTTACCACAAGTGATGTCAATTGTTATATCCTTTTGGAGTTTCCACAATTTCTCGGTCACCCAGGAACTTTACTCTGGGCAATTGACAAAATTGCCAGAATCTCGTCCCTCCTGTGGCTTCAGACTTGGCTTTAGAGTAATGCCAGTCGTGTTGACAGATATTTGAATCTGCTTGAGTCGTCGACGCCCTCTCATCAAGTCAGCTCGGATTATATAGTCATCCTGTAGCTCCTCGTGCCTAGGTGTGCATCCCTTCGTGGAAACTATCCCAATAAAGTACCACGGATATCTCGGTGCAAATCACACTTTCACTGTGGCAGGACACTAGAAAGGCCAATCAGATTATCAGGGAAAAGGAAGGACAAAAAGGAGCGGAAGATACCAAGCCCAAGAATTGAACAAGGCACCTTCGAGGTGCTATCGGATCGGGACCGTAACCTATGTAGGGGACAGCTGCGCCATAGCACCTCAGCTCGGGAGGTGGAAACTGGGTGGTTTTGCCTACTTATGAAGATAGGACGAGTGGTTGTTGTTGGTGGTGGGGGGGGGGGGGGGGAGTAGGCCACAAGTGAATTCAGTTTACCATATCTCGGCAAGCTACATTCCCTAGAGAGTGGGTGAGAGCCGGCTCGGTCTCCAGAGTTTACAGGAATGCCTCACCTACTCACAGATTCCGGGCTGAATACACTGACATGCGCCTAGCAATGAATCACAGGAAAAAGCCTTTCAAGTCCTGATCGTCTGCTATTAGGGCTGCCTAACGCTCAAACATGCTGTCGTCGCACACAAAAAATTTGCTGATGAACAGTCATATCGATCTTCCACGTACCCAAGACAGCTCGCCATCTCAGTCGACCTTGTCGACCTCCAGGAGGGGCTCGTCCGTCTCGAAATCCCCCCTCATAATCTCAACGGCAAACCCAGCGAGATCCTCGATCGGCTGGAGGATCTGCTCCTTGAAGTACTTGGTCCCGGCCTCGTCCCTGCTCCCTGCCCAGCCCCGAAGCAACGTGGCCTCCTTCTCACGGCCGGGCAGGCTCGCGATGTCCTGCAGCATGCTCCTCGCCAGGTGAAGGATCTCCCACTCCTCCGACTGCGCAACGGGTCCGTATTTCTCCACCATGAGCGCCAGCGCCTCGCATATGGCCACCTGGTCCGCCTGCAGCAGACACACCATCACCCTCTGGTCGGTGACCTCGGTCAGCGCCTCCATCGCCGAGGGCGGCGCCGTGTTGGTCAGCGTCTTGGCGATCACCATGAGGCCCTTGAGCCGCCGCTCCTTGAAGGGGACCGGATACTTGTAGGGCGCGCAGTTGAGCGCCGCGAAGCAAGCGACCGAGAGCGCGTGCGCGTAGCTCCCGATCTCCGTGTAGTACATGATGGCGTGCTCTACCGTCAGCCCAAGTGGCTCCTGCGCCCACATGCCCGCCTGGATGAGAGGCTGGCACTGCCGCCACTGGTGCTTGAGCACCATGAGTCTCTCCTCGGTCGTCGTGGGGCCCCGTGACCTCTCCGGAGTCTGACAGGCGACGTAGATCTCATCGATTCCGTCCTTGAGTACTTGGAGCCCCTTTTTGGACGTCGGCGGCCTGATTGCGGGCTTTCGAAGCTTTTCGATATTCGGAACCAGGCTGAAGGAGTTGAGGGGAATGACAGGTGATTGCTGGCAGACATCGTACACGGTCAGGTCGTCTTTGCACCGCGGGCATGTACACTCGAAGTGGTACAACGCCAGACCGAGCTGTCGGAAGAGCTTTGGTTTCGTGAAGTCGATATATGAGATGTTGATCTCGTCGCCCTCCTTGATCGGCAGCTCAGCCTTGAGGAATGCTTTCCGCTTGAGAAAATTGACGTTCGCGTTGGGCACGCAGGAGTGGTTCACCATGGCCAAGGTAGGATGCAGGAATATGCCCGCCTGGCCGGTGTCGACATCGGTCCGGTCGAACGAGTTCGTCTGGATCTTGCACAGAATATCTCGCGAGAGGTGGAGCTGCTCATCCTCCTCCTTCCTGCCAGCATACGTCATGCCGCCATAAGCCTGGAGACTGATATCCTTCCAGATGTCCTCCCGGGCCTTGAATTTGTCCAGGTTACTCTCTAACCTCCCGAAGGCATCTCTCAGCTCCAGATCGTCATCCCACCGGAGCAGGACCTGGAGGAGAGCACGAACAGGGGTGGGCAACCAATCCTGATCAACCGACTCCTTGACCTTGCGAAAGCTCTTGCACTCCTGCTTGTGAATGAGGCTCCAGTGCTTTTTCTGACAGTCACTGCCGCAGTACGAGACTGCCTTGCAAGCCGTGCAGGCTTTTGTGGGCACATTGTGTGCGAGACAGTTGCTGCAGACTGTCTTAGCAGACGGTCCATTGGGGAGTGCTAAGGCGCGTGAGCAGTTGTGCAGATGACGGGATGCGGGAGCCGGTCTCACCTAGAATCGGGTCTGTGAACGTTGCGATGAGATCCCCTGGCGTGAATGACTTGGTAGCGTACAGGCTACGGCCAACCGCCCCTGAGCCTTTGCTCCCGCGGACCTCCACGTTCGGATGGGATGAGACGGATGCCATGTTTAGAGCCTTGGTTTCCTCATAACACGCTCATGGCATGGAAAATGAACGGAAATCAATCGAGTCTTTGAAGCAACTTGGAGAATGAGAGACGGAGATAGACCCCTGAAAGCACAGGCCTGAAGAGGATCCTGAGAGCCACTGTCTTAGGTAAGCCAAACTGGTGGGGATAAAAATGTCTTCTCTGTCGAGCAGCAATTCTCGTCAGCAGATACGCAGCCCAGACTGTTCAACATGGTTCTCCTGAGTCAACCATTCGACGTGTTCTACGTTGTATTCTGGTCAATAATGCTTTGTTGAAGACAATTTAAGCTCCGCTCGGAGCGACCATTGTAGGCCCGCTCGGGTCACTTCGCGTACCACTTAACAATCAGCGAGGTGAGTTGCCAATACATTCACATTCTTACCATCAAAGCTCAGGTTGTCTGTCAATATGATGAACCGCGATTCTGCAATGCTTATCCCTTATGAGGAAAAAACTATCACATCCCACTTCCGTGGGCGCTGAAGACACAATCTGCATGCTGCCTTTACAAGATGCTCATCTAGAAGCAATTGAACTTGAGATCTCATGCTAATTGTAGCTGACAGGGACCCCGGAGCTTTGTCAAGTGTCAAAGTACATATGTTCCTATGGACGACCTAATCAGTGTACATTCGCAAAGGAGATTGACCGACAGAGGCTGTCCCATAGAGGGTTATCCCAGAGGAGACCATCCCAGAGGAGACCATCCCAGAGGAGACCATCCCAGAGGAGACCATCCCATGACAGGTTATCCCACGGGAGAATCGCACGAGGTGTGTATTATGTAATCTATGAGAGAGTTGAGTGTTTTCAACGAGGTTCTATCCGAATGTTTGGGAATTCGCGTGTGCTACAAGTGCAAAACAACGTTTGTGGATTCCGATCCAGCTCTTGCCCAGTGGCAAGAGAAACGAAGACTTCCTAAGTGTCAACGGGGACGAAATCGGGGTAACGGTCGCCCTTGACCTCCATCTTCTCGAGGATCCCATCGATCACAGCCATCTCCTCGTCCGTCAGGTCCACCAGCTTGGAGTTCTCGTTGACACGCTCCACCGTTGTGGCACCGGGGATTGGAATAATGGTGGGCATGCCGGGCCTCTTGGACAGCGACCTGACCCATCCAAGAGCGAACTGGCCGGGCGTGACCCCCTTCTTCTGCGCAAGCTCGTTGACCTTGTGCACCAGGGTGATGTTGTGCTCAAAGTTGCCGGCCTGGAAACGCGGCATGTGCCTCCGCATGTCGTCTTCCGGGATGTCCTCCGGCGACTTGATCTCGCCGGTGAGCAGGCCGCGGCCCAGGGGCGAGTAGGCGACGATGGGGATGTTATGCTTGGCACAGGTGGCGGCGATGCCGTTGGAGAGGGCTTCGGTGTGGAACAGGCTGAGCTCGATCTCGACGGCGATGACCTTTGTGAGCTTGACGGCCCCGAGCAGGGTCTCGTGGCGCACCTCGCTGAGCGAGATGCCGCCCAGCTTGCCCTCGTCGATGAACTTCTGCATCGCGGCGAACGTCTCCTCCATCGGGACGTTCTGGTCCCGGCGCGCGCACTCGAAGATGTCGAGCTTCTTGCGCCCATTGAGCTGCTTGATGACGTTGCCGATGGACCTGTTGATCTCGGTGGCAGTGCCGTCGGGCTTCGTCCCGCTCGGCCCGCCCGCGCCCTTGACGCTGAGGACAACCTTGTCCGCGTCTTCGGGGTACTTCTTGAAGTAGCGCTCCAGGAGGACGAGGCTGTTGTACTCCTGCGGGCCATAGAACTCTCCGCCGTTGAAGAAGTTGCAGCCATTGTCGAGAGCTGCCTTGATGGCAGCAAAGGCCTGCTCCTCAGAACAAGGGTTCTTGCGCCATGTCAGGCCTGATCAGAGTGAGTGTTAGTATGGGTGTTTGTGAAAATGCCTTGGGACGCTACACATACCCATGAGGCCGTAGCCAATGGGGCCGACTTCCTGACCGTTGATTTGAGGCATGACTTGTCGGGATGAGATACGAAGAAGGTATGTGTGTGATGAAGTGGAGCTTCTCTGACGAAAGACTTTGCTGCGACTGAAGATGGAGTATCAATGCCGGGTTAGTGGAACTAGAGTCGACCTCCCAGTGGCAGTTCCAATAGCTCTATTTGTATACCCGCGAAGCTTGGAGATTATCCGCCATCTTTATCTCCGATCGTCGCGGTATGAGCGGCCACTCGGGTAGATTCTAGATTGGGGGAAACGGCCCAAAACCTAAAACCTTCCCGAGCGGGTCCTGTGGATGACCTCATTCGCGCCCGGCGTTAAGGTCCTCGTAAGTATACGACAGCATCTGTGGGCCTGCTTGGCTGCCTTTGTTAGCCACTTCTACCTAACGACACTTGAAGCTTGACCTAGATGGTTGACTCGCGACTTGTCTAACTACAGGGCCAACATTATTTCCTAAACTCCGAATCTCACGAGTCGAAGGTAACAATGCCGCGTGGTCTTCACGATCACGGCCTCGGAGCACCATGACTCGAATCATTCAACACGTTCAATTGTCTTGTCCCCTTTCTGGGAGCGGTGCGCAAGGCAGATATGCCAATACGCAGCTTGTCTAGCGATGGATGCAGCTATCTCCGCATCCCCTACGCGCGCGCCGAAGCTAGCTGATCAAAAGATGTCCGTCCAGAAGGTTCACCTGCCAACAACAGCACGGCCTACTGCGGTTCCCTGGTTCCTGTTGTCATTGACACCCTCCCTGGCCTTGACGCGAGTGACCACCGGCATGTCATTCCTGAGCATCTGCTGCCGCTCTGCCTGCTGTCGGTGACTGGCCGCGTTGGCGGCGACGCTCGCGTTAGTGGACAGATTGGCGTAATTGTTCTTGTTACTGTGCGGGCGGGGCTGTTGCTGCTGGCCCTGGGTTTGGTTCTGGGTCTGGGGCGCGATGGCTTGCGCGCCGCGCAGGGGGGAGTGCTGCTTCGGCTTCGGCTTCTGGCGGCTGCTCACCGCGCCGCCGGAGGCGAGCGGGGCAGACATGTGGTCCTGCAGCTCGCGGAGATCTGACGGCCGCTCCGGGACGTCAAGCTGGATTAGATAATGTAGCGGCGACGGCTGCTTCTTCAGCTGTTGCGTGGGAGACTGTGCGTCTCCGGGTCCGCTGGGCGTGGCGTCCATGCTCAGTAGACCTGGCAGCCCGGTGCGAGTTCCTGGGCCGGCGCCGCCGCTCATCTTGACAAGGCACCATCTCGGGAAGGCCTTCAGCCCGACCTCATGCAGGCCCTCCACGGTCGCAGGCATGCGGTGCAGGTGCCAACAGCGATCTCCATACTTGCACCACCCGTTATGGCACCAGAACCGGCAGATTTGCTTGTCTTGCTTGTTGTTGTTGGTGGTGTGCTTGGGGCCAGCGGGTCGGGGCTCATCGTGCGTAGCTTCGATCATATGCGGGCGGATGGGCTTCTCGCTGTTTTTGGGTGCTTGGGTGCCCACTGCGGTGTTGGCCGCATTATGTCGGGAGGCGCTGAGCATCCGCGGCTGCTGCTTCTCGAGTGGGCCTGGCTCGATGGCGGATGAGCTGTCGAGGAAGGTGAAGGATGTATTCTCGCTGGCGGCCTTCTCAACGGATTTGCCTTTGGTCTGAGTGGGTGGGGCGGGTGTCTTCGTTTTTGTGGTCTTGCCCTTGCCCTTCCCGTTGCCCAGTGAGTGTGACTCCGTCTTGTCGTTGAGTGTAGCGCGGATCTTATCGTGGTCCAAGCAAACCTCGAAGACGCTGTCATCCTCCTTGTCGACGATTCCAAGATTGATCATCGCGATGGTGTGCTCGGCGTCGAGCTCGCGCGGTACACCGGTCAGCTGTATCCAGTTCGGGAGCTGGTCGACAGCGATAAGGGGCACAATGGGTCCCCGAGTGCCACCGTCCATGTCAGGACGAACAATGAAGTGGTCTAGTCTGGGGTACATGATTGTTGCTGCTGAGCACGATGTGTAGTGAGTGGTAACCGTTCCTTGGGCAATGAAAGTGAGAGGAATATGCCTCAATCCATCGGATCCAGATCACCCTTCGCCCTTGATAATGTAGCAGTCAACGAAAGTGCGTTGTCGTTGACCGCTTGTCAAACGAATTATCTCAAACGGAGTGTCTGTGATGTGCATAGAGCCATGTAGTACGGCAAGCTGCATAAGCTTATGTCTGTATCCAACCATGACAGCTCAGCATGCGTTGCCAGGCAAAACATTTGCAGGTCTATTTGGCTATCTTGGCTCTACTCTGATTGTAACATCTAATCCGTCAACGCAGAAGCCAAACTGTCTCGGAGAGTCCCTGAGCTCCTCCTCTCGTTTGATCCACCGGCCAGTCTTGCTGTCTAGCCTTGCATTCGATTCCTCCTGAACAGCCGCAGCACCATCCGAACTCTTCCGCTTTTCAGTCGTATCGTCGTCTTCCTCATCACTGCTGTCACCGGCGTCATCAAAGCCTGCCACGGGATCCCACTCGCCCGTCTCCCAAATCAGCCGGAGCTTGAGTGGCTCGCGCCCGAACAGCCTGCCTGCTATGCCCTTGACGGCGTAGATGTCAGATGTCTTGGGTATCTGCGCGTGCTTCACCGCCTCCACATCGTCTTCGTTTCCCTGCCCTGACAAACAAAAGCGGAAGGCAACATTGACAAGCCTTGCCTCCAGGAAGGCGGGGTTGACCTCCTGCCTCCGAACCACGACCGGCTCGTCGTAAAGCTCGCACAGCTCCTTATATCGCCGGTGCTGGGTGGTGACCGCCGCCTCGGCCTCGGGGCTGTCAGGCACGGAGGCGAGTTGCCGGCCTATCCGGGACAGGTAGAACATCTCGGCATTGGTGCGGTCTGTGGGCGTGACAGCACTGAAATTCAGGGTCTTCAGGCAGCCCAGCCGAGCGACGGTGATCATGTAGGCCTCCTCCGTCACTGTGGCCTTGGACCCTGCTGCGCCGGAGGCTGGGGTGGTACTGGATTTGTCGAAGCCCGGATCTTCGTATACGGGGTTGTGGGCTAGGCGGAGGGAGTCCAGGCCTGGAAAGGAGTCTGGCAGGGCGTCCACAAAGGACCAGCTACTGACCTTGTTGTATGAGATGTCGAGGTGGGTCAGCGTACGGCTGAACACTGGTGTGTCCTGAGATGCGTCGGTGGTAACGGTGGCGATGTTGTTGCCCTTGAGATGCAGGTTCTTTAGCGAGTCTAGTTGGGCGAGACAGGCCATTTCACTGAGTGCTGTGAAGTCATTGAATTCGAGATAGAGCGTAGTCAGTGTCTCGATGGACGCGCTGAAAGGTGAGAGCCGGGACAATTGGTTGGTGCTGGCGTGCAGAGTAGCCAGAGACTGGAAGCAGTGAGATATGTGGCAGATGCTATCCCAGCCCAGGAGAGTCTCATCGAGCGCAAGCTCTTTCACAGATCTGAAAGCTTCTCGGACTGATTCCACCTGAAGGTTTGCGATCAGTGACTCCTGATATCGGTTTCCACTGTGGAAGACTTAGTCTAGGGGCCTCATCGTCATGCAGAGTCCACTTACTTGAGTCCCAGGCGGCGCAACGACTTGAGCTGAGAGCACACATCAACAATCTCCCGGAAATCAACGACCAAGCTGCGGCTGACGTCCAGCTCGACGACCTTGGGGCAGACCTCCGAGATGGGCTGCTCGCCGGGCGCCGACGCCGAGGAGACGCGCAGGCTGTCGAGGATGACAATCTTCAGCTCGCTCAGCTGCGCCTGCTGCCTGCGGATCTTGTCGAAGCCGATCTCCTCGGCGACCTTTCCCGAGATGACAATCTGCTGGCCGGACGACGCCTGTGTCTGGTCGGCCGTGGCGGCTGGGGCGTATTTCTCGTGAAGAGCCTGCAGGAAGGTCCGCGGCCGATCCGCCGTCCTCGTGAGGCGGACGAATGAGGCGGCCTTTGGGGACTTGGAGAGGCCTGCACGGTCTATCAACACCACGTCTCAGGTATCTGCATCTAAGTGTGGTCTCCTTACATGTGAAGTATCTCACTTCCTTGTGTGAGCCATCGTGTTTACCCCTGGACGGGTCGTCCCATTCGACGCCGAGCCAGTCTCCAGAAGTGCCGCTCACTTGGCCGATGTACCGAACGGTGCAGAGCGCGCCATCGTATGACAGGCGTTGGCCAATTTGGAAGTCGGAACTCTCAGGCATATTGCATCATATTTGTTGTGGTGTCCTGAGAACCGTCACTGCGCAAAGGGAACGGTGTTCAAGCTGTGGCGATTTTGTAGTGGGTTGTCGAGTTTCTGCCTGTAAGTCAGAGGCTCAGTGCTGAGTTACACGGCATACTGCCGTGTAATTACAGCGACCTCGGGAGTGAGAGGGGCCACCACAGGTCTCAATTCACGCTTTTAACATCACCAACATAGAGTTCAGCAGTTCCAACGCTTTACTTATTTTTCAACGGATAAATTCACAACATGCTCTGATCAATTCACACAATCTCATCGCACATCATACACTTTTCAAAATTATCTACAGCTTGCTCTTAGTAGACCCAGCCTTGACTAGGGCACGGCCATTGCTAAGGCAGACCTTCTTGCCCTCCACCTTGGTCTCGAACCGGACCTCCTCCCAACCATCCTTGATCTCTCCAGTCTTCCAGACAGAGGTCACCAGCTTGTCCCCGGGCTTGACAGGGCTGGCGAACCTTGCCTGGAACTCCTTCAGGTTCTTGGGGTCGCTGCCCGCCACGTGCTTGAGCAGGCCGTGGCAGGACGAGTTGAACGAGTACAGGCCGTGGATGATCTCGCCGCCGAAGCCCATCTTCTTGCCGGGCTCCGGGGTGGCGTGTAGGGGGTTGTAGTCGCCGTTCAGACGGTATAGCAGCGCCGTCTCCTTGGTGGTCTGATCCTCAAAGGTGAAGTCGGGCTGCTTGCCCTTTGGCGGCGGGAAGTTGACCGTGGCAGGCCCCTTGGGCCCGCCCCAGTTGCCCTGGCCGACGAAGAAAGCACTGCCGATGGCCCGAGAGTAGGCCTCACCGGTGTTGGCGTCGACGAGGTCGGTCTGAGTCTCGAGGACGGAGCCGGGCCGGCCCTTGTCGTAGAGGCCGATCACCTTCTGGCGGACCTCAAACTTCCTACCTTCCGAGGAGGGCGGCAGAGGCTTGAAGAACTGAAGCAGGCGCTGGCCGTCCACTACCCGGGTGTAGTCGAATTCAGGCACACCGGGGATCTTGACGGCCTTCTGGGCTGCATAGAAGTCAATGACTTCTTGGTTGGAACCCTTGAATGCTGGTCTGGTGGTCAGTGTTGTCGATGCACAGCTATCGCCCCGCGAGAGGCCTGGGCGGATCAAACTCACGGAGGATGACAGGGTAGGATGGGAAGACGGCAAAGTCGGGGTGCAATTCGAAGAGGAAGTGAAGCTCATCAGCGGTGCACCCAATGCTGTTGGCAAAGAGGAGTGCGTCCCGCTTGAGCCACTGCACAGGCTGGGGAGGATACTCGAAACCGACGCCGGGACCGCTCATTTTGAAGTCAGTAAAAATGGTATTGATGTTGATATGGAGTATAAGACTGAAGTTTGGGAATTGTGGTTATGTATGATGGAATACAGAAGACAAACACTCAACGATCAAGTGAAGAGGAGGAGAGACGCTCAACTACCCTGGCCCCAAGCCGAGCTGCCACGATCCCCAGAGATGCCGAGGTCCGGCGGTTTCCCCTGGCACTTCGGGTGTGGGGTTGACCGTTTGAGTTCCATTCCCCAGGATTTGGTAACCCTGTTCACGGACACAGCTTCGATCTGATAAAATGTCCGCGTAGCCATCCTGAACGCCGGTGACAGGCCATACGCTTAAAAAAGCCCCGTACTGTCTACGCCTTTAGATTGTCTTTCTCTTGTGTACCCATACAAAGTACGTACCTACCTACTTAAGTAGGTGTCTAGGTAGTTGAGAAGCCACCGCTGACCACTCTATTGGATATTGCCCGGACCGTCGAGTCCGTCCATTCTTATCCAAAGATGGTTCAGTCTACGGATAGAGGCGTCCTGGAACTGGATAGAGAACAAATGCATGGATTTGAGCGCCTCTTCCGACGTGGTTCATTCCTCAGACACTTGTCTCCAAAGTTATCTGGTGAACAGAGCAAGTGCCTCTCGGTAGCTCGCGAAGCACAAAACAGCTCTGGAGACTTCTTCTCATTACCGCTGCGATGTCCGCGTCTTGATTTCCCATGCCCAAAAGTACACTTCACTAATAATTGGAACATTCAACCGTCTGCACATCCAGCAGTGTCAATCGACACATTTCTCTTGCCAGCGAAGTGGGCCTCTGTCTGATAGTCTACATGTGGCGTCACTCTTCCAGGGTCAACTGGGCTGCCGAGTCGGGACCGAGTCGCATCCCCACTTAGTGGGTCGGACGAGCGAATCCGCTGAAAAGTTTCAGTCACAGACTCGACCTCGACCAAGCCATTCATTCCAAGCTGAGCCTTTCACTCACCGGGGAACTGTTTGTCGATAGGCGCTCTTGCAGAGTTTCGCAAGCATGCCTGCGGCGATAGCAAAGCCTGCCCAGGGCGGCGCACCTCCCTGGAAAAAGCGGAAACCCAAGGCGCGCAAAGCCCAGACCTCCAGCATCGCTACCATCCGACCCGAGGTTCACGATGCGCGCCACAATGCCGCCCAAAAGCTGCCGAAGCCATTGGGACCGAAAGCCCGCCGAAATGTCACGAAAAACACTTCCAAACTGATGCGAAAGCGCAATGAGCTCGACAGGGCGCTGCTGCTCCAGGCCTTCCGACCGCTCGACGAGCTCAATGCTAACGACTGGCTGCCCCGGGAGGAAATCCTGAGACAATGCGAGCGCTTGGCCAGCAGAGAGAGGGAGTACATCAGGGAAGGAACAGAAGCGCTGGAGGAGAGGACGGCACTCTACAACCAGGACCCCTCCGAGGAGCGGGCGCTTGATCTTAACCTGATCAGGACCCAGCTCCGGAAGTTCAAGCGGCATCTTGGACCATACTTGGAAGCTGCAGAGGATTCAAGAGGATATGGCGAAGACGATGTTTCGTCCACTTCCGCTGATTCTGATTATGATTCACATTCAGATTCGAGTGATGACAAGTCTAGATTGGTCCAGGGCAAGGCCGACTCGGGGCCTCTGAAATCATCGCAAGGCGACCCGACAAATGGCAACGTCGACGAAGAGAAGTCTTCTGTGGGTCTTGATGGCGCATTTGATGATATCAGAAGTTCGAAAAAGAGAAAGCGCAACGACGAGGATGACACCAGGAAGGAGTCACAGAAGACAGCGAGGAAGGAGCAAGCTTCTGGCAGTACACAGTCCACCACCTCGCAAAGCCAGTCTGGCAAGATCTGTGCGCCTAAAAGGTCCAAGGACATGGAGGCCTCACTCGCAGAAATATTCAACAACATGTCTCAGACAAAATCTTCTCAAGTCAGAGTTAATGATGCCAGCAAGGTGGAGGCCGAGAAGCCGGTTGAAGCCACCACAACCAAGGATACGAGCAAGAAGGCCGACCGAACAACCCTGAAAACGCCGGCCAGCAGTAGCAAGAGCAGCGCCAGCGACGGAGACGCCAGGCCATGGTACCAGAAGCATGCTAAGGCCATGCTTCGTCCCGACTTTAATGACCACGTCCACGATCGCCCTCCAAACCGAGGTCGGCCCAAGCCGAAGCAAAAGCGTAAGGAGTATCTTGTTTCCGGCGCCTTGCCTGTTCCTCATCTTCCGAGCCCAAAGCCGGACAAGGTCAAGGCAAGAAGTGCGTCGACAGATGGACCTTAGAGGGGGACGAGAAGTCAGTCCCGTACGAATACTCAGGAACCTAAGACCCGCTCCGATAGAGCCAGTGGGGCTGATGCTCTGGAGACCAGACGGAGACGATACCCAAAGTGATTCGGGAGGGAGCGACGGCACGGCAGCGTATCTCCGGCTGGAGAGCGTATACCGATACCCGTCGTCGAGCACGACTCAGGGGAGTGCAGATGATAGCAGAGACCACCCTGGACGGCATCGTCATATGCGAAAGGTCGGTCACACACGATGCCAATTTATTTGCAGCAAGAGCCAACGTGTTCCAGTTTTTCAGTTGCGGTTTGCCTCGTGGCTTCTCATGTTGGAAGTGAAGTGTACAAAAACACGGACGGGATTGTGGGGAGCAGACTGGATGGATAAACGAAAGGCCAGTAATTCGGGGAGTATTACACAAGTGGGGCGTACCACCGGGATGGTTCCGCCTTGTCTGGATTCGCATTGCGAGGAGTTGTGGTTAAGAGATACCACTGCATACTTTTGGAGTCACAGCATTTGACGGAATTCTATCGAGCACTTGCCTATGGCTCAGCTCGGGCCTTTCTTCGCGTTGTCCGTGAGCTAATCGTGTCTTATTGTTAAGACTTGGCGTCCGCTTGAGACCGACCTCCTGAGCAACACTGCTGATCGGTCTAAGACACGGCTTCTTGTCCTGAGATCGGACGGATACACAACACATGAGATGCACGGTGTCGTTACCTGTCGAGATCCTCCCACGCCTCGGTCGAGAGTGGAAGATAGTAGCATCCAATAGGACTTGATTTGAGGTAAGCCCAGACCCAACCTCCACGACGCCACCGACCCGGTTCCTCCGTGCCTGAGGACACCCTCTCAGACGAAGGCCCCCGTAAAATGGACCAACCGGTCTCATAAGCTCGCGCCCGCCCTTGTGTCAGACACCAGCGACTAAGAGCTGTTTCGAAAGGCGCAAGGCGCGCATCGCCTGAGGCGAATATCACGCATCGCTGGATGATCATCTTGTCCAGTCCGAGGCCAGCCGGTCGGGCAGACTGACCATTCCGCCTTCTGTCTGACCTACATGGACGTACATACGCACAAGTGGCGCAAGCATACATACGCACAAGTAACGCATGCATAGGCATACACGCACACGTACACATACACACCAAGATACGAATATACGTGCCAAGTGGGATGATATGCAGGGCATCGAGGCAAACCCAACACTATGACAGCTGCCCAATGAAGGGACGGCGCGCCCCAGCCGCCCGCCCACCGGGAGGCCCTTTCGGGAAGTGCCATAAGGGCCGGTCACACGCCTTCGGCTACACGCGCCCGCCTACCACAGGAGCTTCTCCAAACACTTACTACCATGCTTCCTGGTTAGATACCTACTTGGGTACCTACCACATGCTACTTGGATCCCCACGCCCGCAGGACGGGTTTCACGACAGAGAGCACCCATACCACAGCCCAACATAAGATCCCCCAACCCATTCATTCCCTCGCGGCGTTACGGACGAGATGGAGGGCAAGTAATGCTGGGCAAAGTCCGGTAAGACGTGCCACGGGACCAAGGGGAGGGAGGGGGGAAAGGAACAGCTACCTACCAACCCACGCCTGGCCGAAACCAACCCCCATCCCACACACCTAAGCTTTGGTAGCCCTCCTCCCCACGGGGCCAAGAGTGGATTCGCTGAGCTGATAGTTAATCATCGCTATCGCCTAACAGCCAATCTCCGGGCAGGGCGCGCCCAGGTGCCATACCAAGTCGACCGACATCCAGGGTGTGGTCCAGCTCGAAGGAACACCCGCGCCGACCGAGCGAGTTGGAGACCGTGGATAAAGGTCAGAAGAAGTTGGGGGATCGCCGAGCCGGTCGGTCCAGTACATGCATTGCGAGAGTCATTTGTGCGGAGCCTTGGGGATTCGTAATGAATTACTGCCAACTACTATGCAGTAACGAGGGCATGCCTCGTGCTGTTTTGCCCGATGATGGCCGTTCGTTCCCCATGCCCTGCTTGCCTCGCCGAGACCAAGGTAACCCACGCCCACACACACACACACACACACACACACACCATCCATCCATACGGCTGGAAAGCTAGCCAGCACATGCCTGCATGCCTGCATATAGCTGCGAGGTGTGGTGCGTGTGTAGTGCGTGTGGGTGGCGTGGGCGGCATGTGTAAGTGTCTAAAAGGGTGTGTCTCTGCATGTCTCTGTATGCGTGCGAAGTGGTGGCACCGTACGTGGTGTATGTACAATATGTGCGTGAGAGCAAGCGAGCGAGCCACACAAGATCGTCCAAGGCTATCACCTACCTAACCTGCCTGCAGAAAACCAGGGCTTGCACATGCTGTGCGACCTCGTGGGATGGAGGATGGGCGCCCCCTCACGGCCCTGGTTACAGTTTTATCTAATCGAATGCGGCGCGAGGAAGAGGAAGAGAGGTTCTGGAGAAAAGGGTATTTAAAGCCCCCGTTCTTCTTCGCCTCTTATCCTTCCTGTCCACAAAGGTTCTCATCTCCCCAAGTCTCTTGAAAGAATACCACCCATCCAAAAACACAAAACAAACAAACACACACCTCGAGTCACTCAGGACTTGATCTCCATCAAATCAACATGTCTCCCTGGTGAGTCCCTTCTCTCTCTAAGTGGTTGGACTTGTGACCCGTCCGAACTGTACCACCATTTCATGCGGTACCGCCCCAGTCGACAAATATCGTCCACGCCACCTTGTCTGCCGCGGAATCTCTGCTGACCTCGACATCCAGCTCCTGCACCTCCTGCTGCTCCAGCTCTTGCGCTGGCACCTGCTCTTGCGGCTCATGCAAGGTAAGAGAACCACTCAGCCCCTTCCTTCTCTTCCCTGCGCTTGACCTCCCCTTCCCTTGCATATGCCGAGACTGACATTGAGATCACAGCACTAAACAACCCTTCACCATGGCAACTTGACATGTGTTGATATTCGGCTTCGGCATTCCAACGCTCGTTTTTCGCATCCCGGGTTGTTAGTTCCCTGCTGTTGTGTGGTTGTTTCAGTAAAGACATATCGAAGAGAGGCACGTGAGCCGGCCGAGCGGATCAGCAGGACAGGTGGATGGTACACTTCTTCCTTGCGTGGGAAAACACCGTTATCATCGTTGTCGCAAGCTCTGAACTTTTGATAGTAAACAGTCCGCCTCGTTGAATAGGTCTCGACAAGAAATTCAATACTCTCATTAGATGAATGACCTAAAGCACGCTCCTGGGTATCGCATCGTCTAGCTGTGCCGCCCTGCATTAGCCCCACTCCCAGAGCCTCTAGTCGTGTCGCAGACCGGGACGTGGGGCCATACTTACTCTAACATATCCATTCCATCACAAATCAAAAAAGAATTCCACCAACGAACATGCAATTATTGAGGTGGAGACCCCGCAGTAGTCGAATAGAGTCGAAGAGAGTCCTGGTCAGATTGTTGAAGGTTCCGCTTCCTCCTATTTTAACAAATCTCCTCCCAACATCATCGAGTCTGCCCGCTCACGCCCACTTGCCGAGCAGGGCCATCAATCCGGCGCCAAGACACATACATCCAAAGGCCGAGAGGGTCATGCCGATGCTGCTCTTGCGCATCTCGGTGTTGAACATGAACTCATGGGCCATGAGCTCGACCAGTCCGGTGTAAATCAGGATGCCAGCGGAGATTGAGTCGAAGACTCCGTTGACGGTCAGAGTCGTCAGGCTGCCCGGCTGAAGGGTCTGTTTCACACCAAGGCCGACAGCTATAGCGATCGGGGTCGACAGGGCGTACGCGAAGCCGAGGACATAGGGCAGCCACTCTTTGCCCTGGGGCCACTGGGCAACAGCCAGACGGGAGCCGAGACCGAGGCCCTCGAAGGACTGATGGAAGACAAGCACGATGTACAGGACGGTGAACTCGTCGCCGGAGACAGCGAGCGTGAGGCCGATGAAGATGCTATGGAAGATGACGCCGAACTCCAGGATAAACAGGGCCGTCATCTGCGCGGCAAAGGACTCGGGGTCGATGTGTTCGTGCTTGTGGCCGAGGTGATCCTCGCCTCCGGGCGGGTAGGTGACCTCAGTGAAGCCGGAGTGCTGATTGCCGGCTGAGGCCGTAGCCGAAGTGCTGGGGACCCGGTTGCTTCCATTCTCCTCATCGCTTCCTTTCTTAAAGGACGGCGACATGAACTCCATCGAGGGGTCGTGGCTGTGGCCGAGGTTGACGTTCCACTCGAACCTGCTCGCAAGCAGCTCAATGAAGAACATGGAGAAGACAGTCCTGTGGAACGAGGTCAGCCATCAAGAATGTTTGCCAAAAAGGGAAGACAAACAAATGATTCATGGCCACCAAGTCCCGAGGACGTGCCCGAGAAGCCATGAATCGAAGCTTGAAAATTCACAGAAGAAACGAAAAGAAAAGCGAGCGACAAGGGCTCATGAAGCTACTCACATGAGAGCGATGCCTTCTGCCCAAGAGTAAGACTTGATGGCAGAGTCCTCGGGGAAGCATTCTGAGCCAAGAGCCTCGTTGGCTGGGGCGAGGAGGTGAATGAAGGCCGTGGCTATGATGACGCCAGAGCCAAAGTACTTTGCGATGAAGAAGGCCGTCTTGGGCACCTGCATGCGTTTGGACCTAGCAAGCACGATGGGTACGACTGCGCCCAAGAGACTGCCGACCAGAATGACAAAGATGGAGCTGATGCGAAGGCCCAGGCTGCCATTGTACTCGTTTCCAGTGTCTACAGATGCCGAGGGGTCAGCACGTTTCGGCCACGTTTGTTTGGTGGGACGATGCATCAGGCCGAAGGTTTATACGACCTGGGCCTCGTGGGATGGGCCAACTTACCGCACTCAACGGTTACACTGCTACCCGCATCTTCGGCAGACATGGTGAACTTGGGATGGGCTTTGTGGGGCACGAGAGTGAGGTCTGGTGAAAACTGCGAGCGGGTGTGATCGAGGGTGAGGCTGAAGTTGAGGTCGAGGTTGAGGTGGAAAGATGATTAAGTTCGAGGCACTGGGCCAAGCTGAGTCAAGTAGGTCCGAGAAAGATGATTAAGTTCGAGGGACTGGGCCAAGCTGAGCCAAGTAGGTCCGAGAAAGATGATGACGGAGTATCTGAGAGCGGGCAGCCGAGAACTAGGGATGGACCAGAGACTTTATCGGCGCGCGGTGGGTAGGATACGAACAGGTGCGTAGTTCAGATAGATCGTAGGTAGGAGGTGAAGGAGGGGGGGAGGGAGGGAGAAAGTGGGTTGGCAAGTTTTGTGTGCGGACTAGAAGTGGCATGGGCATGTTTGATGGGGCCGCCGTGGAGCAGAGACGCAGAGTCTTGCGATGCAGGTCACCACAGTCCTACTATCGCCGGCGAGCCGTGCCGAGCCAGCTTGCGCTTCTGACCATCAAGGTGCTCACTTGGGGGAGGGTGGGTCTGCTCTGCTGTGCTGCTAGAGCCGCGCGAGCCCCAACCGCATGCGTCAGATTTAGCCTTTGAGGCCTGCGTGATTGGCCTGAAGGGGGGTCCCTGGGTGGGTGAAGAACAATGGGATCTGCGGACATGTGTGGGCTGCATCAATGTGGTCCTCGTTTTGGCACAGCAGGATTTCCTGGTCGCCCTTGAAACCTTGCAGGCGACCCGGCCGAGTGAGCTCGAAGAAAAGAGCAGGGGCGACGACACGCGCGAGGACCTTGATGGACATGGTCTGCGAACATCCTAGATGTACTCATGTACCCACCCTGCTCTATGCTTTGCAGACCACCCTGCCCCGCTGACCATAACAATTCTCTCCTCCCACTTCCCTCCCACCTCACCTCATGCCCCATAGGCACGCACGCAGTCGGAGAAACACACAACTGACACCACTGACACATGAGCCAATCCCACGACCAGCCATCTGGACCCGTTCGGGCATGCGCTCAAAATAGATATCCGTGATGGAATTGATTTTATGCTGAACGATGCGCGATGCTCGACGCAGGTATTGACCATGACGGGGTGCCTAGCTCGCCATTCTCATTCTCTGTCCTGTGCAGCTTCTTCATATTTCCTGCGATGGGTAACTGCGACAGTAGGAAACATCAACATGGTACACATGGATCGTGCCCATCAAGAGATACACATCAGACGAGCTGAATCTCTGTTCATCATCTGTTTCGGCTCTGAGAGCTTGCGATCTACTACTGCTATCTTGATCTAGGTTTCGGAGTGGTCCATATCCAGGTTAGCATGCTTGCGACTACTCGTTTCTTCGGTCAGTCTTCGGACCCATGGCAAGATGTCTGTTCTCGACTCAAGAAAGGCTTCTTTCCTTCTAAGCGTGTCCAACGACTGTTGAATTTGGATTTCTTAGAGCGCAGCACTTCTTTCTCACCAGCTAGACACACTAGACACAGATCGGGCACCGAGACTAAAAAGTCCACTTCAAGGTCCAGGCCAAAACCCATACCAAAGCTAGAATTCGCTGGTGGGGGCTACCAAGCCGCGACAGATCTTCTTGGAAATGCTTGGTGAGCTTGTTAGCTCAATACCAGCCGGGCAGCTCTGACCACAAGAGTTTCGAGGGGCCGCCAGCCAAAAAAGCCTTGACCGCGGGAACAGACCCAGGTGGTATGAGGGGCCAAGAATTCGCATATGCGGCAGCCAAGCTGGACTGTGGGGTCCTGTTCACAGGCGAGCGCAGGACTGACGCCAAAAAGAGGAGGGTAAGTGTGCAGAGTAAAAGGGCACAGTGGGCGGTGAAACCCTTGGCTGCCATTGAAGGTTGAGCCCAATGGCTCAGGTCAGAGTCAGCAGATGACAGCGTCCAGGTAGCGATAATCAAAAAGACCCAACTTGACCCCACGTACATGGCAAGCATACAGTTCTCGAGAACTCCAGTCTTGCGCCCATGGTCTTTCATGGTCATGGGGTCCGGTATCTCTATCTTATCTCCTCTCTTATTACAGTAGTGAAAGCACATCCGTCTGTAGCAAGGCCAATGAAGGAAACGGGAAAAGCAAAGTTCAAGTCCAGCCCATGAGGGATTTGTCCAGCGCACACAAGCGGCGCGAAACATGGAGTGGTCTTTGGTTCTCCGTGGCCCAATCTTTCGATGAGAACCCTGATGGACATCAAGGCCCGCTAACAAGGACCAGGGCTTTGTGAAGGAGGGGGTCTGGCGCGATTGGAATGCGACAAACGTCAGCCGCGAAATAGATGCAACACCGCGGCTCAACGCGAACCTTGGAGGTCGTAGCTTGCAAATACGACCCGGTCCCACGGAGACGGTAAAGAGGCTTGCAACTCCAGGTGCTTGGCGGAAGGGCATCGCCCAGCACACGCCCCTGATCTCCCGTCAAGATGGCGGAATCGACGAGTGACAGCATGCAGGAAATACCCATCTGTTTGTCTCGGCGCTGCAGACCCCATTGATATCCGAAGGCTTGGAAAGCTTCTTTCCGGCGGGCGGGAATTATCGAGAGACTTTCCGTGCTTAAGAGCACGTGGCCAAGTCTCGGACCACGGATTCCAGCGGCCTGGTACAGGAACTCCTAGGAATGTAAGCGTTGATGCGCCTAACCGACTGGTCGGTCGCGGTCCGAGACCTGAGACAAAGAGAACCTCAATCGGCTAGGGACAGATAGGCAAGCCCATCAAGTTGGGAACACGTTCTCGACTCCTTCCGCCGTGGGGTCCTCGGGGCCTTCAGCTTCCATCAACCAAGATCTGGCGCAACGAACAACGGGCGGGCAACCCTTCCGGCCAGGCCGTGCGGCCCTTTCACCATTCAGGGACGCATGCCAACCCCTGCGGGCTTCAAAGAAAACAGGAATCCACCACCGCATCCAACGAGGAGGGTTCAGGCCCGTTTAGGAGTCCTCTTACTGAGCGATACTACATAGTATGCACAGCGCGTGGGTCCTGCCTCATGTATGGATGCTGCATGCCACAACGCGAAAGTAAAAGTACCGCGATAGACCAATGGCGATGCTTCTGGGCATCACCATGCCGCCGTCTGCAAGGTCAGGCGGGTCACAACCAAGCGTCTGACAAGATCACGGCCGTGGAAAGTGGCGTGCCAATGAGGAGTGATGGACGCAGCCTTGAGAGGATGCTAATGGACTCACCACGCAGGGAAGTCGAACAGAATGTGATATGCATACCACCAGAGTTGCTTCATAGATGACGAAGCGTGTACCGAGGTGAACTCAGAGCAAGCCGCGGAAGCCTGAGAGCTTACTTGATGAGCAATTTCACAGCTTCAGCGGTCGACTCATTTCGACTCGACGGCGTTAACACGGTGGAAAGCCCTCGACGCACATGAACGGAGATGACTAGTCGGAAGACACCTCAGTGGGTGGCATTGATCCGCACAATACATGTGGTGGAGTTCGTATCCAAGTTGAGCTCGTAGCGACTAACAACATCTCGGGATCCAACCCAGCTGATATGAACGTGTGATGCACGCATAGATGCCAGGCCCGGAGGCCCACAGGTGCCGGGGCAGAGATTTGCCGTCTCATGTGGGTTCACACGGCTCACTTTTTCGAAAAAGAGACAATCCCACAAAACACCATGTACCGCTGTGACACCGTTGAGTCAATTTGAGGCTCGAAGGCCGAAGGACTGCATGCAGGGGAGCGGAATGGTGCCGTGGATATCCCGAGCGAACATCTGCGTAGGATATTCGTTCCCACTTGCATGCGGGCTCGCAGTGGGCTTACGTTTCGGCGATCTTTGGGAGTTTGGCAGTTTCCTTGTGTGAGACCAGGCTTGATCAGGTGGATGGTTAGGCCAGTGATCCGACAGGGGGAGAATATATCCTGGCTTTCCCGCGCATGCATGGCTGCGAGGATCGAGCGAAATTAAGCCAGACTCCCTCGGTTTCTACAAAGCATTGGTCCGATCAGGAACACAGGAAGAGTATCGGCCTGTGGGATAGGAGAACTCATTGTGCCTTGCTGGCCCGTGGGAGGATTCCGCCCCAACTGTGAGTGGGGGCACATCCCATTTCCTCCTTGGATACGTGAGCTCTGGCGCAAAAGACTGATCTGTATCAGCTAGTGGCTGAGTCCTCGTTCTTGATACGAAGAAATAACCCGACACAGAGCTGAACGGCCTCGCCTTGGCCGCTATTGACCTCGAAGGAAATTCTATGCGACTTCCAACGCAGAGATGGCCCCAGCCGGGTCCATCAACAGCTTCAACTTTACCGACTAACAGCGAACGAAGCATACCACAGGCAGCATCTTAGCCTCCGCCGAATAATGCCTCTCACCTTCGAGCAACCAAGCGACCTACTTAGTCCTCAAAAAAGGCGGGACAGGCCGTTGTGGACGTGGTTGAGGCCGACTTTCGAAGGTTTTGGAAGAGTCGGAACCTCGTGGCTGTATGTTTTGTCTTTTTCCCAACAAAATACGCACAGGTAAGATTGTCGACCATTTTGCATGAATCTGAGATGGCCTGCATTATATCCCGTACGGTTGGGACTGCGAGAGACGGGAAGCTGTGGCTGCAGCCTTGCAGTGAGATCAGGGAGCCTTCGAAACATGGATAGGGGTCAAGGTAATTTCAACGTCAAAACTTCTCAAAGCTTCTCATATTGCTCTTGAAGCCCCCAAGCATTTTGTGTGCAAAGTGCTCGCATATGCTAAGCTTTCCGATTGTGAACGCCGAGTGGTTCTGGCCGTGGCTTGTGGGTTTTGTTGGTTGAAACATACTGGCAAGTCCGGTACAAAGTGGTCGATTTGGCGCAAACCTGCAAATCAAAATTGTGGATCCTTCAGTATCTTGAAACAGGCCACAGGGAGATGTACAGCCAGGACCAGCAACACGGTGATGTTTGCTGAGGTTGAGGATAGAAGGAAGTCAAGTGAGGTTTGGGTCAACCGTTCGAGAGGAGCCCAAGCCGCGAGGAGGAACATCACTTGTCGGCGCTCGGGCCGCAGCTGGGTCCTTGCCCAGGTGCAGCCCAAGGCGGCTGCAAACAAAGGACCCCAGTCCCCAACTGCAGGCCGGGCAAGGCCCAGTGGCAGCAGCAGTAACAAGTCAAGGCTGCCTTCTGTTTAGTAGACTGCCTACACTCGCCCCCAGTCATCATCCAAAGCCTCAGCCTCGTCGTCGTTGTCAACCAGCAACTGGCAACAACAATGCCAACGCCTTCCCAAGGGCCCAAGGACTCGTCTTCAACCTCGCGAGCACACTGCACGGATCTTGTTCCCGAGTGGTGGGGTTGCTCCAACCGCCATTGGATGGGCTGCGTCTGCCCAGGCGGCCCCCCAAAGTGCCTGCCCCCAAGCACCAGCCCAGCACTACCACTACTTACGGCAGCACCACACGCCTGCTTGCCCAGCCGCAGGCGCCCCTTAGGGCTGGCTGTGACTGTGAGAGGCGTGAGGTGAGAGGCGACACGGCGAGCTCCTGCACCTCAGACCTCCGTACATCAGCCTCATCCTCATGGCCCATTGGATGCATGGTTTGATTTGACCTCATGCCTATTCCTACTCCCATTTCCCTTTCCCATCACCAGATACCCACCTCCCCATGGCTTACCTGACCGGCGGGGCAGGCGCCTTCATGCCACAGCCTCACGCCGCCCCCGAATCTTTCTACAGCCAGGCTGTCTTCCGTGCATTTGACGATGACCCCTCCAGGAGCGCGACACCGGCGGCCACTGCCTTCCACAAACCTGAGCCCACGCCTGCGCCCGCACACGCGCCTGCACCTGCATCTCCCAACGGCAGCCAGTCCTCCACACCCCCATGGCCCCGTTCCAATGGCGCTCGCATGTCGCCCATCAACCCTTCCGAGGTCGAGATGGCCGAGGGGCTCATCCAGATGAGGTCAGGCCTTGCGCCCACGACCCTGACTCCTCCAGCCCACCATGCGCCGGCGCATACACCTGCGCATCCCCTTTCGCATCCGCATGAGACACCAACTGTCAACGGCCACAAGTCTCATCTCGCACAAGGCCAAGATGCGAATCTGCTCCAAGCACCATCACCTTTACCTTTACCATCACCGGTGACCGCTCCAGCGCCAGGCCCAGCGCCAGGACCACGCCCAGCGCCCGCCCTCGCTGACCACCCGACCGTGTCGACGTCCTCAGATGAGCCTGCTGGTCGACACTCTGATGACTTCTCCTTCGGTGACAATAGTGACACCACCATCACCGATCCTCAAGTAGACCGCCCCGAGGAACCTGTCGGTGTCCGGCCACAGCCAGACCCGGTCTTCACGCCAGGCCACGAGCCTTCTCATGAAAGGAGTTCGACGGCTCTGCCGCAACCAGCAAGTACGAACGGCTCAGCCCCACATGGCTTCGACGACGCCCCCGGGGAAGGGACGACACTGGGCCCTCCGATGCTGCAACAACCTACTGCGCATGTGGAGGGAGCCGGGCCTGGCGCCCAGTCACCAAGAAGTCGACCGTATGATCCATCAGCACCCATCCTGTCATCCTCAGTACCGCCGGTACATGGCGGGCGCTGTTATTGTCGCGACGTACCTCAAGCATTCTTGTCCGCGCTGGATGATGGGAATTCCTCTAATATCGAGGCCCTGGCGAAGCTGTACGGCGCGTGCCGAAACGACTTGTGCGCTTTGCATCTGAACGCATATGCCCAGCTCATTACCAGTGCCCTTGAGGCACCACGCTCAGCGACCCCCATGGCTGTCACGCCCCAGCCGCCAGCCGAGAGGGCGCCGCAGATGGGCCAGCCCACCTTCAGCTTTGAGGAGACGGGGTCGGGCACGAGGTGGACAGCTGTGCCGCGGAGGAGGCGTGCGACGTCGATCCCAGGAATCGATGAAATTGAGCTTGACTTGCCTCCAAAGAGGCGACGGTTGGACGCCGAAGAACCTGTGTCCAAGACTGAAGCGCAATCACCTTCGGGGCAATCCGAGTTCTGGAACAAACCACAATCAAATTCCAGCGACTGCCGGCCTCCTCCCGACGTGGCGTTCAACGAAGAGTTCAGGCGCAAGGTTCTCATTGAGATGGAACACGAATTCACCGACCTTAAGGAGGACGACTGGTCGCGTGGTGAGACGACAAACAGATACATTCACGCCATACTCTCAAAGTGCGAGCACCCAAATACGGATGTCAGGAAGGGCCCGATTGATGCCGGCTTTCTTAATTCGCAAGAGGCTTCTACGATACTAGAAAGGGGTACCGAACGGCTTCCAATCATCACTACAGGCCAACAACAGTTCAAATGGACCGGCAGTGAACGCCCAATAGCACAACTCTTCAAGCGCATGGAAGATCTCAGCAGACAGGTCTCTGTGCAAATACCTTCTCACAATTTTGATCTGCCATCTTACGAAACAAAAAGTCTGAGCGCGATTCGAGATCGCTTCCTCCGGGGCCAGGTGTCGCGAGATCCGTGGAACATCCTCGACCTCCGAAGTCCCCTTCCGCCCTCAATATTACCGTCTTTCTTGACGGGAGAGAACTGCCAGCTGCTACCCCGGATCCGCGATGCATTGTTGGAGGGTCACTGCGCCGAGAGGATCAAGGCAACCCGAGAGGAGTGGAACGAATGGACGGAGCTGCTCGAGTGGGTTCTAATGTCTGAGGGCGGCCATAACACTGCCCCACATATGGACAGTCACGGCTGGTCGACGTGGATCACGATCCAAGAGGGCAACTTTGGTTTCGGATGGCTTGCGCGACCGACAGATGAGGAACAGGAGGAATGGATGAACGACCCATTGAACTATACGGGAGGCAACTGGCGGTTTGTGATCCTCAAGCCAGGCCAGACAGTGTTCTTCCCGTCTGGAACCGTACACTTTGTTTTCAGGTTGCACGCCGGACAGACTCTCGCGCTGGGCGGGCACCTCCTGCAGTGGACCGCGCTGGAGCGATGGGTTCAGATCATCCTCTGGCAGCTGAAGAACCCCAACATCACCAACGAGGACCTCGGAACGGCGCCGCTCAAGTACATCCGCAGCGCGAGGAAGCTAGTGGAGCACCGCATGGCTAACTGGCGTGTCACGACTATGGGTGGTATGTCCACGGTCACTCGGTTCATGGCGCTCGCGACTGTAAGCTATTGACCTCTTTCCGGCCCAAGCATTCCCTGCTTGGCGACCTACTTTGTGGACGAATTACTGATCAAACCTGCTTCAGGAGGTGGAGAGATGGTACCAGAGGAAGAAAAAGAAGCGGGCCAGGTAACGCGAGGCACGAGGGCCACTCGCGCAGCGTTGATGCATCGCACAGGGCCTCTTTGATTTCGGCATTCTCGATTCTTCCTGGTAGACGTTGTTTTTGTGTTCTGTTCGTCTTCGCACAACCGAAAACAGGAGAGTAGATCCAAAAGGGCATTATTGATTTTGACAGTATGGCGTTTTGTTGGTATGGTCTCACATGGTCCCTCCCTCTTCTCTTCCCCCTTGGCCCGTCCTGCCCCGTCTCACCTGTTCACGAACATGGTCGAACAGGGGAAGTCGTGGACGGGATGAATCGGGGAGCGTCTGTAAGGGTAAAAGGGGAGAAGATAGGACTCATTGTCACGTTTCAAATCGGGCTGGTTGGAACAGAGGGCTTCTTGGTTTTCTTTCTCTTTTCCTTGCGTGTCGCTTGGTTTCCTCTACCTACATACATACATTCATACACTCATCCGCCTGCGCATCTATCCGCCTGTTGAGGCGCGCCCTGTCGCGTTTTGGTTCACTTCTCACCTACATACCCACAAACACACCCCATACATACAGCATAAGTGAGCACGAGCATAAACATGTGCGTGGCTAGTTGGCTCCCCATTTTTCTTCTTCCTCTTCTGCAAAACAAGTGGGATTTTGGAATTGGCAGGGGGAGGGAGGGGGCTGAAGGTCGGTTGGCTGGCCTGTGACAGGGGGGGGGCGCATACATCACGCACAGGACGGCATTGGGAGGCGTACTTAATGTCTAGCTACCAGCCCGCACTCAATGGAAATGATTTGCGGCTCTTTCCTTCTTTCCTTGTCAATGTTCTCAATGCGACACTACCGTAGCACCCACATATGAACCTTCATATATGTAGGAGATGGATGGGTGGGACAAGGACGAATGCTCGTGTAGGTATGGACCATCATTGGCCAAAGTTGGGAAAGTCCCCAACGTGATGTGCTCCTCAGTTGGTATGACACCATGTCTATTTCAAATACACCCCCGACCAATGTAGAACGCCTTAGGCACCCTTTCCACCCCGGATTTTGGGGGATTTCTTCTTTTTTCTTTTTGGGTCGATGCAAGCCTTGACAAGAAAAACCCTCTTCCCGGTCATCATACGTACAGAAACGACAAAACGCCGCCGTTAAGCCCCGCCCGGAAAGCCAAAACAGGAAAAATTATATTCATTTGCCGTTGACGCCGTTGCCGTTGCCAGTTTCGGCCACTGCCCTCTCCAGGGCGTTGATGACGTCGGCGCGCAGGTCCTCCGCGTCCTCGACGCCGCAGCTGAGGCGCACGAGGTCGTCAAAGACGCCGACGGCCTCGCGCTGGTCCTTGGGGATGCCGGCGTGGGTCATGCTGGAGGGCACCTCGCACAGGCTCTCGACGCCGCCGAGCGACTCGGCGAGGGTGAAGACGCGGGTGAGCTGGCAGAAGCGCTCGGCGGCGGCGTGGCCGCCCCGGATGCGGAAGCTCAGCATGCCGCCGCCCATGCCGTCACGGTGCTGCTTCTTGGCGATGGCGCGGTGGGGGTGCGAGTCGAGCCCAGGGTAGTTTACGGCGATGACCTGGGGGTGGGCCTCGAGGGCGGTGGCGACGGCGGTGGCGTTCTTTGTGGCCTCGCGGGCGCGCAGGTGCAGCGTCTTCATGCCGCGGTGGGCGAGCCAGCAGTCAAAGGCCGAGGGCACGGCGCCGATGGCGTTCTGCAGGAAGGACAGGCGGGTGCGCAGGTCGTCGCTGTTGAAGGCGGCAACGCCCATGACGACGTCGGAGTGGCCGTTGATGTACTTTGTGACGCTGTGGACGACGATGTCGGCGCCGTGGTCGAGGGGGTTCTGGACGTAAGGACTCATGAAGGTGTTGTCGACGACGACCATGATACCGTGGGCGTGGGCGGCTGTGGCGACCTTGCGGATGTCGACGAGGCGCAGGGTGGGGTTGGAGGGGCTCTCGATCCAGACAAGCTTGGTGGCTTCGGTGATGTGCTCGCTGATGTCGACCTCGATGGCCGGGGTGAAGGTGACCTTGACGCCGTGGGCCTTTGCGACCTGAGTGAAGTAGCGGTGGGTGCCGCCATAGACGTCGGACACGGAGATGACATGTGAGCCGGCGGCCAGGCTCTGCAGGATGTTGGCGGTGGCGGCGCTGCCAGAGGAGTAGGCGAGGGCATACTTGGCGTGCTCGACGGCGGCAACAGCGGTCTCGAGGTTCGTCCTGTTGGGGTTGCTGCTGCGGCTGTACTCGTACTCGCCGACTGGCTTCCCGACCGCGTTCTGGGCGAAGGTGGTGGACAGAGAGATGGACTCTATGACGGCGCCAGTGGCAGGATCATGGGGAGAGCCGGCGTGGACGGCGAGGGTGCCGAAACCCTGGGCCGGCGAGGGCGCGCGAGGCGGGGTCTCGATGGGCTGGTCATGGGCATGGCTGGTGCCGTTGGCCTGGCCGTTGAGGACGGGGACAGTCATGATTACAACGGGGGGGGCTGGACCGGGACTGTTGGAGTCGGAGGGGAGGGCCGTCGGTTGAAGAGATGGGAGGTGACGCGACGCCGAGAGGATGGTCGAGTGGCAGGAGGGGTCGAGTGGTCGAGGGGTCCAATGGATCGATCAGTCGGTCCAGGTCCAGGTCCAGGCCAAGAGGACTGGCAGGGCGAGGTGAGGCCAATGGATATATATATGGAGATACAATGACTGTGTATCGTCTACGCGAACAGAACAAAACCGCGGTATCGACTCACCAGCGGCCCAGAGTCACGAAAAAAACGGCGGTGATGACGAGAGAGTATCCGCTAGGGGCGATGGCGCAATCGAAGACAAAAAGGCCCACTGACTAATTGGATACGCGTGGGAATGCTTTTCTGGCTGTTTCGCTTTGCTGACAGATGGGCAAGCGGGACAAGCGGGTGGTAATCTGGATGAGTCCCAGCCATTGCGCCCTTCCAGGTGCGCCTGTCGGCTTATACCGTGGACGGTGAAATATTTTCACGTCATCACGAAGCTGTGGTGCGGGTCGAGTTTGGCAGCTCGGAGGGGAGCTGTGAGCTTGGGGCCAGTGGGTGGTGGCCGAGGCCGATTGAAGCCGCTCGCAGGGTGGATCAAACACCGGGTCAATCGACGCAAGTCACCCGCAGGAGGGCCCTGAACCTGAACATACCCCACCAGCCCACAACGACACTGGCCGGTAGGGCCACCCAGGACCGCTATCTGGGCATCTGGGCATCTGGCATCTGCTTGCTGTCACCTTGGGCGGGTGCTAGTCAGGGGCACAGAGCCCGGGCCCGAACTGCCCAGGTGGGTGGTGCCACTGGCGGTGGTGGTGGTGTCGACCTGCCAGTTCGAAATAGTGCAACACCACCTGGGCACTTACTAGCCCACCAGTCTATCCACAGAGGGAAGGAGCGAGTCTCTTGGATGGGATCGCATCTCGGAATATGGCCAAGTGATTGCGCAACGCAAACGCACTCTGCCCGCCGGCAATGAAACATCCTGAGTCAACCAAATCATACGAGAATGCCCTGCCCGGCCGCCTTGACACACAGAAGTCCCCAGTTACATAATCGACCCTTTTGCCGTGTAAACTTTTCGGCCGATGTGACAGCGGCCGTCGTCCTACCCACCAGCATGATCTCCACAGCCCACATGGCCTGCGGAGAAGTTGGTGCAGTAGACTACGGAGTACGCAGCTTTGGAATCATCCCGACTTCCGACATGCCCGAGTCGGAGATATCAGCATACCCAGATGAGGCATTCTTGTCCCCGCCAGCAGCTGTGTGTGTGTCTGTGTTGTGTGCCTTGGGGCTGTGCCATGTCGTGCATTTCATGCTGTGTGCATTGAACCATCAGTAATCTGTACGTAGCATTTGATACCATCTCTGACTCCAAGCAGACGGGATGTGTTGCATCCAGACAGCACACTGACGTTTCTGAATTTCGCAACCACAATACATCTATTGGCATGCAGAATGAGATACGATCCATTCCAATCAGTGCTGCCATCGCCAGAGGTCTCTTGAGCCCCTTGCACAGCAGATTATAGTTTCGCTGGTGCCAAACACCTGGTCCTGAGTCGGGAACACCAGTCCAATTATCTTGAATGGTAGCCTGCTAGTCTACACTATTTCAGACGTTGGCGGGATAAACGTCCATCCCTAGACCTGGGACCACCACCATGCACTCGGAATCAAGCCCTACCAGGCGCGTGGCTTGGAAAATCAGCTTCGACTTTAGCCTCAGCTTGAACCTCAGATTCATGCAGAACAATTAGAGCAGCTTCTCCCCTGACCGGATGACATCTCGTCCTAAAGTGACCCATGACCAGGCCCAACTACCTGCTCATCAGAGCTGCTGTTAGTCGTATGGCCTCCGTACACAGTAGGGACACGGCGAGTTGTTGGCCCGTCACATGCTGGGCTTGCAAGGAGGCGCCAGCCGCCCCGGCAGGGACCAGCTCTCTTGCCCTGCCCTTCGCCTGGAACAAGCTCTCAGCCACACGCTCTTCCGCCATCCCATCAAGCTGACACTCATCTAGCCCCTATCTATGGAAAACGAAACGCTACCCCCCCTAATCAGTTTATCAGTAAATCCCCTACCATACTAAATTTACCGCTAAATATAGAATAAGCACTAATATCCTTATAAACAACCTTATTAATATTACTATCACTATATAACTATTACTAACCCTAAATTATATATATATTTAAAATAATTAAAAATAGTAAAATTAAATTATTATACCTATTTACCTATTTATAATATTAAATTATCTATTTTATTAATAAGTAATATATTAAGCTTTTAATAGCACTATTATATATTTAAAAGCTTATAATAAAAATAAAAGCTGCTATAGCTATAAAATATAAG